>OZ025299.1:271926653-272526653 GCA_964019185.1 Maratus speculifer
GAAATAAAATAAGCTTTTTGTAAAAAAAAATATCAACCGACTTCAAAAAAAGCGCTAAAAAGAATTAAATAATTCTTTAAAATTCTCTAATGACAAAGCGTTATCCAATAAGCACACATCGGTTATCAGGTACCGGCATAAAAAACGGTTAAATTTAATATATATAATTTAATATCCACCAAACATTGATTTTAGAAATAATATTTTTACAAGAAATGAATTGACATATTTATGATTTAATTTATGAATATATACATATAAAAAGTAATGAATTACTTTTTGAAGTTGGTGCCAAACTATTTGAAATATATTAAGAATTGTAGCTAAATTATGCCTAGTACCATAATTAAAATGGGGATGATCATTATCGATTGTGATTGTTTGGCACCAACTTCAAAAAGTAATTCATTACTTTTTATATGTTATATATTCATAAATTAAATCATAAATATGTCAATTCATTTCTTGTAAAAAATATTATTTCTAAAATCAATGTTTGGTGGATATTAAATTATATATATTAAATTTAACCGTTTTTATGCCGGTACCTGATAACCGATGTGTGCTTATTGGATAACGCTTTGTCATTAGAGAATTTTAAAGAATTATTTAATTCTTTTTAGCGCTTTTTTGAAGTCGGTTGATATTTTTTTTACAAAAAAGCTTATTTTATCAACAAATGAAATTATTTATTTGGGAATGCGAAACATTTACATTATTTATGCCGATTACGCAATACATATCCTATAATTGACTCATGAATAAAATAAGAGGAGATAGTGTATTGTTTAGCAATTAAGTGAAGTCAGTGTCTAGTCAGTGAAGAAACTGGGGATGTTACTGGACAAATTAAATGCTGTTTTTTAAAACTAATCCTCAGTTTCTGATGACCGCCGATGAAAACGTCCACCAGTAAAATTGAATAGAATATTTGGTTTTATTTAAGTGCTTTATTGGTGGGAAATTTCTTTGACAAATATGGTAAAAATTTATATTTATTTTAGCTGGTTTTAGTTAGCTCAAGTATTACATACTTTCAATGACACTGACAGGAAATTGTCTTGATTGTCACAATATGGCGGAACAACTATCGCTAAAATAAGCTTTTACTAGTAAAAATGAATATATGTTTTTGCATTATTTCAGACTAAAAAGTTTCATTAATAAAGTGTTTGCAGAAAGAGAATTTTTTTCTTAAATTTACTGTTGGGAGTTTGCTCCGGTGATAGTAAAGCACTATGAAAACGAATACAGTTGAAGATTTACCATTTTAAGGCTACGTCAGTTCCTCTTTCGTAATTGTTTCATGAATTCTCTTTACACAACAAAACGTAAACAACAATCCCGCAGTCAACATTTCTATAGTGAAATGTTCTATATGTTCAGCGCAGTCTATTGGCCCTTTGCATTTGGCAACAATACTTGCTGTTTCAAAAACGCAAATTACTCCCGGAGTGCTCTCCATCCCCACCTAGAACTACAAAAATTCGTTGTGTGGAAAAATGCCTCAATTCAACATGGCATAATTAGGTTGTTAAAAATTTTATCTTTACTTATCTGTCTTAAGTTAATCTAAGATAATTTACTATCTAAACTGTATGCATAGTACTTAAAATTGTAATCCATATTTCATAATAGGGCAGCAAAAGATTAAAGATTGTTATTCCTTAATGGCACGATTGTCAAACATTCGAAGGTGACACACTTTAAAGGATATAAACCCATGGGTTAAAAAATATCTGCAATAAGTTCTACATTTTAAACTGTAATAACTTTTTCCCCTCGTATTTTGTAACTAATTTTCAGATTTTTAATTTTCAAATTATCTAGATATTGAAATGAAATTGAATTTTCAATGAAAGTCTGAATCCAGGTATTTTTTTTTAAATATTTCCACTACGCGAAAAGAAAAAATGACAAATAACTTATTCTAATCGATTACATTTTTGTAATGTTTAAACATTTTACGAAGTATGCAAAATTTTTTCGCTTCATTGGAAATCGAAGGCAACGATAACTATTTAAAATGTGCTAAATTCCTCTTAATTTGACATTTAACTGTCATCCATTAACTATGTCACACATATTTCGTGATGTTTTTACCCCTCCTATGTCACAGGTTGTGACACTCAAATAACACTCCGTCCACTTTTATGACATCACATTTGTTGCAACAGTTAATTTTGAGCTGATTTTGATTAAGATGGCATTGAAACTAGTTATAGAACAAGATCATTATTTCTACATATAAGGAGTAGAGAACACAAATATAGCTTCAAAAGTAGATAACAAAAATTGTACTTTTCTTTACAAAATTATCATTGAAACTATTGTTTTTCAAAATATCTTGGTCAAATTGCGACAGCACGGTCCTCCGAAATCTTGAATGAATGCCTGATTCCAGGCATTTTGATAAGATTTCCGTTACATAGAATTAAAAAACAGGCTTTCTATAATTGATTAAATATTTATTTAACCCTTTGGGTGGCCATTTGTTTCAGGGCTGTCAATGGAAATTTAATTCTGAATTCTATCTGGCACCAGTTTCTCAAAATAAAAATTTTTCATATGCAGTTTGACAATATATGTAGAAAAAAATGTATCACACAATTTATGCTTTTAAACTAGTGGGACAGAATATAAAAATAAATGACCAAATGCCTGACGTTTTGGTATGTCATATGCGATCGGGATAACGTCTAAATTTTTGATAAATATTAAAAAAAAATCAGCTTCGTTAAAAAAACGAACGTTATAGAACATGTTAAATTTTAATTTTACAGTTAGGCATCATCCATTTATAATATTAGGAAAATTTCGTGTTATAACGAGATTCATCACAGCCTATGTCACACGTTGTCATACTGGAATGACATCCCGTCCCATGTTATGACATCACTTAAACACTTATAGCAATTAATAATTTAGAGGTAATTTTAATTTAGATGGCATTGCAATGACTGATAGAACAATATCTTTTTCTCTATATTTAATGAATAGAGAGACACATCTATAGTTGCGAAAACAATAAGTTATTTATCGCCTCCCCCCCCCCCAAAAAAAAAACCGCGCCATATTTATTTAACTCTAAAACCTCCGGAAACTTTATTCAAGTGTGATAAAAACATTTTACACAAGAATTTTTATAAAATTATTTAACTTAATCACTTAACTTATTTCTCCGTGGTAAACATTTAACTTATTAGCGAAAGAAATTTCTGGTTCGATTAGAAATATTTTTATTTGGTGCCGTTCAAAATGACCGCTATTCGTTAAGGGGAGATACGACTGGGGCCCACACACACTCATGTAAATTTTAATTATTCATTTATTATAAGTAACTACATTTTTTCCAATTGTTTATAAATTTTTTAATCCATATGTTTGGTAAAACTGAGCAATAACTCCCCATAAATTAGAAGTGACTAATTTTTTAGCTCTCCTAAAAATTATACTTATGGGCTAAAAAAATTTTTTAACTCCTAAATTACCCGAGCGATTACGAATAAAATATTTTTTTGGTGATAGAGCTAAGAATTGGTGATAGAATCTAAGATCATATGTGGCAGACAATTAAAAAAAAAATAATTTAAGAAAAAAAAAATCTGAATAATTGACATTGCTCTAAAATAAAAAGTTTTAGTCGCAGAAAAAAAAAAAAACTGTCTGCTTTAAAATTTGAGCGTAATCCAGTGAATTCGGATTCTCAATTTCATCAAAATCGGCCGGGTATTTTCCAAAGAAATGGGTCTTAAAAGTTCGCACATTTTCTAAACCAGTTCACACATTTTCCAACACATTTTGCAGCCAGTTTGTCTTCCTTTAACCCCTTGCGCTCTATAGAGCTGTTCGCTGATAGACGTCAGTAACCACCAGTATTGCCGCATATGGCAGATATTTTTTAAAACAAACTTTGAATTTGCATCACAAAAGTTTAATTGTTTTTTTCTTTTACTTTGTGTATGGAGAAGCAGTCATCTTGTAAAGCAAAAAGTTTAAACTTGCTGGTGAATATTCAGAATGTCTAGTTAAAAAAAAACAATTACCCATATATTAAAGTTAGATGTACGTTACGTACGTCATTGCCGGAAATGATAAAAATAGCATGTCATGGAACGCAAGAAGTTAAAATGTAAGAAAATTGATAGCCTAAAAAAATTCACATTCATCTCCAAAAACTTTTTGTGCATTTTACGAGTTCCTTAATCAAACTAATGAAGTTACATTCATCCAAACAGACGGATACATAAGTTGCATAACGCTAGAACGTCGGAAAATTTATGTAAATTTTGTAAAAATTTTGTAAAACCACAAAAACTATTTAAAATTGCTTAATTTAATTGTTTAACATATTTCATCGTCATTTATAATTAACTTATTTCATGAAGAAATTTCTGTGTCGAATTGACACCTGCTCCGCTTTCTAGTGTTAACAGATAGCTGACTGGCAACGTTGCCAATCTATTGGCGTTTTATTAATTAAAATAAAACAAAATTTTCCAATAGTCATTTTCTCTTTATTTACCGTAATTTCGGGTGTATAAGCCGCAGATCAAACAATTCTTTTTCGACCCAGAATTTTTTAAGAAACAAATATAACTAGTCAGATCGCCGTAAATACTTGTCTTCAATCATTAAATAAGATTTCTGGGTCCAAAAAGAATTGTTTGATCCGCGGCTTATACACCCGAAATTACGGTAATACAAATTATTACACGATTATACAAAGGAAAGCTTATTATTCAAAATTTTGGTAGATATTTTGAATTGAAAAATTTGCTAAATTAGTTACAAGCAAGATTGTCACCAATCACCAAACTGTTAAAACGGATGTTAAATTAAATCTTGTTATTTCGGAAGGAATCATTGAGGACTACTGTCATAATTATCTTTATAAACTAGCAAAAGTTATGTAAAATATTCGCAATTGTTCGTTATAGAGAACCACGAGTTTTGGTCATATCTCACATATCTGACATTTATTATGTGTATTTTCAGGTTACAGTCCTTTATGACGTACATAAAGCACATATTTATCCGAACTATAATTTTTATGTCGTCATAATTGTGGGGGCCATTGTAACAAGGAATTCCCGAAATATCTGTAAATTGTATTATAATATTTTAATAATGTTTGTTTAATAATTGGTATGTAATTTTGTACCACCTGAATAATTTTGAAAAAACATTCCTCATATAAATAATGTAATCAACAACTCAAATATTTATACAATTTTTCCTTTCTAAATATCTCACCAAAAAGACATAAACAAGAATCAATAATTCACACTTCATGACATTTTTAAAACTGAATTAAAATAAAAATTGAAAATGTTCATTTACATAAAGAGCTATGAAAAGAATATAAAGGCTTCGGGAGTTAAAAAACATTAACAACCGTCTATTTGATTTTATAATCTTAAATATTTTATGTTTGCATAACTGTATTGAATTTTTTCCTCTTTATAAAAAAAAAGAAAAAAAAGCAAAACTACTCAAAAAATCTTTTTTCTTTAAACTGATTGTATCGCGTGAGGGGAAAAAAATAAAAATATTAAGCATTTCATAGCAAATCGAAATATAAAAACATTTCAGTTTTATGTAAATCAAGCATGAAAAATGATATAGCGAAATTCTATTTTTTGAAAGAATGTATTCATTAAAATGATATTGTAACAATACTATTTTAAGTATCAGTTATCATTGAACTAATTTTTATCTCTCCAATGAATCATTACGTATGCAGAGAACAACGAAAAAAAATTCCTTTTTTTTTTTTTTCAAAGACTAGATTTCAATTTTTTCCCTTATCTTTCCAAGAATTTGTTCCAACCCTGTTTTAAATTCGAGTTTTTCAATGCAGATTAGTCCGGCGAGTGATATTTTTTCAGTATTGTATTTTACTTTGCCGCAGACGCGCTGTTAGGTTAGCGGGGGGAAAAAAGAATGAACATTAAAAAAAGTTAAATAAATACATCACAAAATGTTTTTAGGTTGGAAAGAGGATTAGAAAGAAAAAAGGTCTTGTCACAGAAGAAATAAAGTTTCCTTTCATGTATTTGTATTTAAGAACGTGAAAGGAATAAACACAAATTCCTTAAAATGATAAAAGAATAACCTTTTTTCCCGCTAACTAATTCATTTGCATGTGCCAAATGCAATAAAATATTCATCTGTAAAACTACTGCTGCTGAAGCCTTGAATAATTGAAAATCTTTTTGAAAAACATCGAAAGGATCTTTCGGAAGCATTTTCCCCGTCTCTTTGTTGCATTGTTATCCTTCTCTTTTGTCCTCAATACTATACCGAAGCGTCACGTGATCCTTTCGCACCCCTACCGAATTTAATTAAGAACTACCATTGCACAGAGTGCATTAATCATACAATCATGTGTTGCATATCAGACCCAAATGGCTGGCATCGTTTCATAAAGGGAAAATGAAACATTAAATAGTGAAATATGAACTGGATATTTGTTCTTTTCATTTTGATGAGCTTACGAGTTTGTAAACTAGATGTAAGAAATATAATTCATGAACTGAACAAGTACCGTAATTTCCTGCGTATGATCCACGGATCAAACAATTATTTTTCGACCCAGAAATCTTATTCACTGATTGAAGACAAATATTTATGGCGATCTAAAATGTTATATTTCTTTTTTTTAAAAAATTCTGGGTCGAAAAATAATTGTTTGAACCGCGGATTATACGCCGGAAATTGCGGTAATTAAATATCGTTTTACGCGTTTTTAACGATACAAATTTCACCGATATTTTCCCACCGTACTCTATACAGGGCAGCTGAAATTATTGGAATTTTCACAAATATTACTGCCTTTTTTTACTTCACATCTACTATCAAATCGATTATATAGATGTCAAGATTGATAAGTCCATTTATAATCTTTAAGGGGATCCATATGTTAAAATTCTAAAAACAAAATGCATTTTCTTTTTCAAATAAATTATTAAACTGATTAAAGCAAATTGAATATTTATATAATGATTTCACTCAATTGGGGTAACTTTAGCCTAATTTAGGGCAACTTTGTTTCAAATTAGAAAACATTGGTCCATGCTGCCATAGTGGAACCTTGGCGAATTATTTACAATCAGATGCCAACGTCTCGATGTTGTTAGTGCCTATATTTTGAGACCAAAATTTTGCCGATGACGGAAATAATATGGCAGACTTAATTTTTGCATTTTGGGCCAAAGTTACCCTTATAGGTCAAAGATACCCCAATTGACTGTACATCAGCAGATATATCAATGTTTGTATATCACTAACAAACTCTACTTGTACATAAATAAAACTTTTATTTTTTCCCCATTTATTTTTAAAAAAGATTTTTTCATAATTTTGTTATGTTTGAGTCCAATTTAAGCTTTCTTGTAATGTATGTGTATAACACTTTGTATAGGGTTTTTACATTTCGCTTTTAATTTCTGCACTTTTTTTAATTTGATGTGAAAAATTTAAAAATATATATTTCAGAAAAAAACCTTCGGAAAAGCTGTTTTTATACTTTTAAACTTATTATGAATTTTGTAAACGAGATTTTTATAAATGCTGAAGACAAATTAATAAGAAAATTTTTCTATGTGCAATAATGAAAAAGGTAATGAAATCGACCAAATAGTTCATTAGTTATATCAAAAATTATAAAAGTTTGAATTTTTTAAAAAGTATTAGAAATTGTTAATTTTAAACTAATAAAAATTATCTGAAATGTAATCTTTATAATAAAATACACTCCAGAAAAAAAATCATAAAAAATGAGAGCTGCACTAGACGTCTGTATAAGAATAAAATTCTAACCGATATTTTCCCATCGTACTTTATATACAGGGCAGTTGAGATCCATCGAATTTTCACAAGTATTGCTTCTTCTTTTACTTATGAACTACTACTAAAGTAGATTTTAACACGGGGGGATGGGCGCGGCCTGGTAGATCCAGAGTGAGTATGGTTTTTTACAATTGTCACCACTACTTAAAAAAATAATCTTCAACTCGTTTATCGCACAATTTCAAACAGTTGCCTCCGAGTGAATAAAGTGACGATTTTTTTTTATATTTATTGGTGACAAAGTAAAAACACGGTTATGGGGTTTTAAAGCACTCTACCCACGTCCTAGCGGGCTAAGATTGATGTGCTTTACTTGTAATCATTGACACATTTCCAACTGAATCGTCCATTTCAGGAGTTTCTTTTTTATTAAGATTTTCAAATTAATACTAGAAATTCTCAATGGTAACTTTTGCTTTATTTAAGGAAAAACATTTCGTGATTACTTAAAATAAAAATTATTCTTTCGGAATTTCTGGTGCAAATTTAAAACCTCAGGAATAAGAGAGGAATTTCTGAAACGGACGCATATATGCGCTAATGCATAGCTCCCAACATTTTACGCTTCTCCTTACCAAAAAAATTTATACTAAATTTTACGTTTTTAAACCACCGTAATCCACCGATTAAATAATCCAAAACGTTTAATTACACTTTTCTGATTTAAAAAAGGGGGAAGAGGTGGCGGCTATTCTGATGCCGTAAACGGCTTAAATGAAATTACCTTATTACTTTGATTTTTTTTTTTGTTTATGTGGATTTTTAACTAGCTACATTTTACTAATTTAATATGTCTTTCTTTATTTTTTAAAATACTTTTTAACACTTTCTAACAAAGTTGAAAAGTGTTTACGATTTCGGTTTGTCTGGCTGTGCTCTAACTCCCGTAAATATACTCGGATTGTCCGAAAATTTTTGGACGTTATTGATGTTTACCCTAGCACGAACCCTATTTCAAATGAAATTTCTATCATGAGAGTTTCTTTACAGGGACAGTCAAAAGTTTACCGTTACATTACGGCCTATGGGAAAAAATCGTTTCAAATGAATTTTAAAGAAATTACACCCTGTCAAACATATTAAAATTTATATGCATTTGCGAAGTGCACTAAAATATGCATCCTGTAAAATATGTGGCGAAAACAAATAGCTATTATCCATTTACAGGGTCTCACAAAAAAAATCTATTGCATAATGTTTAAAGGGAGAAGGGGAATTATGTGCGACATACTTTAATTATATTAAACTATTTTATGACTAATAAAATTGTTATACACACCGAGTCTTAGTATAAGTTATACTTTATAGTCATGCATAAAGCGAAGTGCATAGCTTTTACAGGGACACACAAAAGCTTTCAAATAGTATATTCTTTTTGAAATATTATATATGTATCCGATGATGGCTAATTGTTGGATGAAATGTATTTTAATTATGATATGCGATTTCAAATTTCGCAAAATCTAATGCATATTATGTGGTGTGTATAAATGCTACAGTTGATATACAGGGCTACACAAAAGAGTTCGAAAAGGTGGTTTTTAAATAAGTTATGCATTTTCACGATGAAATGAATTCACTTTACTAAGAAAAGTTTGTAGAATAGAGATAAAATGATATACAGGACCACGCAAAGAGTCAGATACGTGGTTACATATGAATGTTAATTTCTGAAAATGTGATTTCTGCAGTTTTACTCGGCATTAATTTTTCTAGAGAATTATTTATCACTTACTTATTAATTATTATTACTTACTTACTAATTTATTAATTATTTACTTATATGTTATTGAGTGTACAGTTTTAAATGTTTAACAGATTTTATTTCCATAATTTCGAATATTTAGTTTTTAATTTCAGTTCTGTAAAAAATAAATTTTAGACTTTAAAATATTACATGTATTAAGAGTTGAATGCATTAAAAAGTTTTGTTTTCTTCACTTTTAGGGAGATTTTTAAAAGTTTATTGTAATATTATTCATATTTATTTACTTATTTGTTTTTGAAAGGCCACTAACAAACTTAAAAAAAAAAAAAAAAAAAAAAAAAAACATCTATTTTAACAAAGTATTTGTTTGACGATCGATTTTAATCTCAATAAAGATAGTTATTACGGGTTATTAAAATAAATTTCCTTTATTGTTTTTTATAAATTAGATAACTGTCAACATTATAATAATTTCTTTAATATAATTGAGATGTTTTAAATTTTATGTGCAAATTTCTTAAAGTGGATAGATTAAAAAAAAATATATTAAAATTAAAAGTAGAAATTTTTTCCATTTAAAAATCCTAATGGAAATAAACTAACTGAAAATAAACTAACTAATCTCAAACTTAAAAAGGATTAATAAAATTTTATAATATTTATTATTTTTTAATAATTTAAAAATATGTTAGCTTTATATTTTTAAAACAGAAAGAAATAAACAAAATTATTATAGAATGTTGTTCTTAAAACAACTTTATAATGTTTTTCTCTCCGAGATATAGATGGCGACACTAGAGTTATTTACGGAATTTATACTGTTTTAATACGGAACTTCTCTGTTTCCAGATAATTTACGGAAATTTTACTGTAATTATAATTTTAAAATGTCAATAACGGAAATTCTTCTGTTTTTTCGGAAAAATAAAACTATTCCGTGAAATTTTACGGAAAAAATTGTGTATATTAACGGATATATTTTACAGTGTAGTAGCATTAATTACTTAAAGAGAAATTTCATCCTGCTACGGATTTTCTGACTAAATTAAATTTTCACATTTTATAGTATATATATCAACTGACAGATGAATATAAGGCTGTTTAAAAGTACAGGGTGTCTATAAAAGAACTCCGGGGTTTTAAAAATTCATATCTCACTAACTATAAAAGATAGCAAAATTTAGTCGATTTCTCTGAAAAGAGTAGCTCAAAAAGTTTTACTCATACGAATTGGGAATGTTTGCATCAACTGTTGGCGGCGCTGCAGGGCGTTGACCTTGAAATGATGGCGACTCCGCAACAAAAGGCTCAATGTGTTATTTGGCTCATAGAAACGATAGAAATTTCTTTTGAGGGCATATCAAGAATCTTGTGTATGCAGAGAAAATTCGTGATGTTCAACATCTCAGGGAACGAATAGTCAATTGTGTGGCAACCGTCCCCCCAGACATGCTCGCCAGGACATGGGTAGAGGTAGAATACCGTTTAGACGTCTGCCGTGCCACTAACGGGACTCATATAGAACTTTACTAAGTGTTAAAAAAAACTTGAAAATGTAAGGTTTTCAGTCATGTATAAAACATGTATGTATGTTTTTTATTTCATTAAAATATTTTGCCTCAAAACCCCGGAGTTCTTTTATAGACACCCTGTATTGGAATACATATTTACTATAGATAGTAACATTATTTATGTGAATAAGGAAGTTTTGTTAAAGATTTCAGGAAGTGTTGCAAAATGTTCATAATCCATGCTTAACACGTGATTTTTCTTACTTGTTTGAGTTAGGTAATTGCGCAAAGAAATAGCAAAATTGTATTCTTTAATCATGATAAGTTTTATGTATTACTGTCGATAAAACTGATCAATGTAGGTAATTCCAAAATATATGTACGCAATGTATAGTAATTTAATGCAGAGCTGTTCGTTCTAGCACCGCAAAATACATTTTAGACAGTAATTTTGCCCTTATTCAACTCCGATATCCGGTGATTGAATAAAGCAAGGATAACTGAATGAAATATTTGTATTCCACAGTCTCTATGAGGGACAATCGTATATATAGACGATTTGTAAAACAGACAAACAAACTATAAAACAAATGTTCATTAACTTTGAATGCAATATTACTAACAGTCTAAAGAAATGTCTAAAGAAATACTCTGTATATTAAAAATGCGTTATCATTAGCAAGAAAGATCTTTGTAAAATAAAACTTCATAAATCCAATAAAATTTCAAGTTTCATCACAATGCATTCATACTGACTGTCTTCCTTATAGAAGTTAATTTCAAGGAGATATTAGTGAGAGTCAAAGGAGTAATTTTATCACCAGTATTTCATTTTCATGGAGTCGCTGTCTTGGGGGTTAAAAAAAATTAAAAATAAGAGACTCTCATCGATCTTATTTTACCCCCTAGTGATCCTTTGTTTGAATCTATCGATCCCTCGGGCTCAATATTGATCAAACTCGCAATCACTGCCTGCTGTTTCGACGGCATATGGACTTGCTTTCTACTAATAACGTGAAGATTTTTTTAAGAGCTTTGAAAATACCCACAATAAGTTATTAAGAAACGCAGCTTCTTATATCTTTAAGAGCTATAGGTAGTAATAGGCTTTGTGATTTTTTATCTCTTTTTGCATAAGTCGATTTTTTGTAGAAAAATAAAACGTTTTTGAATTCCGGTATTTATGTTCATTATTTCATTTTACTTTAAATATAAACTTAAAACATCAATGTGAAATCATGTGTCAAACATAAATTATGAAACACTTTCCAACGAATTCAGAATATTGTAATAAAAGTTCACAACGGTTATTTTAACACAATCAAACTGACTGGTAAAGTTATCATACGAATTGAAAAATCCAACTCTGCGAAAGTATTACCAATAAGGTTATGTGATCGAAAAATGATCACTTGTTGTCAGCCCAGTTAGCCTAAACGGTAAGGCGTTCGCTCTGTAAGCCAAGGATCTGGGTACGATTCCCAGCTTCGGGATTTTATTCAAAAGTTCAAAGTTTAATAATGTGAAATAGATTGTCCAAATAAACGATTTGTAAAACGCATAAAACATTCGAAAAGACAATTACATCAATTCTTATCAAAAGTTGAAAAAAAAAAAAAAAACGGAATTTTTTGCCTAACCCTGAAAATGAATTAGCGATTTATACTATAATACAAAGTATGCTAAAATGTAGTTCTTTTAGAAAAAGTTTAATATTGCTGAAAATTCTCCATCAGTAATTTCCATTAATACCTATAAATTAAACGGAAATGTGCATTAGATGATTTGTACAGCCCTGTATATGGCCAGAGAATTTATGCACACTAAGAAACACGGAAAAAATTAAAATAGTAATTAAAGAATAAAAAATACGTACTATAGCAGAACACTTACTTCCAGTAATTATTATTCATAGAATGTACTGTAATCAAAATCATTTAGCGTATCCCTGTATATCAATGATGAATACTATGGACATCATATTTTATAGTAAATACCTTCTAGTGCATGAATAAAAAGATACACTGCAAACAACTATTTTTCTCTGTAGACCATAATGTAATGTAAATCTTTTGGGTGTCGCTGTAAATGAACGAAGAATACTATACATGCCATGTACTGTAGTAACCATCTTGTAATGTATTTTCAGATCTATATGTAAAATTTAATAAGTTTGAAATTGGCATACATTATTAAAAATCACCACAAACGATTTTTCCCATCGGCCACAATGTAACAGTATCGAAAGAAGCTGTAACTACTACATTTTCAATACCAACTATGTCATAGGGCATTTCCATGCGAATTTGTTAGTCGGTTACACAACTGAAAATCGCTATGCTTGTTGGCCACCGTTATTTTCGAAAAGTTTGCTTCGCCTTATTCAATTGATGATATATCTTCGATAAACAATGTCTCATTTTCTCACTTTAAAATACTGGTAGCCAAAAATCATAGCATGTAACAGACAAACAAGTTTGCATGGAAATGCCCCATAGTGAATATCAATAACAAATATCAGTGTTATGGCGATCCAAATATATTTACAAGTGTTAGGACACGGACAGATGGTAGTCAAACAAATCGAATTCTTAAACAATTTCAACTAAAAAAGAAATATTATAACAATGTGCGTTACATTTACACATTATGCAATAGAATTTTTCGCCCTCCTTAATCGCATAAAAATATTACAAAATCCGTAATTCTCCATGCGCCAAGAATAAATTACAAAACATTTACCAATACAGATTTAATTCAGAATATTGTACAAAATTGCATAGTTTAATAAATTAATATATTATGCCTAATTAAACCACGTGAAAACGCATAACACATTTGAAAAACAATTTCAGTTGTTCTGATCTACAATCGGAAAGTTATCTGAATTATTTGAGCAGCCTTGTGTATAGATTTGTATCTATTAACTGCAAGCATGCCAAAAGTTAGATCACTTAACAATTACAAATACCTTAGTTGAAAAATTTCCTTTCAGGAATTTCTGCTAATAAAGAGAATGATATGGGAATTCTTTGGTGCAGCCCTGCATATGAGGCATGGAATTTATATACAACGAGTAACATGCAAAGAAATTAGTTAAATTTATATTGCACTTCCAGCAATTATTACACAAAAATTGCACTGTAACCGATTTCTTTTGTATGTCCCTGTGTATGAACGACTAATGCTCGGAATGTCGTAATAATTTTGTATTGAACTTAAGTTATTTACATCAGTTTCAATAAATTTGAAATTGCGTAATCTCATAACCATCAATGCCAATACTCGGGAAACGATTTCAACTTATTTGCCATAATGTAATAGAATTCTTTCCAGTGCCCCTGTACATAAACTATTAATCCCACATACTTCATACACAATACGAACATACCTAGGTGACAGTAAGTAACTTTTATCAATTTCAAGGAAATCCGAGTATATTTATGGGAGTTAGAGCGTAGTCACACGGACAGATGAACAGACAAACCGAATGCATTAACAATTTTCAAATTTTTGGAAAGTGTTAAAATGAAGTTTACTAGAAATAACAAACGATTTTTTCAACTTACAAAAGTTTATTAAAAATGTAGTAAAACAGGAAATAGTTTTTTTTATATCTAGACGAAAAAGTCGTTTATCCATTTTAAAATGCATCATGTTGCATTGGATTATCTGAAGATTAGTAACCAATGTGTTTGTAACACCAGGAGTAAAATCTGGTAAACTTTCGCCAATTTTGTAACTTTAAATTAAATAATTATTTGTGTTTTAAATGGCGGAGTGTGTTTGTGATGCAGTTACAACACATTACAACACTTCATATTATATGAAAATAATTTTAGTTGTATTACTTTATGGGTACTTGTACAATGTATCTTTTTGAAAGTGAAAGATTCAAAAATTTTATTACACGCATCTCTAAATTAAACAAATTAAATTTTTGAAAAACAATTTCTACAAATAATGATATTAGTCCAGGCGCCAAAGGTAGTTGAGTATGCAAAATGTGAGGACCGGCAACTATGCTCAAATTCTTTTACCTGAGACCCTAAATAATAGAAAATCACATGTTGCCGGCAGCTGTACTGGTCCCTTTCCCTTTTCCCCACCCCTCTCTCCGCTCGGCGCGTTGCTGAGTCATAGCACTCGGAAACGTCAGTAAAAGAGAATTCGTAGCCCATAACGGTTTATTTTTACGTATCTAAGTAATATTATTTAAGTTTTTTTGCAGTTGAGTGTCTTATTAGTGTGTTTTATTTAAATAAAAGGGCGGAAAATGTCACTACAAGTGATAAATCTAAATAAGCGAAAAGTAAGTGAATTGTCGTGTTTGTTTTGTGATAAAACGGGTGATTTAGTGAAAAATCCAAAATTACAGACGTTTACTACTATTCAAAGAGCAGCAGATCGCAGAAAAGATGACATTAGTAAGAAATTAGAAAGTGATACAGACTTTATTGCCCACAATTGTTCTTGGCATCGAGCTTGTATTGCAACTTATATTAGTGAAGAGAAAATCAGGCGTCGAGAATTAGCATTACTAAAGCAGGAGAATGCCTCTGTTCCCACTTCCTCTACAGAAGCAAATGTTTCAGGTAGCCAAAGGGTTCGTCGGTCATCAAGAATTGAATTAAAAATTGATACAAGTAATAAATGTTTAATTTGTGGTAAACAATCAAGAAATAAGAACAAAACTCTTCTTTTATGTTCTGAAATTTCAGCAGCGGAACAAATTTTAAATATTGCTCGAAAAAAACAAGATGATGTTTTCACTAAAATTAGCATTTGCGAACATCCAGCTGATTTATTTGCAATGGAAGTGAGGTATCATAAACATTGTTATCGTGATTATCTACGGCAACCAAGAAACTCTGAAAATCCAGCAGGCAGACCTTCAAGTCAAATACCACATGGCATCCTTATGGAGGCATTTGAAAAGCTAATCGATGAAATGAAAGATAAATTAACATCTCACTCTTTTGAAGTGTCATTCTTGGGCAAGCGACTAGCTGAACTCACTGAAATAGAAGATGCAATTGTAGAAAATCGCGTTATGAAATCACTGCTCATTGATAAGTATGGTGAAAATGTTTTATTTTCATATCCGAGCGATAGATCAAAATCATCATTGGTGTTTATGGGCAATATACCACTGGATGAAGTCATTGAACATATTCGTACCGTAAATTCAACAAACTACACTGTTCAAGTAGCTAAACAACTTCGAAAAGAAATACTAAATACCAAAGTAATGCCAGATGGGTATTTATGTGATGAAATTTTAATTGAACAGTTTTTACAAAAAGGTCAATTACCGAATAACTGGCTAATGTTTATGCAAGCATTGTTCAGTTCAAAGAATAACAAATTAAGTGAGAATTATAATCGACGAGCGTTATCAGTGTTTTATGATATGTATTTCACGATTACTGAGAAACACACTCCAAAGCATATAGCTTTAGCTCAATCTATACATCATTTGACTCGATCGAAACAATTAATCGTTATATTGAATAAATGTGGGCATAGCATTAGTTACAAAGCATTAAAAAACCTCGATAATGAAGTAACAACGTCAATTGTGTGTGAAGATATAGACAAGAAATTGCTTATTCCTAAAAATATAGTTCGAGATTCATCGTTATTTCTTCATGGAGCTATAGATAACAATGATTTCAATGAAGAAACATTAAGTGGGAAAGGCTCGACCCATGTTACAGCTATGGTGATATATCAAGAAAAAAAATCCACTGACAATGAAGTTAATCTAATTAAAATGAAACCTACAGTAGAGTTGAACGAATTGGATTTAAAATTTTTAAACTGTCAAGCAATTCTTCATTTTCAAGAAAATATGCAGCCTTCAATACCGGACTATAAGGACAGTAGCTGCTTATTAAATAATAATCAAAACAATTTACAATTTGATAATTTGCTCTGGGTCTTGTGTAGACTGCAATATAGTCTATCAATAAATAATTTCTGCCGATCATCTACAAATTCGGTACCAGGATGGACTCCATTTCAACAAATACTATCGTCTGAAACCGCACCTGTTTCTACTGTTGGATTTAGCCCGGTTATACCTCAGCCACCGACTTCCAAAGACGTTGTGTATACCGCTATGAAAAATTATGTCAACGTAAGTCTTGCACTCGGTAAAAAAATAGCAGTACTCTCGTGTGACATGGCTATATATCTTATCGCTAAAAATATTCAGCTAACAAATAAAGAATTTGACAATTTAATATTGAGAATTGGATCATTTCATTTACAAAAAAATTATTTGCGGTGCTTGGGCCAATATGTAGAAGAGAGTGGACTCGACGGTATTCTTATTGAAGCCGATATTTATGGTGAGAATACTTTGGCATCAATTCTGAAAGGTACTCATTATAACAGAGGTATTAGAGCACATAAGCTCTTATACGAAGCCTTAAGAAGCATACAAATTGCCGAATTTATAGAATGCATGAATTATTCTCAAGATTTTTTACAACAGCTAAATATTTGTCTTCAGGAGATAAGAGAAAGTACAGTAGATAAAGATCATTCTGGCGTAATCGAAAAACATGATCAATACAAAAGAATAATAACAGATTTTTTAATGAATTTTTCACATTTTTTGCGCACCATGAGCACTGAAAATCAAGTATTCAAATATTTAAACAACTACTGCGAAATGGTAGAAATTTTGTTAAATTCAGTTATGGCTGATAGAAATAGTAATTATGAATTACATTTGTTAACTACTCGACAAATGTTACCGTTCTTTTTCTCCATGAATCACACGAACTACATTCGTGGAGTCACTCTTTATTTACAAGATATGATAAAACTACCTTTAGAAGTTGAACATGATATGAAGAGAGGAATGGTGTCCGTCAAACGAACGGAAGGTAAATTTAATGCAGTAAGCCCCGACTTAGCATTAGAACAGTCTCAAAACCGATCTTCAGCAGTTACTGGAGGATTGATTGGCATTACTAAAAATGAAGAAGCGATGCAGAGATGGCTGCTCCTTTATCCGTTCAAAAACAGTATTCACGAGGCTTTTTCTTCATATCTCGAAATACAAGCAGACTCTACAAGTGACATTAATTATCATAATGAATGGACACAATCCAGGATCAATAAAGACGAAAAAGATATTCAAAATATAATAAAGTATATTATTGCCTGCAACCCTTATAATGATAACGCGAATTGCGCGCTTCGAAATATTTACACTGGTGAACTTGCTGAAGAATCTTCTGTGCAATGTTTGCTAAATGTACAGGAAAATGGAGAGGCTCTGTTAAGAACGTACGAAGATGAGCGATTCGTACTCAAAAGCAAAAAGTTATCTGATCCTATTAAAAAAAATAAATTTAGCAATTTTGTAACTCATTCACAAAAACAAAACAAGAGTACTTCTAATAAAAAGTTACAAGATGCAACAGATGTAAGTCTCATTCAGAAAACATTTTTGTTGGCTAATCAACGTGGATTTGATGCAAAAATTTTAGCATCTTTCGAAATTTTGAATTACTGCAAGTACCTTTTTGACGCTGAAGGGTTTTACAGGAAATCTCCAAAATCACAACTCGCCCTTGAAATTGAAAATAATCATAAGTGTGGTACTAACACGCGGCAGGATATTTTAAATCTACCTTTTTCAAAAATTTACATTGTTGATGGTATGGCACTTGTTCATCGAATCCAATTAAAAAATTTCAGCACATTTGGCGATTTTGCTCAAGCTTTTTTCAATAGAATTCAGAATCTTTTTTCGCAACCAAATGTAAAACGAGTTGATATTGTATTTGACAGATATGATGATATTTCAATAAAATACTTGGAATCAACGTTACGGAGTAAAGGTCAAATGATGAAAAATTTCATAATTTCAAATGAGCACACCAAAATTCCAGCTAATTGTAATAATTTCTTTTCAAGCACTGAAAATAAGTTACAGCTTGTTCGATTTCTATGTACTGCTGCCCCTAGATATGCACAAGTAAATGAAGATTGCGAGTTATATATTTGTGGAGGATTTGAAGATCCAACAAAATGTTTCAAACTGCAAGGTTCTTCATTTTTTGAAGTACCTGACTTGAATTCTAACCATTTAGAAGCGGATTCACGGATGTTTGGTCATATATTTCACGCAGTGAAAATCAAACTTGGCCATATCATAATCATTTGCGCTGATACAGATGTTTTCATTCTCGGAATTTACTTCTGGAACAAGCTTGCACGTCTAGGCTGTTTAGGTCTATGGTTCGACGGTTCCTATAAGAAAAAATTCATTTCAGGATGTCATCTGGCTGCTCAATCCCTTGGAGAAAATATTTGTGGTATTTTGCCAGCATTACACGCTCTGAGTGGTTGCGATTCGACTAGCAGATTCGGCTCGAAAAAAAATGCTTTAAACGCTGCATCGTTGGATTTTGCACAAGAAGCTTTAAAGCATTTGGGAAATCCGTACCTAAGTGTCGAACAGCTAAAAGAATTGGAAAACATTTGCACCTATCTTTTTTCAAAAAAAATTTCAACGGCTGATGAACTTCGGTATAAATTAATTTCCCAAAATATCGGTTTCGGCTTAAATTTATTAAAAGTTATTTGCACATCAGATGCTCTACATTTACATCTATTGAGAGCTTCAGCACAAACATATGTATGGGTGAATGCTGACCAAACTTTACTACAGCCTATTGATTACACCTTCTTAGGCTATGAAAGGAAAGATGATAAATTATACCCACGACAAATGACTAAGCAACCACTGCCGGAATTGTTGATTCAACCCTGTAAATGTACATCCAATTGTAAAACAATGGCTTGCTCTTGTAAAAAATTACAGATTGATTGTATTGCGTTATGCAAATGCATAAATAACGATTGTCAAAATAAAAAAGATTGATGATTATACTTATTTTTATGATATGTTTGAATTTGCTTTTTTGTATTAAATAATTTTTTTTAACAATAATTTTTGTTTTTATTATTAATTTTTCTGTTCTTTTTCCACTTGACTAGCTATAAGTATCTTTAATTATAAAAAAAAAATTGATATTGCCGTTAATACAATTATTTTAATGATACCAAAGCATATGTTCAGTCCATTTACTTGATGTCTAAGGGGGTGGGGTGTAAAAAAAATTGGACCAATACAACTCCTGGCAACATTCGAAATCATAATTTGCATGCTTTTCTGAGTTCAAAACCATAAACCGAATGCGGTCCTCACATTTTGCATACTCAACTCCATCCAGCGCCCGGTCTATATAGAAAGACATTTAGACTAAAACATTAAAGCAAATTTATAAAGCAATCAATTAATTTTCTCAAAATCTTTATATAAAACGATATTGTTAGCAATTTATGTAGTAATAAAATAATATTTTAGAAGAGTAATTAAGATAGTGTTGTTTGTATTGATTAAACCTTGCGCAACACTAGCAATATTGGTATAATATTTTGGTAATTAATAGTTGACTATTGCTTTGCATATGTTTTCAATATAAAGAAAAATATTTCTGGTCAAGAAGTATTTCAAGAAGTTAATATTGGTAAGAAGTATTTCGTTATGTAATTTTTAATATGAAGCCATTATTGCTGTAATACTTTCATTTCATTTAATTATTGGTAAGAATATTGAATATTGGTAAGAAGTATTTCATTATGTAATTTCTAATAAGAAGCTAATATTGCTGCAATACTTCCATTTTATTTAATTATTGGTTATGTTAAACTAATGGATATAATTGAAATGGAACACTAAGTTTGGTTAAATATTGGTTTGTGTAGGAAATAATGTCATTGAAACAGCAATAGTTCTGTAATAATGCCATTTCATTGAAATTATTGCAAGAGAAAATCACTATTTCTGTAATACTGTCATTTTACTGTAAACTGATATTTAACCAAAGTTTGTATTTCATTGAATTTATTTTTAATCGATGTAACATTGGCGCAAGACTCATTTTATATGATAGTAATTAGGATAAATAAGATTGCTTTTATAATACTTTTAGTGATCTTATTGTATAAGACTATCAAACATTCTAAATTTTCATTGGAAATTATTTCTGTCTTTTAAATTCCTTTATCAAACCTAGACAAAATTTTGATGAATAATTCAACAACATGTTCATTCCAACGATATTAATGAAATGTAAGAGCACATTTCATTTAATATCTATCAACGATTTCAGAGTTTAAACTCTATTTAGACGTTGCAGTCATTGTATTCTATAAATCATGGTCAATATAGATTTTGGACTGATGTTTGCGACGGGTTACAAATTGAAATTGCTCCAAATTAAGCTGTCGCTAGAGTGACAGGTAATACCGCCCCAGGGCACGAAGTCCGAAAACGTACATCGTTTTCGGAAACGTACATCGTTTACAAAGGGGTATTCAAATTTAAGTCGCTTTCTAAAATGGATTGATGTATTGGTATCAGGTTTACTTATCAGGTTCTGTATATATATGATATATATACAGAATTTTCCTTCTTATCTTTGAACAATAGCATATTTCTAAACGGATAGTATTAGAGATATAGTTTCAGTAACGAAAATTTAGGCGTTTTTCCAGTTTAGAGACAGAAAACGTCGAAAATGTTCACACTTTAAAGCAGTCTAACTTGGTTTTAAATTTCAAATAATTCGGTTGGATAGTTTTTGTGTTGTTATATGCGGACAGACGGACAGACAGACGGACTCAACGACATCTATAGGTGCTACGTATTTACATTATTAAGAATTGAATATTGGGAATTGAATATTCACTCTAAACATGCGCGGATAATCACTCTTTAGGAGGAGAGACTATTTACTCTTGCTAAAGGATTGCGTTTTTTCACCCCTTGTAGAAGTGAATAGTCTCTCTTTCTTAGGAGTAAATGCTGATTTTTCTCTGGAACGGGAATTTTCTTTTTTTATCTTGCTTTTTTGGCATTTCAAAAGACCCACATTTTTACGACGCACCCAATAAACCATAGTACTCGGTTTTTTCGTTATAAAACTCAATACTTCATTAATTGTAACAAGCATAAAGATCAAAGTAGAATGGAATGTTTATGACATATGTCATCAAATATTTCAAAACTTCTTCCATGTATGGTACTCTGAGTTCTCAAACTGTAGAATTCACGAAGTAAAGATTAAAGCTGGAACTATGTTTTGGTTTCATTCTGTTTAGCAGTTTCAAACCCGACAATATATTTTTTAACACTTTCCAACGATGTTGAAAATATTTATGAATTCGGTTAGTCTGTCCGTCAACACACACTTTAACTCGCATAAATATGCTCTCATTTTCATGCAATTGAAATAAGTTAATAATGTTTACCTAGACATTTTTGGTATTTTATATGAAGCATTAATTATTCTTTTTTCGGGACACTTAAAAGAATTCGTCTATAGATACTATATGGTGAAAACTCGTTTGCAGTGTATTTTAATGGCATTACGCTATTTTAAATGTAATGAAACTGATATAAATCACTTAGTTACCAGATGATTACGATAGAATAAGCCATTTATACATTTATCATTCATTTACACGGACATACAAAGGAAATCGGTTACATTACTGTCTTTGATAGCGATAACTGCTGGAAGTGTGTTTTCAGTTTTAATTCTCCTTATCAGCTGAAATTTCCGAATACATATTTTCAAATCAGGTACATTTTTTCTATGTGAACTAAATTTTTGTATGCATGTAGTTAATATACTTTATCGCAAAGTCGAAAATGATTATTCACTCTGAGCAAAAGTGGAATTGTTGGATCTCTGAAAGAGTGAGTACTCACACCTGTGAATTGAATATTCACTCTAAACATGCGCGGATAATCACTCTTTCGGAGGAGAGATTATTTACTCTTGATAAAATGGTGCGTTTTTTCAGCCCTTGTAGAAGTGAATAATCATTCTTTCTTAAGAGTAAATGCTCATTTTTTTCTGGAATGGGAATTTTCTTTTTTTTTTTTTTCTTTTTTTTTTTTTTTTTTTTTTTTATCTCGCTTTTATTGGCATTTTAAAAGAATCACATTTTTTTAGAGCATGCAATGAAGATAAATACAAGCGTAGTAAAAAATTGAAAATTTTTTTTTTTTTTTTATTTGCAGTATTTATTTAATTTATAGTTTATAATGTGATTGTACGATTAAAGGGAAATTCAGTTAAAGGTACATATGAGTTAGATTATTGACGGAAATAAACTATAATAATTTATACCAATCTCATCCTCTATGTTTCCTTTTACCCTGTGCCCTATAGAGTGTGAAAGTTTCGAAATTTCCTCAAGGGCAAGTAATTAATCAAAATTTTAATTGAATAATATTGTTTCTTTCTTTTCACATGCCCATAAAGTTGCATTAGGCGTTTTAATAATTCCTGTGATGTACGTTAATTATGTTATTTTTACCCATGTATAATTCTTTTAGATCTTTAGATATACGTATATATTGCTAATAAATTAAAAACCAATAATGCGTTATTGTATACTGCATTTTAGTTACCTCTAAAGTTTTATAGCCCATAACCAGAGTAACAAATATTATTGCATAATTACCGTGAGCACTCTGTCAGACCGCTTAATCTAAAGATGAATAAAATGCTACATTCACTCTCTAAATACTACTTCTGTATTAAACTTCATCTAAAGGACTATTATGTTTAAAATTCAGGTATTCAAAAGTCTCTAGTGTAAGTGAAATGGCTCCAAATAAAATAAAATTTAACCACTTAAGCTGAAAATTTGTGAAATTTGAAAAATGTGGCGGTCTGTTAGATCACTAATAGCGGTTATGGGTTAATATTTTTTAATAAATGGATGTTATATGTTATAACAATGTTTGATTTCATTTTAGTTTTTGTTTTAAATAAAAATTCCTCACGTTTTGCAGTTTTTTTATACAAATTATAGTCCTATTGTTCTAAAACATTTTTTATTTTTCCACTTAGCCCCCTCAAGGGCGTTGATAAATTTTAGGACCACATAATGTTAATCCCAAAATGGCACATTGATACCAGAATTTTCGATTAAAATTTTTCCTTTTATAAAATACGTGAAGTAAAGCTTTTACTTATTTTCTAGTGGCTATTTCCATGAGTACTTGTAGTGTAAGTCACAGACTACGATTATTGGCTACCAGTATTTCAGTACGAAAAGATGTGATTTATTTTATCGGCACATTCTCATTAATTGAATAAAGCCAAGCAGACTTTTCGAGAATAACGGTGGCAAACAAGCATAGCAATTTTAAGGTAATGTGACTTACACTACAAAACCCATGGAACTAGCCTAGTAAAATTCTTGTTAAATGCTGGTCATTTATTCTATCATTTCAATATTTTAGGAAAAGAAGTACGTGCCTCTGAAAGGGTTAAAAAGGAATGCTTATAAACTCATATCTTTTTAAAATAGGTTCTATGCATGGTCTAATTATTAAGAATTTTTATTTTATTAATTGGGTAAAGATTTTACTTACTTTCTAGTAAATACCTTGTTAACCCATTAATGACTGAATTATTTTCTTTATTAATATTCAAATTTTGCATTTTCCCACCACTTTTAAAACAAGAATAACTTTTATCTTAATTTACCAATGGCTTTATCTCGAGGAACAAAGTATCTATTTATCTTCCTTTTTACTGGTGTGAAATGCGCTTAATTAAATTTTTTAAAACTGTCCCAAAAATGGGACGCTGGGCACTAATGGGTTAAATTTTGGTCATTCATTCAATAATTTCGATTTTTTACGAAAACAAGTATGTGCCTTTGAAAAGATTAAAAAACACGCCTTATAAACTTATATCTTTTTTTAAATAAGTTCAAAGCATAATCTAAGTATTAAAAAATTGAATTACTTTTATATCCGTTGTGATTTGTTTTGTTTTATTAACTAGGGAGTCCAATTTTTTATGTTCTCTGGAACATGTATACATTTTTCTTTTGAACATAATCCTTAACTTAATCATGATATCTAATTTTCGCCCGTTATTGCCGAATAATGGAATTGATACAATACTTATTTATGAAACGACATGATAAGCCATATTTAATTTAACTTTTTTTTTATTCCTGTAGATATTGCTTTTCGTGAATATGAGCTTAATAAGTTTTGTATGTTTTATAAGAATAGATTGATCCAAAAAATAGAAAAACAGGAAGAAATCTAAAAAAAAAGGCCTGCATATTAACTGTTCTTATCATTTGAAAAACATTTTAATATAAAATGAATAGTTATTAATCTCTAATAGTTATAAAAGAATATCAGTCCTATAATATGCAAGTAAGTATGAATTTATAAAAAATATGCAAATACAATTTTATCCGTAAACTTCAAAACAGGGTTAATTATTTTTATTTCAATGCTTAAATATCATGTTTTGTTTATTTATTTATTTTGGTGGGTGCAATAATTACGTGTATCAAAAACACAGAAATGCATTTATAAGGGAAGGAAATTTAATATCTTATACAGAATGTATATAATTAAATATTTTGATATTACTCAATCTCGAAATTTAAAATCATAAACCACAGAAAAATGGTTGTATACCGCATAAAAAATATACCAACCTGTTCGCAGTATCATAATCATCAAACATCATATTTAACTCAAAATAATAATGGTAGTACTCTATTCCAAAATAAGTTTAATAAGTCTAAGTGTTTGTAATCAGAAATCAGTAAAAAAAATCATGTAAAAGCAAATTAAAGTTTACTTCATGTTTCACATAAATAGAAAAAATCATGATATCTTCTGAGTCAACATTTCAAACAAAACAAATTAAACTTTTTTTTTGATCGTTGGCAAATTTTTCATCACAGTATTGAATAGGAAGAATAGAATATTCATCTTCCGTTAATCTGTTTTTAGAGCATAATCGCTTAGCCACTTTTTTTTTTTTTTTGGGGGGGGGGGGGGGAGGGAATCAATATTGCAATAAAAAAAAACTTAAAAATTTATTTACTTTATTTTAATAAATAGCGATTCAATATTCGGTCTATCTCTTAAAATTTCTGCATTAATATATATATATATATATATATATATATATATATATATATATATATATGTATAACTAAGAAGCGCCATTTTTAGATAGGCCACACAGAACAAGAACAAACAAGAAGTTCAAATTATTATTTAAACTAAGCGAAAATAGCTGAATTTAAAGACAACATTTTACTTATTCTTAACATAAACTAGTTGGATGTGTCAATCCCAAAACTTTCTTCTATCTCATAAGTACATTTTAATATTTTAAAAAAAATGTGGTGACCCCAAAGTTACCCACTATCGAATTTCCTCGAACATTTGACCTAGCCTAATGAGATTCTGGTATCAGAAAAGCCTAAAACGCAAAATTTAATTAATATTCTGAGAAAATGAGCTTAGTAGTGCCTCATGTTGGTAATTTATACTAAAACCTAATACGCATCTATTTATGTCAAGACCTAACAGAATCTGAAATTTGATAGAATTTCGTCCATTAGTTCTTGAGATATAGTTATAACAAAAAATTTGCAAAACGTAGCACAGCAACACCATTTCTTGGAAAATTTTTGCCAAAACGTAAAAAAGCGTCTAATTATGTTATGGTGTAAAAGAATCTGAAGTTTGATGAAATTCTGTGCATTAGTTTTTGAGATATAGTTAGTTTAAAAAAAACCGTGTAAAATATAGCACAGCAGCACCATCAGTTGAAGGATTTATAACAAGACGTAATCATCGTGTAATTATATTATATGTCATTTTGTAACGAAATCTGAAGTTTGATGAAATTCTGTGCGTTGGTTGTTGAGATATAGCTATCGGAAAAATCCTGCAAAATGCAGCATAGCTGCACCACCTGTTGCAAGGTTAATACCAAAATGTAATCGGCGTCTAATTATGTTATATATTCTAGTGTAACAGAATCTAAAATTTGATAAAGTTCTCTGCATTAGTTCTTGAGATATAGCTATCGCAAAATCGTGCAAAATGTAGCATAGCAGCGCCACCTATAGGGCAGTTCACACCAAAACCTTATCAGCGGCTATGTATCTCAAGGTATCGCAGAATCTGAAGTTTGGTGAAATTCTGTGCGATAGTTGTTGAGATATAGCTATCATGAAAATCATGAAAAACGTGGCATAGCAGCGCCACCTACTGACCAATTTACACCAAAACTTAATCAGCGTCTATGTATATTAAGGGGTCACAAAATCTGAAGTTTGGTGAAATTCTGTGCATTAGTTCTTGAGATATAGCAATCTTGAAAATCATGAAAAACGTAGTATAGCAGCGCCACCTGCAGGCCAATTTTCACCAAAAACCAATAGGCACTAATTCATATCAAGGTCTAACTGAATATAAAATTTTATTAAATTTCGAGCATTAGTTCTTGAGATAGAGCGCCCACAAATTTTTTGTCACATACAGACAGACACACAGACAGACAGACAGACGGACAGACAGACAGACAGACAGACAGACGGACAGACTCACAGACAGACATTTTCTAAAAATAGTCAAAACGTGTTCAGGACCTTCTAAAACGTATAAATTCGTCGAAAACCGGAAGTCGAAAATTTTCATGAATCCAATACTTTCTTCTTGTAAAGATAGAAGAAAGTAAAAATTCGAACTAACATTATCACGGCAAAATAAAGAAATTCACACTCTTTTCTTCCTTTTATAGGATAAACTTTTATATTTATGAATTCCGAAGCACCCTCAATTGGATGCAATACGAATTTGCTTGGATCAGTACAATATAAGTAGATAAAAACAACTTTTATAATATAAAAAAAAAACACATTTACTTGCTGCAAACGTGTTTCGGTAGCCATAGCATACGGTCATCAGTGTAAAATATGATTAATTATATTTTGCACTGATGACAATGTGCTAGTACGCTAGTTTGCAATAAGTAAAAGTATTCTTTAGTGCTATAAACTTTTTTTAAAAAATCTACTTACAGTTGATTAGTGCTAGAAACGGTGAAAACTCGATCTCAAATATCATCATGTTTGATCAAGCATTTGACACAGATATCTATGGTCTTTTATTTATAGAAAAATAACAATAAAGCAATATTTGAAAAAAAGAGAAAAGAAGAAAAATTAATGAAATATTCAGCATCAAAAAGAAATAAACTAAGAACCAAAGACTAAACAAATTTCGTTGGATTATGAACAAATAATGATAACAATAAAAAATGAAAGATGGAGAAATTATTTTCTATGTTTTAAACTTTTATAAAAAGGAATGCAGTTACAAAATTAAAACATTGAATCAGACAAGAATTAAATATTATCTGAGTAAAATTAGATTTTTAAAATGTAAGGAAAATATTTTTAGAAGAGTCGGAAAACTGAATTTAGTTACACTTTTAACGGTTAGCATTTAGCATTTCGGAAACTGTTAAATGTTTTATGTACAGAGCAAGAATAATAGTGATAAGAAGTATTTCAGTTTTGATATCCTCAATAACTTTGTGACAATGTCTCGTTCAGACTGTTAAATATTTAGCACAAACATTTTAATACTAACATTTTAAACTAATTTAATCACAGAAGCAATGCGGAACATGCTATAAGGTAAAAAATGTCTTTTGCATACATTTTTCATAATTCAGTGTTTACATTTATAGAAAGTTACATAGGTATTTAAACCATTTCTCTCTTATTAAAACTAGCTTCTTTTAAAACGTCTTCATTGAAATTTTGTTCCAATGACTACATGTCCAATAGGGGCGAAGACAGGTAATTAAACACTTGAGCTCAACCCAATATTATCTTCACTTTTTCCGTCAAAGGGAAAAAATATTTTATTACTTCCTCATTTGCATTTATTATGCCATCTGTCATCAATCTTAGAGAAAGATTAAAAATTATTAAAATTAAATGCAATACAGTAAATTAAATTGTTTTCATCGATAATATTTACGTTTACAAGATCTGTAAGCAATACATGAAATTCCAAAGGCAAATCGTTAAAATAATTAATCACAATGCGACATCTTTATGTCAAAGCATAAAACTTGTGGATCGATAATCAGTTATCGTTACAATGTTAGAAAATAAAAGAAAAGTAATCAATTTTCTTCACCTGAAACTTAGCGAATTTTCGAGCAGCTTTACATTATTTATAACCTCATTCGCATTGCCTCGTATGGTAATTAGAAATGTACCAATTCGAAATGTAAAAGTAAATGTGGAAAGAAAATCATTTTTCGCCGCAAAAGTAGCATTATTTAATTCTTTTAACGAAATGTTAAAGATTTTGGGCGAATCTTTCCTCATTATTGCATCAGGAGACTCGTAATCTTTTTCCTAATAAATAGCTCAAGATTTTTTTGAGTGGGAAGGTCAAGATTGAATCCGTCAGTGTCAAATAATTGTGCGCAGGTTCCAGCATTACGGTGCGTTTTGCCAATTTAATAATGTTCAGATTTAGTCAGGAAATTGCGAGTGTTTTGAAATCCAAATCGTTACGAATTAAGCTGTCGT
Organism: Maratus speculifer; assembly: GCA_964019185.1. Lineage (NCBI taxonomy): Eukaryota > Metazoa > Arthropoda > Arachnida > Araneae > Salticidae > Maratus > Maratus speculifer. The sequence continues at coordinate 271,956,228 of OZ025299.1, forward strand.
CACATTGACATGTACCCACCCAAAGGTGGAAGCTATATTTATGAGCGTTTCCCTTTCCAAGTATGGCGTGATTGACTATGGAATAATTATTTGCAATATATTTCCCTGCGGTACAATCGTAGAAAGGCGTTATGCAGTGAAGGATAGGAAAGTTACATTTTTAACTTGAAGGCTTCAAAAAAAGTTTGAAGAAAATGAGTTTTCTTCTTTTAACGAAAAAATTTCTAGCGAAAGAAATTTCTAGCGTTTAAACAAAACATAATTGATAAATACAATGAAATCAAAATTCAATTTAAAGTAAAACAGTCCTTCGTAATGAAATATTGAAGATTTTGTGTTAAACTCTTCCTCGTTACTGCATAAGGACTCTCGTAATCTTTTTCTTAATTAATAGCTCAATACTATTTCGAGTAGAAATGTCAACATCGAATCGGTTTGTGTCAAAGAATTCTGGGCATATTCCCTTATTACCTACATTTTAGTCGTTTATTAATGTTCAGAATTTAGTCAGTATTTTGCGATTGTTTTGAAATCCAAATCGTTGCGAATTAAGTTCTCGCCAGATTGACATATACTCACCCTCAGGCGGAAGTGAAATTTATGAGCGTTTCGCTTTCAAAATGTGCCGTGATTGACTATGGAATAATTCTTCGTAATATATTTCCCCGAGGTATAGTTATAGAAAGGCGTTATGCAGTTAAGGAAAGAAAAGTTGCATTTTCAGCTTAGAAGCTTCAGGAGAAAGAATTAATAAAAATTGTTTTCTTCTTTTAAAGAAAAATGAAAAAGAAATTTGTAGCGTTTAAGCAAAAAAAGAATCGATAAATGCAATGAATTCAAAATTGAATTTAAAATGAAAAGATCTTTTTTAAAGGACCACTGCTTTTGAATGCAGGATTTTGGAAGGAAACTGAATTATTGGAAGCGTAATTTATATATTTAGTAATGTGTTGTACTTGTATTTTCGATAAAAATGCGACATAAAATTGAAGAACAAATTGAAAAAGTTGTTTTGTTCTTTAAATGAATACGGACATTTTTTAGTATAATTAATATTCTGAATTTAAATAAACAATTAGACTTTTTTGTTTCGAAAAGTTTTTACATAAGGATATATATTACAATTTTAAAAGAGTTTGCGACATTCAATAGCGAGCATGTGAATTGTTTCAACGTAAACTCTTTCCCTGCTTTGTACCACAAAATTTTAACCACTTAACTGATTCTTTTTTTATGTACAATAAATTGAAATATGGGATAAACACCACTTTTTAACCTCCACCAAGCTAAAATATTCGCATTATCTAGATTAAATATTTCTGCCATTAAATAGTATAAAATTGTATTTAAATAAACTAGCGGCGTCAAAAAGCTTAAAGTGAGGTAACAAGCAAACTCTTCCTGCCCGTACGTTGTATGGCCAAATCAGTTGCCGGCGGAAAAGTTACGGCGATTAAAAGAAAAAAAAAATTCTACTATAACATTTTTGCGGTACAAAAAAGCGTAAGATGTTGGCAGCCGTGCCCCACGCACTTTCTAAAAAAAAGAAGAAAAAAAAACAGTGTATTTTACAGAAAAATTTTGTCAGCGTTGCTACTAATTTTTCTCTGTAATATATATACACAGGAGAATACTGATAAACTTGTTGTTAAAGGTTTTTGCTATATGTAACTGAACTTCGACATGTTACAGACAGTGTAAGCGTTTTTAATTGAAAAAGATATTCTCTACAGAGAAAAAAATCTCCTTCATCTATTAGAAAATGCAATAATGATAAACATAATAATAATCAGGTTCAATCCATAGATAAATATACTAGATGATAAGACACTTATGGTAAAATCTTCAATGGCGGCAGTACTAGCAAGATGGAAGAAGTAATAGGCCTCCGAAATTTACTTATGTGGATGAAATAAGTTTGGGCTCTTCGCTTTGTGTATCTATTCTTTCTTCCAGGAGACTGAGGCAGATAAATGATTTTAAATTAATGATTGTAAAAAAATTTCAGGTAGATGGTGAAAGCTATAGCACATAGTAGTAGAAAAAATTTACACTTTAACATGAAATGGTCATTTTTTCTATAAATACGGAACAGTGTCTGTTAAAACAACATGAATTTTTAATAGCGCATACAAAAAAAAAGAAAAAAAAAAAAAAAAAGTACAAATTGTTTAAATTTTTATTTTCTAGTTATTTTGTATATTTTGTTGTTGATAAAGTACCCCTAATTTTAATTCATTGTAGTGTCTAATGGCGTAACCAGGGTGGGTGCCCAAGTAACAGAATACTGGTAATTCTTTAAAGTTCAATTCGCCCTAATGAAAAAAACTTCTGCTATGAATCAAAGTGAAGAAAACCTTGCATTATTACTGGTTTTGAGCACCCACCCTGGTTACGTGAGTGGCGTCATTTCATGTCAATTCATATAAATGACCCCCTTCGAACCCCTTATATTTTTTATGTAATTGCCACAGATCGTACATATAAACCACAAAAAGAATTGCTGAGCTCTTTATTATATCACACAGGAATGCTTATATATTGTTCAGGCTTTCAAAGCCGCGTTATCAAAACGTTAGAGAAAAAAGGTAAAATACTGGAACTAATTTGTGTCAATTTTATGGTGCGTGCTTGAAGACAGCGCAAGTAAAATCCACTGAATATATTTGGATGATGCTCTGTCTAATAATAGATACATGAAGTACGCATATGAAAGGATATGTATTTGCTATTTAGCACCATTATTTAACGATGTTTAATTCCTAAAGCCTTCAAAAATCTAATTGTACAATACGGCTTAGTTTTTTCGTCATACAGATCTCTTTGAATAATGTCACTATTAATACACTTTATTTACCACCTACAGTCCATAATCTGAAATCCATCTGGAAAGCAGAAATAACACCTTCCTTAACTAAATTTGGATGAATCAGCATAACGAAACTACTTTACAGAGCTCATTTCAATGATATAAAACTTTTGTTTTATCTACATTTATAACCGCTCGTGGATTCAATCATTTTCTTTTAAGAAGTCGGTGCATATCCCAAATAAGTTTAATTTCCCCCCAGTGGTACATATAATATTATATTTCAACTAATTTATTCAAAATTGTATGACAGTATTTACAAGTTCTACACCAAATATGTTAAGTATGTTTAAACAATTTTTTAAAAGTGATTGGAATCGTATTTTTATCTGATGGCAAGGCAAAACATGAACTACCAAACTGTTCAAGATATCTTTCAAAAGTTACCAGACATGTTATGAACTATAAAATGATGAATTAAGTACATAGAAGAGACTTGGCTATTTTTAGTGAGCTAATTTGTTTACTTTTTTTAAATTTTTGTATGGAATTTGATTGATAATAGTACTTTCATACATTAAAAGAGAAACATTTCGTTCTGGTTGTTCTAATATCTAGACTTTATTTTAACCACGTAACTGATTAATATTTTTGAAAAGAAACTTTCAAATTTTTTTTTTGTGTGTGTGTGTATGTGTGTGTGTGTGTGTGTGTGCGCGTCTTTTACAGAATTTTTAATCTCTTTTCACCGGTTTTTCAAAACAGAAATTTTTACCTAATTGAATCAGAAAAATGTTCGGATTAAATAATGCAAAATTTACAATAAAAATTTACTGGCGAGAATAATACATCCCGTATCCCGCGTAATACCTGTAGGTGGTACGGGTAAATTATGATTGACAAAAACACGTTGCCCGTATGATATGCGAGCAAATCAGGTAAGCAGTAAATGGAATGCAGATAATTGTGAAATGAACCATTTAAATTTGATGCATTTAAGTTTTAAGACATATTTTAACAAATTTTAATAAAAATATTGTTTTATTTAGGTATAAAAAAACTGTAAAAAAAAAAACGAAAAATAATAGTTTTTAATTTTTTTATAACAGTACGAATCTAATGGCAATGTATATTTTAAATAAAAGGCTAACTTTGCCATAAATTCAATAATATTATTTAAAATAAGCCTAATACCGCTGTTCTTTTGATGATTTTAAGAAAAAAAGTAAAATTGCAGAAATCCTTTATACTCTTGTGAATGAATTTCGACCCGTTTTCAAAATCAGTTAAACTTAGTTCACATTTAATAGGAGGATTTCTATCCTGAACTCTGATTAAGTGCTGATAAAACCCGCTCAACAACACAATGAAACAGAAACTCATTTGTCATATCCCTCACTTTATGTTAATGGATCGTGATATAATAATTTAGCATTCGGCTAAATGTCTATTTTGTTAAGTATTTCAAAAAATTTCAGACTGATATTTTCCATCTTTTTATATATCATTTCAGAGAATTTTGATTTTATCATTATTGTAGATTCAGGAAGAAGAAAAAATGTTGGAAGTCTGAATGATTCTCCTTAACAATATTGCAATATTACACGGTGAAGCAGAAAAAGATTTTTGAAAATTGTCGTTCTAAAAAACAGCGCCGGGATAATTTAATTTTACAATTTTTTAACTAAATATGTTATTATATATTTTGCATAAACTTCAGACTGACATTTTTTAACATTTTATATTAACATTGCACCAAAAGCATAATGAAAATTCTTTTGATAGAAATTTTAAAATAATTCAAGAGCTCGAGAGTAAAACTCAATTTGTCATGCTTTTGATTTTCTTTTAATATAAAATCGTTTCCCTGTTTTGCCCGTACGTTGTACGAGCAACGTGTTTTTGCTAATCATGATTTATTATTCTCATCAGTAAAATTTTATTGTAAATTTTGAATAATATAATCTGAGCATTTTTCTGAATCAACTAGGCAAAAATTTCAATTTTAAAAAACTGGTAACGAAAGATTAAAAGTTCTGTAAAAGTCATGAAAAAATAGACATTATTTGGAAGTTAAAAAATATACTGATCAGTTAAGTGATTAATAGCATTCTGGCACTCTTTTAGAAGTACAACGTTAATTTATTTTTCAATAAATATCATCATACTGAAAAAATATTTCTATTTTCTGGAATTCATCTTTTATTACGTACAAAAAAAAATTCTTTTTTTTTAATGCCATGTATCGATTTGAATAAAAAAGTTCAGTCTTAAGCAATCAGCAGTTTTAGAAAAAGCAATCATATATACATATTCTTCGGATTTATAAAAGAAAATTACAATACGCAATATCCCGGAATTTTGCATTTTGTCTGTTACCATGTTTTAGACTCGAGTCATTACATTTTAACTTTTATAGGAACGAGATTTCCGCGTTTTTGCTCACCAGTATTTTTTTAGAAAAAGTGTTTTCTTCTTAAATCGAAAAAAATGATCCGATTCGATTTAATAAAATATCACTTTCTCTAACAATATACTAGTCTGCAAAAACGCGAAAATCCTATCCCTTCTTTTAGCTAAGGAATACCATCATATTCGCGATAACTAATTTTAACTGTACAGATGTGTTGTATCTAGTCACTATTTTTCACAAACTTTTTTTTCATTAATTAATTGCAGAAATTTTAAGGTTAGCTCATGAGAAATTTTCTGTATAGAACATGATGTAGAACTGGAAACAACAGATTTGGACAATAGAAAATTTTATTTCACATTCGTTAGCTAAATGTTAAACTTAACACTCTATTGCGCGATGTTTTATTTCTCCTTTAAAAATATATTTGATTCTTTAATAAGCATACATTAAATAAAATATACTCAAAAAATTATTACATTTGTATTTTTCCGTATTTTGTATTTTTTTAAATGTTTGCCAAACTGCAGCACCACGCATTAACCACTTAACTGTTTCTTTTTTTGCCTGCTATAAATTGACAATATGGGATGTACTCTATTTTTTTAAAGTTCAAATTTTCGTAATGATTATTCTAAAAATTTTTGCTACTTAAAAAATGAGACTGTATTCAAACAAATTTAGTGGTGTCTAACTGTTTTAAGTGATGGATCAACTCTTCTTGCCCATACGATATACGACACGAGTAAATCAGTTAGGTGGTTTATCGCATACATACAATATTTGTTGCAAAAAAAAAAAAAAAAAAAAAAAAAAACCTTGCAGAAAACTGTTTAAAGCAATATAATTTTTTAAAACAAATTCTTTTGAAAAAGATTTTTTAAATTGAAATTTTGCTTTTTAGCTATTTTTTTATCTTTGTTAGAAATCAATCTATATCTAGGAATAAGAAGGCTTCAAAAGTTTCTTTTTATTTGTATCTGATAAACAAAGTTTATCACCTATAGTATTTTTTATTTAATTAAACCTAACTATAGGGTCAAAATGTAAAGCATCAAGTTACTAAGAGGCAACAGTAAATAAATGATAAAGAGAGAAAATTTAATTTGTTGTTAATTGGCAACAGTATGCACTAGATGGTTAATAGAGAAATAAATGTGTGAATCAAATCTTGATCCAGCGATCCCCTCTACTCTAACAGTACTCGAGTTCTGTAAAACTATATAATCGGTGTAATAAAGCATAATAAGTGTTAGCAGGAAAATACCAAAATAGTATTTTGAGTACCATTATTTTCGTATAGTAATTTTCACATGTTTCATCTTAAAATTTCCTGTAATTAAATAAGGATACATTTTTGCAACGGAAAACAATAATGTTTCAGTATTTTCCTGGTAATCATAATTATAGTCCATTAAACTTAAATATAGGGTTAAAATGTATTCGTAAAGCATAAAGTTACTAAGAGGCAACGGTAAGTAAATGATAAGTAGAGAAAATGTAATTTGTTGCCAATTGGCAACACTATGCAGTAGAGGGTTAAAGGAGAAATGAATGTGTGTGTCAAATCTTGGTTTAACAGCTATCCCGCCTAGTCTGATCGTACTCGAGTTCTATAAAAGTATATAATCGGTGAAATAAACCATAATCAGTGTTTCCAGGAAAATACCAAAATTATGTTTTGAATACCACAATTTTCGTATAGTATTTTTCTCATATTTGATCGTAAAATTTCTGTAATCAAATAAAGGATACTTTTTTCTACGGAAAGCAATAATGTTTTAATATTTTCCTGGTAATCGTAATTATAGTTCTCCTACATTAAACTTAGACAACGAAATTATTTGCAACACGGGAAATATTGAAGAAATTTACATTTTTTCGATATTCTAAGAGAATTGTAAGCAATATTTCGGCTTTTCAATGCAAATATTTTCAATATAAAACAATATTTAACCAATATTATTGATTTTTTAAATATATCTTATGAATGTAATTTTGCTTTAATATTGGGCTTATATGTAATTAATATTTATTTCCTCTTACGGATATACATTTCATCCATATCAAAAGAAAACATTTAATATTCCACAGAATACAAAAGTATTGGAGCGAAAAAAAAAGGTTGAAATCGAAAATGATATTAAAATGTTAAATATTTCTCAAAATGTCTTTATATCTATTTGAATGATTCTCCTCTAATAAATTTTTTATGTCTCACTCTTTTATGAAGAGAGATTTATATCTAGGGGTTAATAACAAATATTGATCTACATATAAGGCGACATCTATCTGAACATTACTTCTTATGTTTGGGATTTTAAGATTAGCAGAGATAAAATCATGAAGCAAATATTATCCATAAAGATTCGGATATTATAAGGAAAAAATATTTTGTAGAATGTCGGATTTGGGGTGTTAACAGGAGAAAAGAGTAGGATTATCTTCGGATTTCAGTAAATACTGTTAAAGATATTATATTATGAAATTAATGAATTTCTATTAGACGGCTATATGCATTTTATTACATAAAATTTAGCTTCCTTTGTTAATGGAAAATTCTGTATTTCTTATGATCTGCATATGCATTCTTTGCATTTAATTAGCACATTTCCAATGCTTTTTCTTCCAACCACACGTTTTAAGTACAACTTTTTAATGATTAGATGTAGAATTACAAACTTTTCCAAAACTATTTATATGGTCATTTTTTAATAATGGATTTAAATCAAAATTTTAAGTTTCTATATTTCCTATTAGCTTTATTCCCTTTCTTACGAATTTATCATGCCAACATTTTTAAATACAAAAAACTACTTTTCTCTATTAACTGCCTACTTCTAAATTCACGAAAACAAAAGTCACTGAAATAAATATTGTTAAATATATTTGTGCTAAATGTATGCCTTGTGCCATACGCTTATAAAAAAATAACTCGTTTGTTAATCAAAAAAATTCATTATACAGTGCAAACCATTTGATCACATTGGATCAAATATTTTTTTTCTAAAAAATGGCAACATTTAACAAAATTATATCTCAAAAACTGTTCTAAAGGAGTAAAAAATTGACTAGATCAACAAATCAACTGTCTTTCAGGAAACATTGCAAGTATACATAATATTGATAAAGAAAAACTGAAAAAAAAAAATCACAATTATTTTAATAATTTTCACACCTCTGTAATTTTATAGCGTTAACATTAGTTAATTTTGTAATACAATGAATGATTTATTCATCTTTGCGTGATGTAATCTTTCATTTTATAATGGCTTTTAAGTTTCACAAATATTTTTAACATTAACCTTTATAAAGTCGATTATATTATTTGGAGTATTTTTAAGCAATCCATTTAAAAATAGTATAATGTAGTAGTAATGGCATTTTATTGCCTGATCTTTCGGATAATGAGACTGATTACTTTCTCGTGATAAAGTTTTTAATATTTTTCGATGGAAAATTGTCTTTAAAATCAGTTTTATTGATCTTGTTGAATCGATAGGTTTAGATTATTTATTGCTTAAATATGACGATTTGGAGCCGTGCTAAGTTTATAAACAAACTCCTAGAATCGTTCTAATAAATGTTGACTACAGAAACAAATCTAGAGCCGTAATTTATTCGTAAAATGATAACAATCCACCTACACTGTTAAAAAAAAATCTGTGAATTCACGGTAAAACTACTGGCAGCAAAGTAGCCGAACTTTTACCGTTCCGTTAATAGATATTCCGTTTTGGGAAATACGAGAAAGGAAAACCCCGTTTAAAGAAGCAGTAAGTTTCCGTTACAAAGTTTGATTTTTAATAATAATAATAATTTAATATAATTTTTAAAATTACTGAATCCATTAAGCATCAAAGAATTCGAAATTACCGAAAGATTTTAATCTGCTATGTTATTTTACTTAATTATTATTATCATTATTTTGTATAACTTAGTTCACGCCGTCCTGAGAATCGAACTCGGGACCTTTTGATAGCGGAACAAATCCTTACGAACGGAGCGAAAGCTGCTGATGCCGGTTTGTACAAAGTATATCTGTTATGAGCTAGTGGGAAAATCTCTTGTGCTTTTTAAAGATTTTCTTTCAATTATATTCCTTAGAATATTTTTCAACGGTTTATTTTATTTTATTTTAGACTGATGTATAATACTTATTATTTTTAAAAATCAATTTAAATTTTTTAAATAGTTTAAATTAAAAAAATCACTGTTTAAAACCACTGTTTTTTTGAATGAATAAATGAATGAAAAAAAGTATTTTTTAGCAATTAAAAAAAAAAAAAAAAAAAAAAAAAAAAGTATAGACAATTTTTTGAAATTGTCGTACACTATTTATTTATTTTTTTGGCTAATTAATTAAAAGATTTTTCTAATAAGAAATAAGGGAAAAATAAACAGAAAAAATGTAATTTAAAAGGGACTTTTTATGTTTTCATTATTCCACGGCGCCATTGGGACCCGAACCCACAATCTGCGCTCGCAGGCGATTAGCGGTGTGGTGCTTCGACCACTCGGCTATGGAGCCCCACGCACACCGAAGTGTCTCCGTTTTTTGTTTCTATTTCTATCCGTTTCGTTATTTTCAGGAAATATGGTGGAATTTTGTGATTTGTAACGGAAATGCCTTTTTGTTGTGAAAAGGGACCTTTTCTGTGACATTCAAGAAAAAAATGTTCATGAATTTCAGAATTTTTTTAACAGTGTATGAGATAAAATTCACAGCCAAATGAACATAAAACACAAACCATGCCACATATCTTTGATATTTTAACAAGCTGATACATCATTTGAAGCAATGAAATGAAGCAAGTAAATGTTTTTATTTTTATTTTACCAAGTTTCTAATTTTGGTAATGATGTGCATTCAAAAATAGGGTAAATTATAGTAGGATGTCTTTCTGGCGATGTAAAACATATTTTCACATTTCCTAAAATTTTCAGCCATTTTAAAACGGCTAATCCATTAAAGATATATTTTTAAATTTTTATTTTTATCTATCTACTAATTTATCTTTTAAAAGAAAATCAGGTTATTTAGAAACTTATATGAGAAATAATTTTCATACATAAAATTTTTTCTAACATGGATCTAAAAATATGTATAAATATATTTATGGACATTTAACGCGAGGCTAATGCCGGCCCCAAAAATATATATTGTTTGATCCAATATATCAATATATTCGATAATTTGCAACCTTGCATAAGCAAGACCCCCGCCCCCCCGCCCATATTTTTTGAGTGAATAAGTGGGTGACGATATTGGATTCCAATACAATAAGCGTTTATATTCACAAATCTTATGACAATGAGTCTTAATTCCATTGAAAGTGTGTTTTTCAGGAATATTACAAATTTCCCTATAACTGCATGTAAAAATTATTAAAGTATACATTTAGTATTATTTACTACTTACTTAAAAGAATATTAGCAGCTGAATCTCAATTTGGACAAATATTAGTATCTGCAATACTTTCCAATTTGTCATACATATACGTATGTTACTAATTTAGGTAAGTGTTTAATTTTGCAATTGCAAATAAGCATTCAGAAAAATTGCTTTTTCATTGTAATAAATTAGAACAGAGCTCGTGCGGGTTCTGGAATTAACGGAAAATAACGGTACCCTGTATAACTACTTTATCGAAAATTTACTGAACTACATACAATTACTTGTTTTAAAAATTAGAGACTACGAATTACTTTTCAAAAGTAATCTGTACTTCGCTACTTTCAGATTTTGTCAAAGAATTCAATTTCCATAAAAAATTGAAGACACGGATACAATAATAAAATGATGAACTTGATCTCTGATCCCTAAACGTACTTTCTTATATTGAAGATAGAAGAAAGTAAAAATACTATCGGTTCTCGCTAAAAAATGCTGATTTTTTGTATTGCACTACTCTCGACGTTGCATTGTCCAAAATATATTGCAAGTTACTGTAAAAGGTAACGAATACTGTAGTTTCGTTGTGGAAACGTTCCGATCTCTCCTGTAAATGATAGGAATAAATATTTAATTTGTTTAATTATTTAAATGATCAAATTCATTATTTATCTAAAACGTATAAAAATGCCTGCCTTAATGTGTATTGCAATCTTTGAATGATTATGTTAATAATTTTCAAATCCCCTGTTTAAATTTCTGACGGAACAAAACGATAATTTTATTGAGAAAAATTAATCCGATTTACACCGTCTCTGTTATATCCACTGTTGACAATTTGCACATTTTCAAGCAAGTTAATACTTAAACCATTATTCGAAAGATCTGAAAACAAAAAATAAGAGATATCTTTGGTTTTTTAAGTTCGCTTTTTAAAAGAATTTCTTCAGAAGACAAAAGAAATCCTCAGCAGTCATGTTCATTTAAATAAAGGTAAAATTACAGAGAGGATAGAAAGCTGATGAAATTAGCTACCTAAGCTAAATAAACTTTCACGTCGCGGCACCACAGAGTCCGTTTTCTAATTAGTACTGGTTTCCACACACAAACTTTTATAAAGATTAAAAAAATTCAGTTTAAATTTTCTAGATTCCATTAGGTCCAAAAAGCTTTAAGTAAGTTTTCTAACCATTGTGTGAAAAGTATAATCCAAAAATGTAAGAAAAAAATCATTCTGGCTTTAATTAAACTACTTTATTCTGAAATAGAATCTTGGAAATGTAATCTCGGAGATAGAGATGAAGAAAAAAATAGTAATTTTCTAAAGTAAATTAATGAAGACAGCATTTGTTCAAAATATGCTGTACAACTGGTATATACTTATACATATCGCTCAAATAAGTACAATATTTTCATGTGAATTTATTTTTTGAAAATTACAAATAATCACATTATTTAACATGAAAACACTTTAAATATTTATATAATACTAAATTTAAATAATGAAATTCATAATATTTATCTGCCGTTTCTTTAAGCACACAAACATACCAAAAAAAAAAAAAAAAAAAGAGAACAGGTTTGAGATTATACTCAATATTCATTAACCCTTTCGAGATGGCATACCTTACACAAATTTAATTTAGTAGGCCCCGTTTTTATAAACAGTTCCATTTACTGGTTGAGTACCAAATATGTTCTAATTAAAACAGAAAAATATTACATTAATTTACTAATGATGCTGAAAACAAATTCCATATGCACCTTTTGACCATACATATATGCATCATCTGCCCCGAAAGATATAATGAACAACACATATTTACTGTATAAAATTTTGTTTGTTTTTGACAATGCATAAGCTAAATCTCAACGTTCGCATCTTATATATAAATTAAATAATATAAACGCTGTCGATTTGGTGAAATAATTTTGAAACTGGGCTTATCAAAATTTATTTTTTTATGGTTTTATCTGAAAAAGAAACATGTCTTGGAAATAGCTTTACATTTACAATGTTTTATGACTTATGAGAACTGAAAGACAAAAGAATTTCAGTCGAATGGCAGTTTTAACTTTTTCTTTTTTAGGGGAGGGGAGTGCAGGTAGAACAATTTAGCGATTAAAATGTATGTGTTGTTCTCTCTTTTTTCATACTCAGAATATTTTGATATGAGAAAATTATAGTTAAAACAAACTAAAGATAACAAAACTAAAGTTTTTTAAATTTATTTAAACAAGTTCAACATGAAACATTCTTTTCCTTAAAGTGTATTTGACAAAAAAAAAAGTACTTTTTGAAATTGTACTCCATCTCCAGCCGATGAAAAACCGTGAAATAACGAAAATTTCATTATTGTTTTTTACGGACGCTCTATCGAGTTTCTGCGGAAATTTTTTTGTAAACGTATATATCCTTAAGAGAAGAACTTTCTGTAATTTTCTCAGCTTTTTCGGAGTATGCCCGTATGGAGACCTTCCTTGTAAGTTCAATAATTTCAAAGAATTGTTCATAATGTAAACGTAAATGCAGCTTTCAAAACCGTAAAACTAAATCTAAGCATTGGGATCAGTGGACGCTAACTAACATTTAAGATTATTAACAACTGCTCTTCACCTTGTATAATTAAATAATTTCTAGACTTACATAGGGCTAAAATTTCTACTAAAAATAGTGATAACAATTAATTAAAAAAATCTCATAGAAGTTGAAGTCATGTTCGTAGCCCCTTAACCCTTCCGGCGCAGGACTCTTTCATTGCGAAAATGCTGAAATGACTGAGTGACACCGGAATTTATTCACAGATTTATTTGAAAACGAGAAAAAAGCTATTTTCCACACACTTGATAAATGGATAATATTTATACCAGAGTTCTGGTGTCATTATGGCATTCCGTAATCATATCGGGTGCTCCATGTACTGGGACACGGAAACACAAAGGATTTAAAGGCAATCAGGAACCACCATTGATTTTAAATAAATCAAAAAAATATTTATCTCACAAATGACATTCCCTTTCTTTATTTACGATAATCAACCACATTTAATGTAAGAAGTACGAATTATTAAGAAATATTTTAATCCCAATTTCTTTGTGTATTATGTTATAATAAGTGCAGTCTAAATACTTAGAAGAAACTCTATCTTCAAACAAAGAAATATGAACTAATCTTAAACGAATGACATTTAATATTCAACGGAGCAAAATGTAGTACTTTCGACTGTCGTATATTTTAATTACAAAAGCAATTCAATAAGTCTTCCGTCAAAAAGCCAAGAAATTGCTCAAATAATAACTTTCCCAAGAAATAAATTAAAATAAAATATTTCCAAGAAATGGGTAGCGATTAGAATCTGGCATTAAAGCCTGCGTGCCTTTGCACAGTGGGGGATGATAAATTCATATTTCATTGATTCTGTAACGCAACGCGTTATTAATTCTTGCGATTGCATTGAGATCCACACCTGGAGACAACCGTTGGGAGGTTATTAATTACATTTATTGCCAGAAACGTGTCAATCATTCCTCAAACGCTAGTTTCACTAGCAAGGTGAAACGGAAGAGAGAAAGACATGTACGATTTATGCCACATTGTTCATAACAGCAAATTTAACCCCTTGAAGGGCGGTGGTATAAAATATATACCACTTAATTTTAATTGAAAAATGCCACATTGACACCAGAATTTTGAAATGAAAATTTTAATTTTATCAAGTACGCGAAGATAAGTATTTATCTATTTTGAAATAAATTTTCTTTTAAATTCTGGTGTCATTCGATCACTTCAGCATTTAATGTATAGAAGAACTTTATCCCTCAAAGGGTTAAACATGCTTAAATAAAATTTCAATGTCTAATTTTAAATCGCTATTTTTATAAAAATTATTTCTTATAAAGATTGTAATTCACTTATAAAGATATTCTTTCTTGGTGTTGCTTGTGTCTAGCATTGTGACTTGGTGCATTTTAAAACCCTATGTTAGGAAGTTTCAGATTCGAACAAAAATTTCTGTTAGTCATATTATTTGATCTTGCAGCAGCATAACTTTCGGAGAATGCTATTTGGCCTATTAACCACTTATTGGACTACTAACATAGTTTTCTTTAAAGAAAAGCATTTAAAAATGTAAATTGGTGAATAATAAATATAAAATATTGAAAAAGTTTTCAGACTTTTGATTTTTCCTGTAAATTAACTAATCATGGTAGAAATTTCATTTTCAATAGGGTTCATGCTAGGGTAAATGTCAAAAACATCCAAATATTTCATGGCAATCCGAGTATATTTAGGCGAGTTAGAGTACGACCAGACGGCCAGACTACCATACGGACAGACGGACAGACAAACCAAAAGCATAAACATATTTCAACTTTGCTGGAAAATGTTAAAAACAGATCTAAATATTTAATAAATTCAGTAGTAAAAAACATTTTACGCAATAATGGTGGAACTTTAAAAACAATTATGTTATTTATTATTCTTGAAAAATAAATGAAATCATTTAAAAGGAATCAATTAATTACCATAAAGGAAATGAGTCATTATAATTGAACATATAATTGCCAGTTAAACTAAGAATTTAAATACTTATTCAATAAAAAATTATATAAAGACATACCTCATTCTTTATTCTTAAAAATCATGCCTTCATACTATTATTTCTGCAATTTAAAAAGTACTCAAAATTCCCTCCAAAATCCGAATTGGAGTACCGATGATGGATGTTAAGAAGAAAACAAATATCAATCATGCTTTGTCATAGCAATTTAGCAGATTTGCTCAGAAAATGAGCTCATTCGTTTCTTGAAATATTGCTGTTTGACCTCAGAAAAGCTTTTCTATTAACAAGAATTAGATGATGAAAGGGAAAACGGTTTTCTAGATTTTTCACGTCTATTATTTCATGACAAGCTTATTTATTTTTGTTTATTTCTGTATTCATTTATTTCTAGTGCGAAAGTAGCTTTTAGTTAAAATGATTAAGATTTAATAAAATCCTAATAGGAAAACAGGGTTCGTTATTATTAATAATTATACATTCTTTGGATATACGTCCGAAGAAATTCCAATATTCGCTCAATATTTTGTTAAATATATACATTATCTTTATTTTGGGAATATTCGCAATGGAATATCACTATTACAGAAGGTTTTGCGCTCAAAACTGGTAGACGGGACATGCTGGGTTCGAAAGCAATCCAGCCCGTTTGTCTAATATTTGGCAGTTTACCATTGTTTTCTTCAAACACTGAATATCCTTGAGCAAATAAAAGTAAGGTTCCTCCAGAAGGGGGTGCATTCCTAAGGGGTGCATTTCCATCATTGGCCAAGATCCCTTGTGCAGATAATTGGTCGTCATAAACAACACCAACAAAACACTGTTATAGAAATTGTGACCTTTCACTGGAAATATCTGGAATATTCTATTGCAAATAAACATGCTAAATATTTCAAGACATTGATGTACCAATATTGAGAAACATTTCGTTAATTTCTTATATTCAATGTCCAGTATTAAAAGTATCCCAAGTCCAGTTCATAGTCAATACAAATATTATGGGCACAATATTGTTTTGTTAATAAAACATGCATAAAATAAAAGAAACAAAGTAAATTATTATCCAACAATATGTAACCGCGTATCGACATAAGCAGCGCAACTAAAAATCGAACAATTCTCAGTATGGCGGTTTAAAGCATTTATAATATTTGCCTGTTTATTTTATCAGCTTCAACATTAATATTAAAAATTTTCGATTTTTTCTGCTTCAATGAAAACTTGTAAATAATTCTTAATGTGAGAATTATTGGCAAACTAATTAACTGTGAAAGACAGTCACTTGCGTTGTCTTTTTCACAGTATCTGTTCTGTATTTAGTGTATCTTTTACTTGGAAAAAAAAAATAAAGACGACGGTTTAGTGTTGTTTATTTCAACGTCACCTATTGAAGTTGACATCATGTGACATATTAGACATCTTTATTTCTAAATAAATAATAGTAAAAAACATTTAAAAAAACTTACCCTTCATGTTTATTGCTATGATATTTTCTATTTTGGAGATTTTCCACAAAATAACACGAATCAACAAAGGGACTCACAATTTACGATTAAAGCATATGTTCTATTGTATATACTAGTGGAGAAAAACTTTTAGTGGTTGAAACAGCCTAGTACTATTTAGGGATTGTTGTTACCACTATTTAATGTTTGTCAATGAAAATAAGTTAACACTGTCTAGCGTTAATAAAGATAAATAAAATTAATTGTTTAAAGTTTGTTACATATAAACATTATACATTATTAATAACTTTAATATGTTGATAAGAATGAATATAATTGTATCACATATGTTTAATCGTATCTTTCGTCTTATTTAATGCGGGACCATATTACAAATTTTAGCATCTATAAAGCGATTACAAATTCTGTGATTTAAATATTAAATAGAAATTTTCTAATCGAAAAAGGTGGTGCCAGTTACATTGGAAATTCCGAAGAGTATGTACCTCAGTGTTGCCTTAAAACTGAGATTGTGAAGTTTATCTTGATCGCATGTCATTCCTGACGAAAAAATAATTAAAAAAGTGTTCGGCTTGTAAAAACTGCAGTAGAAACACATGAATTATCTTTAAATGAGAAGCACATATTTTTTTTAGCAAGACAATTACAAAACATTGGTAGAGTGATAAATCGCAGTATCACCTAAAAGTTTTAACACTAGAACCGCCATTAGGGGTCAAAATGACCCCTGCCAGATCAATAACAATCGATTCGAACCAGAATTTTCTTCATAAGATATGTTAAAAGCATGTAGCGCAAAAATAGACTAATTAATTAAGTTAAATAGTTTAAAATTATAATTCTGGTGAGAAACACTTTTTGTAAAACATGTGTAAAAAACCCGGCGGTTCTAGTGTTAAATATCTAGAAGCATGTGAAAGTCTACTAAAGTAACACAGTCAGCCGGACCTTGTTAGTAATTTATGGAAGCCGCTGGGAAATGGTACGATTGGGAATGGTAGGGTTGGTAGATTGTTTTGAAATGATGTAGAGATTAATTCAATTTGGAGCGCATCTGGACAGAATTGAAAGCAGCAAGCAGTTCCATCACAGTTGAGAATCACATTTTCATGCGTCAAGGCAGACTTTTTTACTGTGGGTTAACGTGGAATTAAGCAATTAGGCAATGTTGAACTAATCACGGGTACTTACATATTAACGCAACACCGGTATGTTTGAGGCTGGAATAAATGAGGCGTTTTCTCCTAACAAGTGTTTAATTTTGAGATATGTAGTTATTACAATTTAAAGATGATAAAAAATAGGTTTTAACAGCTTACATCTTTAAAATGTTTTAATTGTTCAATTGAAATTAACCCGCCACTAGATGTATATCTTTAATCCTGGCTTAAAAGAGTCTGGTTAAAATCGTGATAAGTACCTAATTAACGCAATTCTAAATTTCTTAAAGAATTTAGTGACTTTAATATATGTAACATTTGAAATCGGACTTTCAAAGATTCATTTATCAATTTTAAGATAAGTAAAACACTTAGCAATAAAAAATGTTATATTTTGAGTCAAACTTTCAAATAATTTAAATTTTAAATTTCGATAATTCTCTTAAAATTTATTCTAAATCATATACATCTTTAATCATAAATTTATAACTTTTTATAGTAAGACAACAATTTTTTATATTAAGATTATTTTTTTTTGTTTTATTTTCATATTAATTCTATAACTAATCTATTTATGACACTTTTTTAACCCATTCGTGCCCAGCATCTTTTGCGTAAATTTTATTTGGTTGGCACCACTATTTTTAGAAGATTTAAGTTTAGTTCATTAATCACGAAAATGCATCATTTAAATAAAATAATCATTGCTTTTCTTTTTTACCGGTGTCAAAAACAGTGCTGAATGTACCTTTTGAAGCGTCCCTAAAAAGGGACGCTAGGCACTAATGGGTTAAATTCCCCCGCATAGTTAATACCCTGTTTTGAATACTTAAAAAGCACACACACACTTACAACAAAATAATAATAATAATAAATGCAGCAAAAATGACTTAGAGCATTGTAAATATTAATTTTTCAACATACACCCGATAAATAAAAACAATTTTCATTTCTGGCCATTCTAAACTAAAGATCCGATGAAAGTAAGGAAACATGAATGTCTAGTAAATATTTCTATTTTCTTCCGCATACAAGCTAGATTTCTCGAAAGATGTTTCTTGTGCAATCATATTTTTATATCGAATTTTTGCTTAACATACTAATAGTTAATATTAATGGAGATTTAGTTCTCATATTACCCAAACAACTGGAAACATGTTTAATACATATTTAAGGATTGCATATGAAATCAATGTGGTAGGACAAAATAAACAACACACGAGTTGGTCGCCATTTTGTGCCATCTCAGTCTATAAGCTCTCATAAGAAATATTTTAAAAAAATGAAAATGTCTTTTATCGAAAAATTTTGTAAAAATTAAAGTTTGACAGTGATACAGAAAGTAATGGACCACAGATTTCAGAGGAGATATTGGTAAATATTAGTATAGCCTAAATTTTATTTAGATGTAAGTGAAGTAGTTATTATAATTGGACGATCAATAAAAATATGTTTTACCTTCTTAAATTGTAAAGTATTTTAAGGTCAGTCAGATCTGAAATTTTCATGGTTAATATTAATGTCATTGTTAATGTAATGTTGGATAAGGAATGAATTCTTATTTTTTAAATATTTTGTCAAGGAATTAGTATTTTTAACTTCATTTTTTTTGCGTTCCGTATCTGAAGGATGCCTCATTCTTTTTTAGTTATCAAAGCATTTCTAAATTACATGTACCTCTAAATTACATATTTGATTTTATTTGAAATCTTCAATGTTTTCTCACAGTAAGATTTAACATATAATTTTTAACTTTTTTTTCGGTGTACTCAACTACAAGGACGCATCTTTCTTTCTTAATTGACAGAATAAATTAAAATTTTAAATTATGCACTTAGTTATGTATGAAGTCTTTAAATATTATCTACAGCACGCTTTAACACATCATTTTTAACTCCTTTTTTTCTGTGTATTCTCCTTAAAGAATGCCTATTTCTGTTTTACTTAACAAAATATTTATAAATCGTATACTTAATTGTATTTGAACACTGTATATATCACGCTAAGATTTTAATGCAGAAAATATTAAATTAAGCATAGAAGTAGAAATGTTTTTACAAATGAAAAAGAATGAGACAATATGTAAGAAAAGTACAGATAAATAAGAACTTATAATTACTTACTTCTTTATGAGATTAAAAAAAATATGCATTGTACACCCACAGATTTAACCTTAAAGAGAAGAATTTGTGATTTCAATGACCGATACCAATCTATCTATATTATAAAGGACAGTCTTAGAAAATACATTAAATGTAATAAATCTATTAGAGTTTTCGTTAAAAGTAATTGGTTTTCATTTATATTCTGTACCTCGTTAGCTCGGGTTGGACCTCTTAGTTATTGTATAACTGAAACTAACGGGAAATTTTGCTAAAAAATATCGTAAGATAAATATTATTAAAAGTATGTTGTTCACAAATTAAAAATTTGTAACATTACCTACTCATCTCTAAGAGGCAGTAAATGAAAGAATATTTCAGCTTTTCCGGATTTCTCTGTATACAACTTTCACTTTTGTGGGACACTGTTAAAAATCTGCAGCTTTTGCTGCATAGTCACCGCTTTTATAGATCTCTATTCTGATCATTGAGAATGCTCCATAATATAGTCAAGTATTAATTTTGTATAAACTGAGAAAAACAGCATTTTCAAATGTGAGCAAATCGATATTTTTATTTCGTTACAAAACGTTTTATTTTAAATATGATGATCCAATGGTTTCAATTCTGAAATCCTGATATGCTCATTTTCAAACAAAATGATATTTTATCATTTTGTTTGTTGATCAAACAAAATATATTTTATTTGTTAAATGTAGTAAATTTTACTATTACTAAACAGTTGAATTTATTCATATAATTCCATTTATGATTTCAAACGACACGATTCTTTCAACAATATTATTTTGTACAAAATTTGGCGAAGAGTATTTTTATCGTAATCGCGGAAGAACACTTTAAAAACCTTAGTAATATCATCGCAAACGAATAGAATTTGTTTTTCAGCCTTCGAAATCGAAGAATGGATGACTTCGGAGGTGGAATTTGCAAGGTTTCATAAAAAATTTTAATGATATTTTCATTAATTTTGTTGTTTTAAGATATTTATCCCCATTGGTATTCAGCGCCGTGCGAAAGGCGGGGCGAAGGGGCAGTCCCCCCGGGCGCAGATGTAAAGGGGCGCCAGATTTATACTACTAACGTCATTTTTTGGCCTGTCACAAGAAAAAGTTCGGGTAGGGGCACGCCAAATTGAAGCTTCGCTTCAGGCGCAATTTTTTCTTCGCACCCCCCTGTTAGTATTGTCTGCACACTTAACCCGGGAGGACGCGCGCCGGGCATTTTAGACCCGGAGTACGTATGGTTTTTGCAATTGTAACCACTAATTTTTTTAAAAGTAATCTGCAACGTATTTTATAGCAGCATTTGTAAGGATTGTTTGTGGCGAAATAAAATGACGGCTATAGTTTGATTTTATTGGAGACGAAGTTAAAACCTTTTAAACCCTGGGTTACCGCGCGTTCTCCCGGGTTAAGTTCTATAAGTTATCTTAAAATTAGGGTTAGCTATATGCCATGTTACCTACACTCTAAAAACGACATTTTCAGAAATGAGCAAAAATACTCAAATCTGAGTATGTCATATATTCAAAACGGCTCCGAATCAAAATTTATCAGATTTGAAACATGCGTATTCTCACTTTTGAATTCATGTACACCCTCAAAAACAAATTATTATGTGTTCATAGTTGAGTAAGTCCTTGTTTTCAGATATGATTTTAGATACGAGTTTCAAACTTGAGTAATTTTAATTTGTAGTCATTTTGACACTCCAACATACTCAGATTTGAGTCGGTTAAAATGTCGTTTTTAGAGTGTAAAAGTGGCGGAAGGACTATGCAGTTAAAGGATATAGCCGGATTTCATAGTAAAATAAGCCCTTGAGTCATCCACATCGAGTCCTACATGGATCGATAGCCCATAAAAAGAAATTCATTTCTCCCCAGTTTTAAGTTTGTATCTCAAGACTATGGGGGTAATGACCCTAAATTCCTGTTTTCGAAAAGTGCGCATTGTGACGAAACTACTAAGCAAATTTCAACGAAAAATAAGGGATGTGAAAAACCACCATACGAATGTTTGACAATTTTTTCAGATTTTTTTTAAACAAAAGAACAAGTTTTCTAACATTTTTCCTGTTTTTAAATGAACATTTTAATTAAAAATAAACTGAAATATCTGAGTGACCACCTTAATTTTTTGGCATGAAATACTATGAGACAGGATGCATATTCGCCATCAATTTCAACTTTCTACGTACGGTGCATCATATTTAAAAAAGGCAAAATCATATTCCGGCGGAAATGTGGGGCGTGTCTCGGACAAATTTCACGCCTTATTTACAAATCTCACATATTAATTCACACGGTATTTTTAATAGAAGGCGTGAAATTCGTCCGAGACACACTCCACATTACCGCCGGAATATGATTTTGTCCTTTGTTTGAAGCTTTTTAATTTGAAGCTCTTTTAAAAAGTCTGCATAGAAGTTCTCTTTTTTAAGTTAATTATTTTTAACACTGTTAAAAATGGACACTGTAAAATACGCAAAATGTTCTCATTTTTAAGCTTTTCCGATCGTATAATTGTTCCGAGGTACGTAACGCGGAAATTTGAAAAACGTGTGTAGCTGCTTTTTTTTTTTTTTTTTTTTTTTTTTTGCTTTTCACCGCTTCCCTGATTTGATGTATTTTTGCCAATCATGACTTGCCCGTGCCGTGTACGAGAAATGATTTCATATCATAATTTAATATTCTTTTCAGTAAATTTTGCATTATTTAATCCGAGCTTTTTTCTGATTCACATGGGCAAAAATTTATGTTTTGAAAAACCGTTGGTAAAAGATTGAACATTTTGTAAAAGACTCAAAAAATAAGCATTTAAATTTTTTTTTCAAAAATATTGATCAGTTAAGCGGTTAATGCTTTGTAAAAATCCACCAGGCTCTCCATTTCTATTTTTTTTTTCAAGAAATCCATGGCGAGATTTTTCTGAGAGAATAGTCGAATGTGAACGTGATGATGTGAATGAGTACGTATGCACTAAAATTACCGATGTATTATTCCGCGTTATGACATTTTTTCAAAGTTTAGTTCATAAATTTAAAGTGCTTATCTTAAATATGCTTCGAAATATAACATTAACCGTCTCTCACATAGACTGGGTCAAACCCATGTACCTTTTTTCTAAAGAATAGCACATTGTTATATGAAGCATAATTACTGTACAATATTTATTCCTGAAATGAAAGCTCAATATATCTGCAATACTTAACCAGTTAATGGTCACATGAAATTACGGTTTAAAAATTCAAATTCATTATTGCCACCACTTTTTTGAAAAAAAATTATTCATCTTTTTTAATGGACACGTAAAATGATACCAGAATAAAACCAATTACGCTATTTTGTAAAACTGGTGGGAATCAAACAATTCTGAATTAGCCGTGAAGCTTGCAGTCCGTGAATGTCTTGGGCGTGACAATTAAGTGGTTAAAAGCCATATCAAGTGTTGCCAGTGGGTTACTTTTTTATATTCAGATTTCTTGACTGGCACCACTTTTTTGAAACTGTAAAATTCTCTTTATTCTCGCCTTAATTAATATGCCATTAAATAAGGCGCATTTCATCATTTCAAAAAAGTGGTGCCAGTATAGAATCTAGATTAAAAAAAAGTGGCCCATCTGGCAACACTGGCCCATATACTTAAATGTCTATGATATATTTTATCTGTAAAAAGCTTACAAAATATTTCTATAAAACATAACTTTTATGCTGAAAACGCTTTATATTTGATTTTTTTCACACTTATTTTTTTTATTTGTATGAAACAAAGTGGATTCCAGTAGCTTTGGTTGGCACATATTGGTAAAACTCTGAAAATATTTTAAATATGAAAACCTGGGAGCGGATGTCAAGCGATCCGTCTCGTCAACCTTTCCTAGTCTTTCCTATAAATAAATAAATAAAATAATAACACAAACAAAGCACGCAGTTCAAAATGTTGTTAATATAACAATTAATATTAAAATTTTATCAAACATTTTTTTAGTTATTAATGAATTACGATCACAATGTCAGATATTTCTAAGATAGTTTCCTTCAACCCTTTTTGATAAATTTTCAATTTTTTTATAGTAGCGTTTTAAATTGAAAATTTACGCATATGTAACTTTTCTTTTTCTTTTATCAAAAAAAAAAAAAAAAACATTTGAGTGGTAATTTATGAATATATAATACCATTTTTCGTCATGTTCTTAAATTAAAGTTTATAACGTAAGGAAACTCCAGCAATAATTTATAGACACTCTTATATTAAATATGGTTTGGGCTAGGAGCAAAGACTAAATTAAGCAGACAAGGTTTTCATTAATGATCGTGGCCATAAATGGAGGAATAGAAGGTCTCTGCACAGTTCTTTAATTTATCACAAAACATATCGACGGAATTATTGGAATGTCCTTCTAAGCATTCCACCATCTTAATCCTCCATTTATATGAGGCCTTCCCAGGGGTAACATAGTAGGGTGAATAATGATTATAGATCGTATTTACAATGAGGCGAAATGGATCCTCTTAGAAAACGGGGGATGGGAGTGTTCTTATTTTCAAAAATTTCTTTTATGAGGCTTAACTTTTTTACGAAATTGAACTTTATATAATAATATTTAACTATAAAAAGTTTATCCTGAAAAAGAAATTAAGAAAAACTCTCGAGATTTCGCACGGACAAAAAAAGTAAATAGTTAATTAAAATTAATGAATTCTTTGGAGGACTGTGAATGGTTAAAAAAGGAATATTATTCTTTATATAACGAAGTGACTTTATGGAAAACGGTGAATGGAAGTGTTTTCGTTTTCAAAATCTCTTTTATGAAATTTGATGCTTTAAGGGATTCAAGGGATTTTAGGGTTGCTGTAAAAGAAATTTTGTAAAGTACTGGTCGCTATAGCTGAATTTTTGTAGCAGTAAGGTACACACTACTTTAAAAGAGTTCTGGTAAAAGGTGCTTGGATGTCGCTCCAGTGGCTTGATCAGTAGTGGCAGCCACTTCCACATCGAGGGTCAATCCCGATAGGACATGGAAGCTGTGCTGTCACTTTTTAAAGATGTATGTACGTAATGGATACAAGAAATAAAAATTGCACTCACTTGTCGTTTCTGTGTGCATTATGGATCATTCGAGGCGAAAGCCATAGTTGCTATTGGCCCCAAAGCATTTACCTGTCAAATGAGGTCCTTGAACCGTACGAAAACTGTTACATGATAATATTTAACTAGAAAAACTCTGTCCTAAAAATATGTATTGGAAAACAATTAAGGGGTTCGTAAGCATAAAAAAATAAACACTTAATTAAAATTATTGAAATCTTAAAAGGATTGAAAGGGAAAAAGAAATTCAATCATTTACATCCCGAAGGGACTTTATATTTTGACCAACGAAAATGTTATGTAAAATTCATTAACCCCTTGAGGGGCAAAGCACTTCTGTTCCTAAAATGTTCAAATGACTGACTGACACCGGGATTCACAAACAAATTTATATGATAGAAAGTAAAAGCTGTTTTTCGCGTACATTGTAAAAAGCAAATCTTAATACTAAAATTCCGGTGCCAATGTGGCATAAGGGAATTAAAATTAAGTGGTATATATAATATACCGGTGCCCTTCAATGGGTTAATAACAAATATCTTTTAGAATTCCTGCAAAATTTTTTTAATTATTTGAACGGTGGCGATCCATTGTTTATATTATTTATATATTAACGGGGTAAGAAAACCATCATCTTGTCTAAACTATTGCTCTCAAATTGAAAATTATCTCCATTGTTTCTGCCGAAATAACTCTGATTTGTTATTCGTAGTGAAGATATTAGGACTAAATTGATATCCATTGGCAGCTGTTAATAAAGACCGCATTCAACAATGTAAAAAAAGGAGCAAACTGCAAAATTTTTATGACATTTCTCCCTTATATGAAAGTGTAATATTTAGATAATTTTTGAAGAATTTATGTATTAATAACATTGTTTATATTACTTAAAAAACATTTAGGCAGTTTATTATTTTGTGTGAAGAATTCACTTTAAAGTAAAATTGAGGTTGCAAAATATTCTGTATGTTCGAACGTAAAAATTTTCATGCAAATGTTGATTTTTTGCAAATGGTGGTATAGCAAAATTTCAATTGCAGGAGAGTATTTTTTAATATTATACTTGCACTACTTTTTCAAAACTAAAATATTTTACATATGCTTTGAGAACATTTGAAGGAAAAATATAGTAAGAAATTTATTTATAAAAAATACTTATTTAAAAAAAATAGTGGTGCGAATAGCATACAAAAATATTTTCCTGTAATTGAAACTTTGCGATACCCGTACCTCATAGGTAGTGGTATATGACCTTACAAATAATGATCTAAAAATGTTCGTTATGATTAATAAAATCTCGATCAATTATAACACATTAATAAAATAAACGAAAAAAAAATCTCATATAAGAAATAAATGAATTAATGGAAATTATTAAAATAAATGATTCACATATTTGTTTTAGTTATAGGGTAATTATCTATAAACAATCTGGCCCCAAATGACGTAATTTTATACTTTTAAATCCCTAATGCTAGCAGACAAGTTAAGTTTTATGATGCATATAGTTGATAATTGAGATACTATAATGTTAAATTTAGAATATTGACTTATAAGAGCAAATTATGGAAAATTTTAACATGAGAGTAACAGAAAAAAATCTGTTTTTCATTTACTTTATCGTTATCTATTAATTATTACTAATTAAATAATGTTTTTAAAACGGTGTGAGATACAGCAGTTCTGAACATATATATTATAATAACGTATGCATGCTTTTACGATAGTAATGACATTTTAAAGCAAAGATGTTTAGGCAAATTTTTTTATCATATGTGTCTGGCAATTTCCAATCGTAAATAATTAATTTTAGCTATGACAGTTTAGGTCGTAAAAATTTGATTTATGCTTTCATGTTTTTGCATGTTATAGCACTACTTTTAAAGCGCAGATATTTTTATCTTGATTAACTCTCATAGGGTTTCATTTTGAATGTACATTATTTCAAATATGCAAAATTTCCAAGTTTCTAACAGGTATTTTTATCCTGAAAATGTTATTTTATTTAATGGGAACATTTGAGCGATATAAGAGAATAACAATTTTTCTAAAATAATAGTGGTGTGAAAAATGCCGCAGACTGAATAATTCTGAATATGACTTTTGGGTTGAAATAGACCCGAGCACCTTAGCAGGGTTAAGATATGCCACTTGCGTCATTCAAAAAGACCCGGATGATAATACTAACCCCTTCATGGTCACCTTAAATTATGGTTTAAAAATTCAAATTCATCATTACCGCCACTTTTTGAAAAAAAAAATATTCATTTTATCTAATGAAAAGTAAAATGATAACAAAATAAAACCAATTACACTATTTTATAAAACTGGTGGGAATCAAACCATTCTGGATAAAGGCCGCGAAACTTGCAGCCAGTAAATGTCTCGGGTGCGACGAATAAATGGTTAAGTCTTTGGGGCGTTATTTTTAAATATCTCGCTCAAATTTTTATATTTTATATGTTTTTTGGCATAGAATAGATGAAGACCAGAGTTCGTATGCATCAGGGGATTCCTGGGATTTTGCGTGGTTTTGCACCAGAAAATTTGTAAAGTACTGATTGCTATTTTCTAAAAAAAAAAAAAAAAAAAAAAAAAAAAAAAAAGGGATTTTTTTTTCTATTAAATAAGTCAAGCATTACTTTACAAACATTCTGGTAAAAGATCCTTGAAGCGTACGAACCCTGAAGACGATCGACAATCGGGCTTATTTTTATCTTTTCGATTTTGGTTATATATTTTTTTATATTGTGATAATTTCAATTTCAAAACCGGTTCCGAAATTTAAAGTAATTAAAAAAAAATCGAAAACCAAAGTCGAAAATGTAAAAACTAGCACGATTGTAGATAGTGTTCAGTTAAGCTAAAAAAAAAAAAAAAAAATAACAATAATAATAAAAATTGAGCGAGATATAATACCATTATTATCCGGGTCTTTTTGGTTGACTAGTGTAATAATCTCTCTTAATATGAAATTTTCTGAATTATACTTTGTACAGTAAAATAAATGTGCGTAACTTAATAAAGAATTCAAATTTTCCTTGATTAAAAGTGTCATTTTAGTTAAAAATAACTTAATAGAGTCAAATTACAAACTTTAGCTAAAATTTAGCTAATATTTAGCTAATAAGTTATCTTTGATTATAATTGTTTAATGCTTTAAGCTAATTGATCTTTCTTACTGAATGCCGAATAAAAAACTGTGAAACACGATATGAGGGATTATTATTATTGTTATTTTGTAACGGAAGCATTTTCCCCTTTTAATAATGTATACTGTTATGATTTTATGTTACTAAAATCATGTATCAAAGAAAGAGGAAAATTATTGTTGTTTATCAAAGAGAAAAGAAATATTACCTAAAAATACTCTAGAACATAAAAAAAGATATTTTGTGCGGAAATTTACTGCATTTGTTTTATGTTAATGTAGTATATACTGTAACTCTTTAAGGCGGTATTTTTTATGGAATTCCAACGAAAGAATTTATATAATTCGTAAGTGTTTGTATTTTTTTAATTTCTGTACGCATAAATAACTCTTGAACGAATATCTGATTTTCTTTTTTTAGCAATTTCCAACAAAGATGAAAAGTTTTTATGCATTGTGTTTATTTCTCCGTCCACGGTCTAACTTCCGTAAATAAACTCGGATTTTGAAATTGGTAAACCTTATTTAGGGGTCCCTAGGCATGTTTCGTATTGTATATGAAGTTTGTTGGATTTATAGTTCATTTACATGGGGACCCAAGAAAATTACATTATATTATTGTTTATTAAAAAAAATCGTTTGCAGAGTATTTTAATGATATGTTATTGAAAATGCATTGAAACTGAAATAAATCGTTATGATATAAATCTAACTGATATAAGTGATTACGTTAGAACAATACGTTCATAGTGTTTTTAATCCATTTACAGCAACACGCAAAAGGAATCGGTTACAAAATTGTCTTTAGATAATAATTGCTGGAGATGTGTTTTATATATACCTATAATAGTCGTCTGATCCATCTGTCCGTCTGTTCGTCTGTGTGCTCACATATGATAGCAAAAACTACCCAATAGGATCGTTTGAAATTTTAAATATATGTTTGTTGCAGAATTTTGTTGCGTTAATTCAAATTTTAGTGGAGTCGGATGTATGTATAGTTCATATACAGGGACATTTACAAGTATTCCTTTACATTACGGCCGATGGGATAAAATAGTTTAAGTGCTTTTTAATGATGTAACACCAGTCGAAGCATAACGAAATTGACATGCATTTATGACTGGTACTAAAATATATATTTTGTAGCATATGCCGCACAAAGAATATTTATTATTAATTTACAGGTCCACACAAAAGAATTCCACTACTTAATGGTATATAGTGAGAGACATTATTTGCGTCACATTTTAATTATATTAAACTATTTCACATGCTATAAAATTGGTATATGACTGAGTGTTGGATTAGAAACATAATGAAATTGATATGCATTTATGACTGGTACTAAAATATACATTTTGTAGCATAAGCCGCACAAGGAATATTTATTATTCTTTTACAGGTCCACACAAAAGAATTCCATTACGTAATGGTACATAGTGAGAGACATTATTTTCGTCGCATTTTAATTATGTTAAACTATTTCACATGTTATAAAATTGGTATATGTTGCTCAGGTTTGCTACAAATTACGTCCTATCTAATAAAAAATGAGGATTAGATATAATATTTTAAAATATTAAACGGTGCAATTTTGTTACATATTCTGAATCTGTTGAAATGTGTTTCATAATCTATATTTGACGCATGATTTTTTCTTTCTTGTTTCTTCTGGGAATGTTATTGTGTTGCTGGTTGTTCCTGTCTTAATTTCAATAGGGTCTAAAACTGTTTGTATATGAGTGTTTTCTTGTCTGTTTTACGTTTATAAACTTTATCAAAAACTGGCAAATCATCACAGTATCTTTAGTACGCAGTTAAGGCATAGAATACTATTTTACGTTTTAAAATAGTCAAACAGTCGCGTATGCCTTTTCTACGGGGATGCGTCAAAGTCTTATCTCTTTGCCCTCGAGAAGGGATTCTGACCCTCCACTAGCGTTGCCAGATGTCCCGCGTAAATTAAGGCTCTAAATGCACTGGACACGTATTTTAAAGTAATTTCTCTTCTTTTTGAATGGCAGATTTATATGCGATTGAAGATGACGAAATATGTTATAAGAAATTAGTGGTATCAGGAGCACCTGAACCCGGATGTACACGGGATATCTGGCAACACTAGCGGTGACTGGGAATCATATCTCTAGTGCAAAATGTAAATATAATATCTACAGCACGTCAAAATAATATTTGTAGGCTATGGAGCTTAAAATGAATGATTGATAGACTGTTGAATTGGGTTTTGTAAACCAATTATATAAAAACCTTATCTGGTTATGATTAAACTTGTACTACTTCCAGACTGATTCGGGTCGGGTAAATTCAAACCCTCCAAAAATGTTATGTAGATAGCAAGAATGGATTGCCATAAAATAAAAAGGTAACAAACTATTTCTCAAAGTACTTTTAACTTAAAGATTGCGTTTCGCGAAGTTCTTTTAGATATTACATAAGAGTTCGTTTCAGATGCCATAGAAGATGAGTAATGAGTTGCTTTTTTTTACCTGTCGACAGGTGATGCCTTAAGAAGTAGATAAAAAAAGAAAATAATAAAAAAGGAGGTAAATACTGGAAAGAAACTTTGACAGATTGCATCGTTGTATTTCCAGAGGGGACTTCAGCTACTAAATTAACGACATTTGGCAAGCGGGTAACATTCCAACTGCACAACAAAATTTGGCAGTGACGGGCAATGCATATTCAAGTCTTCTAACAATTTGCAGTAAATGTGAAGAAAGAATCTTCTGTCTAATTGTATCCCAATTAACCTATAAAAATTGGCACCAAAACAAGACTTCACTTTTTATCATTTTCAAAATGCGGGCATAAAGTAGACTTTACTTTGATATGATTGGACAAACAAGGCTATTTTTAAGCATAAAGGGACTTTGCAAGTTACTGACCAGTGGTTGGAATTAACATGATACTAAAAGCGAAACTACAGCATTCACTACTACTTTTTTAGCGTAATACAGTACATTTAAAAAAGTAAATTAGTGGTTAGCGCGATAGAAAAAAATATTATTTTGTTGTGAATACTAAGCCTAATTTTAACACTGCTTCAGAAAAAGAAGTACCATTCTTTTAACACTAGAACGCCCGGAAATTTTACTCAAGTATGATAATAATATTTCACACCACTATTTTTATTCAAAATTATTTAATCAATTTATTGAACGAAAATCTGCGCGGTTCAAATTTAACATATTTAAAGAAAAAATTTCTGGTTTGAATTGAAATTTAATCATATGGTCGGAGTCAAATCGACTACTTCCGGGCGTTATCTAGTGATCGTAACATTCTTCTATTGTGGAAATTGTGTTATGCGTAGTGCCAGGAGTCCCGCGTATATCAGGGTTCTAAATATTCTGCACACCAGTATTTTAATGTAGTTTTATTTGCCTTATCTAATGGCAAAAATATATGCGATTAACAATGGCGAAATAAACTTTAAGAAATTAGTGCTCTCCAGAGAGTTTGGAGTCCCGATTTATTGGCATGCCTGGAAACACTAGTTCTGAGAGTAAAATTGGGAAAGTAGAAATATAGGTGTAGACATTAGCAATGCATCGTATCACGTGATGGATTTTTGTTGCAGGTATGATTTCTTCATTTTACACTTGCATGTAAGTTTAAGTGACAGAAACCGCACCAATAAATGAATTCTTACTTATCTAACTTATTTACAGGGATAAGAATTCTCCCAAATGTCTGATTTTCATCACTAACTTTTAACAGTATTCCTTGTTTTAATAAATCTCAGAAATTCTGACATTCAATTATCAGAGAAATACCATTACAATTGGTGGTAGCAAGTAGTAATTTGGGACGGAGAATTCTCATAACTGTACTATTAAATCTTCATATTTTAAAGATGAGTTTCTTATTTTGGAAATATATTTTTTTAGAAAAAATTAATTTTGAATTGCTCTTATCGGCATATAACGAGTAAAATCCACTTAAAAACATTTTAGAGAATAACACAGAGACTGTTTTCGTATTTTTTTTTTTACTTTTTAATGCACGTCGTTTTATTGCTTTTATTTCATTGTATCAAGACAAACGTGATATAAAGAGGCATCATTGTATTAATTAATCCGTATCCTCAATTTCAACTGTAGCCCTACCAGTGGCCGATTAGTTCTGCTAACAAAGCTGATAAACGGGAGGTGTTGGGTTCCAATTCAATTGCGTCCGTCTGCCTAATAGTTCGGAGTTTTCCGGGGTTTTCTTTGAACACTGAATATCCTTGCTAAATACAGATTAAGTTCCCTCAGACAGATCCTTACGGCGGACAGCCCCCCCCTTTGGACCTATATTTGTCGCACAGATAATCGGCCGTCACATACAACACACCAATTTCAAGTGTAGGTTGAAACATTTGACAAAATCTGAAAGTAGTGAAGTAACGACTATTTTCAGAAATTAGTTTATATTCGTCACTTTTAAAATAATGTTCATAGCTGTAGTTCTACTAAAAATTAAAGTCGTTTTTCAGACCATTGTTCCTGACATATAGATAAGTTAAATGTTTTTTACAGCATAACCTTAGCAAATAAAATGGGGCACGTTATCATTTTTTTTTTTTTTTTTGTTAAAAAAATCATTTTGTATGCATCGTTGTATGCAAATTGAAAAAGCGTGTGCTGCATAGTTCTAATTTGTGTACCAAAAAGTTCATGAGAAAATCTAAATAATAATAAGCGCCCCTACCCTTTCCCACTTTCCTCTTTTAAACACAACACGATTTCAAGTTCTGTTGAAAATGTAGCTTTCTCAGTGCATAATTAGAAACGAAAACTATTTAAAGAAGAAATAGAGCAGCATAGTTATCTTTAACAGGGTTCGTACAGGTACCGTTAGTTTTCTAGTTCAAATACCGGTATTATTTTATAGAAAAATAAATCTGGTTCAAACACGCTAAATTAAGCCTTATTTAAAGATAAATTTTCTGTAAGAAAGTACTGGTGCTGAAGAATTTCTCGGTCTTGAAATTCCAGGACCCTTACGAACCCTGTTTAATGTCATTGACATAGAGAAAAAATTAGTTTCCGGAAAAAAATTTAAACATTTATTTTTTAAACCAAAGATGTCTTTTTAAAGATAAATATATCCAGAATAATCTTTTTTCATACTTAAAATAGGAAAAATTTTAAAAATGCAGAAAAAAGTAATTTGCGAGGTGGGTTTCGGAAAAGAATTTTTCAAAAAGGTCTTGATATTCATATTTTTTTTTTTTTTAAACGAAGACTTCCTTTTAAAGAAAAGCGTAAAGTATGGTTTGGTATTTTTGCCTTTTGATTTACTAGAAGATTCCAATTTTTAAACTCTACAATAAAAAAATAAGAAGAAACGTGCTTTGCAAGCATGAGTTTCGGAAAGAATTTCTTTAAAGTGTTCATATTCCTATTTTTTCTGTGTATTTAGGTATGGTTGTTTTTTCTGTATTTTAATTTTCAAAATCGATGCTGATTTTTTAAAATTTTATAATATATTTATATTTTACATTATACATTCAAACACAAAAAGCTATTTTCAGAAACCGGTATATCCCATTTCAGGATGTAGTTCTGAATAAAATATTTTCACCAAAGTAACTGAATTTATGTACGCAAAAATAACAAAATAATTTTAATTTTAATGTTAATATTAACTGTAATAATTTATCATGTATGTTGTGTTAATTTATCTGTAAAATAATGTTAAACATAAAAATGTTTTCTTAATAAATGATAGCACCCAAAAAATCTACTTTCCAGGTTCTGAAAACTGCTTAATACATCAGTATAGCTTTGGAAACATTCAGAAAATCAGTGGCAACAAAAGAAACCTGGTTTTTATAAAGACGTCTCCAAATCTCGAAGAAATATTAATTTCCAAAATTAAACAAAATTTTTGCGGATAACACTTTTTTGTGGACAATGTAATTGCAATTTTTCGTTTGAAATTATTATATCTTCCTATCTTAAGAAACACTTGTCTTTTTTTTATCGTTTAACATGTGCTAAATTCTACAACAGTGAGAGTTGGTGATATTTTAAAGCCAATTATCTTTTTAATTGAATAACACTTACTACGCCTACACTGCGGCGTATATTTACTAAGCTGTATACCTTCGCCATTACTGCATTAAACTAGAAGAAATAGAATCGTTTATATACATGACAATTTCAAAGTTAATTACCTCCAACTATGAAGTTATAAATTTCTCGTCCTTAGCTGTTTGAGTATAATGAGTTAAGCAATCATAATTACTTTATTAGCCAAATTATCATAGGCCGGACAAATTGCTACTTAGAGTTGAGCAGTCATAATAGTTAATTTAAAAATTCATGCTAATTTGAACAATTAAGCGCTACCGTTTTGTTGAAGCATGAATATGTGCTCTAAATGATTAAGTTAAATATTTTAGTACGTGACTGATCTTGCTCAAAAGATTTAGCAATTAAAATGACTTCTATGTGAAAATGAAACTTAATTTTTGATGAAGGCGGTATATTGAACAGCACTTGCTAGTCTAAAATAATTAAAAATGAAATAATCTGCTACAATTATGTCTGCTTATTTTTATAGTAACCTTTCCGTTATATCGCACCTCGTTATACCGCTTATCTGGATATATTGCTTTTATTTAAATGCGTCCCTCAAAAAAAGTAAGAAAAGTTTAATGGAATTTTACGTTATTTAAATAACAAAATAGAATTAGATAATTATAAAATTTAATTAATTATCTATCTATTTTATTATAAAAGTTATAACAAGCTACCTTATGTTAGGAGAAAAAATTAAAACATTTACTTGCGTGTATATGTTCCATGTACAGTTTGTGGATACCCTAGTTGATTAGAATCTGACAAGTTGGTGTTTTATTCTTTATTCGTATTCTAATTATAATATCTAGTTTCACTTTGACTAAAAATATAAGTTAACCCTTTTGGGTCTGCTCTACTATTAATAGTACATGGTTTTTCATCGAGTATTATTTTGTTTTAACATTTACTTTTGTTAGTTTTTACATATAGAAGTGATATATGGCTATGCTTTTCTTATTACGATTTCATTTACATTTTGACATTATGTAATAAAAGAATAATAAAAGATTGCCGAATTTCTTTGCATAGTTCGCGATTCCTTCATTTCATGCATATATTTTACTTTTTAATTTTGAAATGTAGGTTACTTTCCTGAATGAATCACAAGTGATGACATGCAAGAAATATTAGAAAGTTGTAATAGCTATCAGTTAACCCTTCGGACTCCGGTGCCTCTTACACAAATTTTATTCGATTAGCACCACTTTTTTAAAAGAACTTTCTTTGAAGTAACAATTTCAAAAATTTTCTGATTAAATAAGGAAAATTTCATTTTCCTTTATTACTGGTGCCAAAAAACAAATTTTGGAAGGAAAGATGTTGTCTCCGCAGCGGAGACAACGGAGTGCCAAAGGCAGGGCTCCCAAATGGTCCTCCAACTGAACATCAATATTTTTTAACATAAAATTTCATGGTAGGTTTTTCTACAGAATTTGTGCTAGAATTAACCTTCAAAGATGGTTTCTGGGCAATTTGCGAGAAAAGTCTAAAAAGAATTTTTCTCTAAGAAAATATTGATGTTCAATTGGCGGACCATTTGGGAGCCCTGCCCAAGGGTTAAACAAGGGTTGTAATACGATTTTTTTTTTCAAATGTCTCCAAAAACTCTTCAGTAACCAATTATCATGTAAAGATGAATTGAATAGCAAACGGAACAGGTACATTCGTTAGATTATAGATAACGACATAATCTTCAAACTTCAGTAAGTCTATTTTAATATCTATAAATAACATCATTAACTACCTGGAGCTGCCATTTTGAAGGCTACCATATGAATACGTTTCGGCTCAAACCAGTGTTGCCAGTGGGCTACTTTTTTAAAATTCAGGTTTCTCGATTGGCACCACTTTTCTGAAACTGTAAATTACCTTTTGTTTTTGCCTTAACTATGATGACATTGAATAAGGCATATTTTATCATTTGTAAAATGTGGTGCCAGTCAAGAATCTGAATTTATAAAAAGTAGCCCATCTGGCAACACTGGCTCAACCAAGGAATTTGATTATGAAATAAGTTTAAAAGATGCAAAGAAGGAAAACGTTAAATAATAAAAGTTAAACTGTTTTAAATCAAAATTCTGGTGCGAAATATTTTTATAAAACCTGACTCAAATTTTCGGTAGTTCTAGTGTTAAAGTAAAGGTAATTTTGTTTTCAAAACGGAAAAAATATTCGGACTGGTAAGGATTATATTAATATTATGGACTAAAAACGAGACACTGATTGCGTAGACATATTTATGGCTATTTAGAAAATTTTATAAATTATTGAAAAAAATATATACAAGGATGCGAGTTTCAAAACTCATTATCCAAAAAATCAAAATTTAAAAAATCGTGAAAAACCTCATACTGCTTCCGCTGGTTTTCATTCTAAATGAAAAACTTACAATGTCAGAAATACATGATAAAGAAACACATAGGTTTTTTTTTCAGATTGTTTTTTTTTTTTTTTTTTTTTTTTTTTTTTTTTTTTTTAAATGCAGGTTTACCGATAGATTATTTTGATAAAAACAGAGCTTGATTTTTTTAAATTGTAGATAAGACGAGTTTTGAAACTCAAGTCCTCATGTATTCATATTATGGATATCTTAAAATTAAACAATATATTATATTACAGTGTTCCCAGATGGGCTACTTTTTTTAAATTCAGATTCTTGAATGGCACCACATTTTACAAATGATAAAATATGCCTTATTCAATGTCATCATAATTAAGGCAAAAACAAAATGTAATTTACAGTTTCAAAAAAGTGGTGCCAATCGAGAAACCTGAATTTTAAAAAAGTAGCCCACTGGCAACACTGTTATATTAATTAAATTATGGCTATCTTAATAATTAAATATGTAATGTTATTATAGATATCTTAAAGCAGGCAAACTCTTTTATAAGTTTACTTCCCTTAATTTTTAACTAAGCAATCATATAAGAAATGTAGACGAAAAATAACGATTAAAATTTAGTGGTTTTTCTGGATTTTTACATCCCTGTCTTAACGTGTAAAAAAGATAAAATTTTATATATTTTTTAATTTAATAATTTTATCAAAATTTTACAATTTTTTAAAATTTTATCAGTTTTATAATTTTATAAAATTTCATAATTTTGTCAAAATTTAATTTATTGTGATAAAATCTGTAACATTTCAAGGCCTGTTTATGCCATGTTATCTTTTAAACAACAAGAAATATTACTTTTACCCAAGATGTTTGTGTTTTCAGTGTAATATAAAAAAATGTCTTATAATTTTGTGCATCTAAAACATAAAATACGTAAAAGATAACATATTTCTTTTAAAACAAAACTTGAAAAGTGATTTTCTTTTGAATCTTTACGTGCGAGATGTATCAGCAAAACACTGTTCTTGATATAATAAAATAGACCAGAAGTTTTAGACATAGCGTGTTCTGCCCTTTTCCCGAGGGTAACTTAGACTCAACTACACTCAGTGGAAAAAAAATTCTCTAGACCTTACTCGCACGTAATATAGAACTTTTTATTGCATGACAAGCATTTCGTGATGCTTAATACTACATATTTATACTTTAATAAATTTGATCGCTTATAACGATATTTTTATCTCACTAGATATTTAGAAAATTTTAATTACAACTTAAATTATAAATTTTTATTCGTTTTAAATTAATATAATAGCTATTAAAAGTTACTTTTATTAAAAGTAAATATATAAATGAATCCTCTTTTTCTATTTATGTACAAATTAAGAAGTATATTTATTAAGGAAATATGATAAGTAAGTCTATTGAATTACACACATTAAATAATACACATAATAGACAAACAAAATCTTGTTATTACCCCCTTAATGTTCGCTCCAGTGATATTTCCGGTCTGCGAGCTTCACGACTTTTATTCGGAATTGTTTAATTAACTCCAGTTTTATAAAATAGTAAAATTGTTTTTTTTTTTCCTGGCATCATTGTGCTCGTCATTAAATAAATTGAATATTCCTTTTTCAAAAAAGTGATGACAACAATCAATCTGAATTTTTACATCGCAATTTAATGCGCAGCTGAACTCTTTCCCAGTGTTGCCAGATGGGCTACTTTTTTTTTAATTCAGATTCTTGACTGGCACCACATTTTACAAATGATAAAATATGCCTTATTCAATGTCATCATAATTAAGGCAAAAGCAAAAGGTAATTTATAGTTTCAAAAAAGTGGTGCCAATCGAGAAACCTGAATTTTAAAAAAGTAGCCCACTGGCAACACTGCCCTTTCCGGCACACTATGCAGCAAAGGGCACACGTGATTTTTATTCCAAACTTGTAAACGGCACAAAAAATATTTTACTAAAATTTGACTTTTACAATGAAAGTGTGAATTACAGCATTTTTATTTTCTATAAAAGTCATTTGTAAATTCCGGTATCAGTTAATAGTTTCTCATTTTACGAACAGAATTTGCCCGTGCTGGAAAGGGTTAAGTGGTTAAATATTAATAAAAACAGAATAAAATATCGAAATAACTCTGTGTAATGTGTAATTCAATGGTAATTCTTGCAACTTTTTTAAACATATGGCTGCAACGTGCTAAAAATATTATTCATCAACTTTCATATTGATTCGAATAAAGATTTTTGCTGCGCGAATGGTTATAGAGCTGGAGTTTTGTAATTTTCTTAACTATTTAATTTCAAACAAATTTTGTTAAATAGAATTAAAAAAAACACTTATAACTAATTAACTATTGAAGAGAAAATGTGTCCTTTAAAATAAAAAATAAAAATTTCAGTAAGTGATGTTTTTCCATTTATAGTTAAATTAGATGATCTCTATTAATGAACTACAGTTAACCCTTTGAGCTCTGATGGTTGAATTTTCTACCACTTACTTTTAATTCCATAATGTCACAATCGCACCGGAATGTTCGAAGAAATTTATTTGAAAAAGGTTTAATGCATTTGTGATGTAGAATCACATATAGTTTTCTTAAATTTTACATTTTTCTAAATTACAGTTAAAGCTAATCTTTAATTAAATATCTAGTTTATCTTAATGTTTTATTTCGATCCCACAATAACTTTCCGTTCAAAAGAAAAGAAAGAAAAACATCTAGCATCTGCTTTATTACTGATAAACGGCTGTCAGATAAAGAGAATTCATTAAGATGCGTATTTCACCCTTGCTGGAAACAAATAAAAAAAGAACAAAGATATGCTTTGCTTGCGGTCAGTAAAATCGCTTTTCTCTCTGCTTAATTGTGATTCTAACTTATTCGTTAGGTAATAATCTTTCCTTGTGCATGCCACATTATTGTGTCTTTCATAAATTCTCCCAAAACAGAGTCCTAACGTACGAATTGGCGCGAATTCTTTTTGGCGTATTTTTTTAGGACTGCCCATTTCTGGTTGCCCTGTATTAAATTCAAAATCATCTTAATTGTTTAAAGCGTAACAGAAAATTTCATGGTTATGATATCATTCACTTTTCATATGCTCCTTTTCGCCAATTCTGGATGCCAATGTGTGAATTCTGAATGAGAAAATTCAATGGCCTCTCTCTCTCTTCATGCACTCAGTCATGTAACAAAGGTCTCTTGAAAAATGGTTACAGGCACCATCCCTAATTATTTCAGTAAGAAATGATTTAATTTTTATAACTCTACCTTAAATAAACAAAGTTCTCAAAAGGCATTTATTTTATTGATCACAGCCTACAACTCTAGCGAATGCATTTTTTTGAAAAGAACCTGGTCGCAATACTTTAAAATACAGATCTCCACTACAGAAACTATGGTGCCTACACCAGGCATTCGCAACTTTTTCAAACATCGAGGGATGGTGCCTG
Organism: Maratus speculifer; assembly: GCA_964019185.1. Taxonomy (NCBI): domain Eukaryota; kingdom Metazoa; phylum Arthropoda; class Arachnida; order Araneae; family Salticidae; genus Maratus; species Maratus speculifer. The sequence continues at coordinate 271,996,304 of OZ025299.1, forward strand.
CTGTTATTTGCCTGCTTTTTATTTGCCTGCCAGATTTTTCCGGACTATTTATTTTCCTGAATACTATAAATGTGAACTATTAACGTCAGTCTTCAAGTATTTTCGAACGACTATTTCCTCGTCAGATAAGTCCTGCTTATGTTTGTGAATCATTACATAAGTGCTCCCTTCCTTCGCAGACTGTTGTGTGAAATATGCCTATGCTCCGGGGAATTACTGCTGCCGGATTTTTTCTTGATGGACCTCATGGAGTTGGATTATAGTGCCGATTTATCTTTTATTTGAGCGATTGATTCTTCTGATCGGGACCTTTCGAGATGCTCGGTGTTAACGCGGCCGCTCGTTAAATTTTCTCCTGCCGATGTAGGCCTAAGAATCTACGACTGGCGATTTGTGACTCTTATTTCACCTCCGTTAAACGTTTACTGACATAATGTTTTTATTTCATCTTAGCGGTGTACTTCAGTGACGATTCCATATGCTTTCGACTAAAGTGACACAGAATTTCGTGTTTGACGTTTAAATTCTTCGTCATTCGTCGATAATATGATCTTCACATTGGATTTATTCTTTAAATTTTTGGATGCTGACACTGATGTTTTTCACAAAAATAATTACATGCGCTATACTATTAAAAAAACCCCTTAAAACTACAGAATTGATCAATTTTGTGTCTGTAATTTTGTGCGCTATTGAACGTTTATTTTTACGATAATACTGTTACAAGTTTATTTGTAGTAGTTGAAAGTAAAAAAAAAAAAAAAAAAATGAGTGAAGAAGACATTCATTGATAAATATTTACAGCATAAATTTCGCAGATGAGAAAGTGTATGCTTTTATATTTAATAGGTTAAATCTCAATTTCTATTTTAATTATATGATATTTTTATTAAAAAAAAAATTATGTTGAGTAATTTTCAACCATTTTTAGTTTATTATGTATTAGTTTTTCTGTGCTCTAATTGAATTTCTTTAAATACGAACAGTTATAAATGATTTTAGATTGTCTTGAAACATTTCACAGCTTTACAAGTGCTATTTAAAAACTATGATACAAACGATAGCATGATAAAATTATATTTTTCAAATATCTAAGTACTTATTGCTGTGCACTTTTTGCTGAAAGTCGTTTGAGAAATATCAAGACAGTTTATTACTTTTTAAAGAAAGTATTTTTATAATTTCCATTATTAATTAATGACTATATATTTTGTTTATTTTTTTAATACAGTTATTATTGAAGTGTTATAAATTGACGTATATTCCTTTTTCTTTTTCATAAATTTTATATTATATTTCCATGTAGATGAAAAAGTTCTAGGTAAGTTAATGGTGCATCTCTTTTTCCTATAAAAAATAAGGCATGATGTTGTCGGGTTGCAACCATTATTTTTTTAATATGAGGTTTATATAAAAGAAACAATACAGAGAAAGATGCATGTGAATACTGGTTATACAATAAGGATGTATGCACCTTCATATATTATTGACAGTGGGCTCATTTTCAGATAAATAAAATTTTATCGTTTGAATCACATGCCATGTGCACATGACATAAATAATAATAATGATGCATGCATAATCGAATTATAAATTCATGTATCAAAAAATATATTATTACATTTTATCCTACTTTTCTTTCCTGATTTTTTTTCACTTTAAAGGTAAGTTGTGCTTTATATTGTTTGTACAGTAATTTTATTGGGAGATTGTTTTTATTTGTGCAAAGACTAGCCATGTTCTTATTTGCATAATTAAACCTATCTAACATCTTAATATTCTTAAAGTGTGTGCATTGTTTATATCTGTTCGAGTAGAATTATTTTTACACTCTAGTCTGCAAAAAAAAAAAAAAAAAAAAAAAGATGAATAAGATACAGTATGATATTGAATAAGATACAGTATGAATCATTATTTTCGTCAATTATATTAGCTAATAAAAACTTCAATTTTAGGAGTGTTCAATTAAAAAAAACATTTGATAAATTCTTTAATATTTATTATGATATTTCTTATGCATTTCATGTAGGATATAAACAGTGCATTAAAACAAAATATCGTCTTAACTAAAGTGACTAATTTCCCCCCTTCTAATTTATTTTAAGACTTTTTATACATATATTTCCAGTGTTTGTTTTTCCTATTTGCACCCCACTTGCAAAAATATTTCGTTAGAGAGGGTCCAGTTTTCTAATATTTAAATAAATATTGAGATTTTTTTTCATGCTTTTTCACTTTTATAAATGTAAAACACAATTTTGATTAGTTTATGGATAGACATTTATTTTAAATTTTTAGCATCTATTTAAAAATATTCTCACATATAGCTGCTTTTATTATATTGCATTGTAGATAGGTTCATTTTTTTAATAATCTGATACTGTGCTCGTTTGTTTATTTTCGCATTTTTATAATTTAGGATATAAATTGTGTATAATGACTAAAAAAAGGTCACGTAAATTGACACAAGATCCATCTGTTGTGTTTAACTTTAAGTTTAGACCTGATGCAAAACAGGTAATGTCTTTTAAAACTAATATGGATTCTGAAACAATTGGTTTAGATTCTAATTCTTTTGAGATTTCATGTTTGAGTAGTTTAAAGGATTCTATTAACAGATATTCTAGATCTGTTGTTTCGGATGTTCAGAAATTAATTGATCCTATTTTAAATGAGAATAATCTAGAACTCATGGCAAAATTTAATTCCTATCAAAAAGAAATTGAATTAAAATTTAATATTTTAAGTGATTTGGTGTGTAATGTTCAATCTGAGTGGACTGTTTTACAAAAAAATAATGACCAGTTACATAGGTTAAATGAGATGTTGTTCGAAAAAGTAAGAACACTGAACTCGTCCAAACAGTCTATGCATAATGAGATAGCTATTCAATGCGACATTGATGAATCTAAATTGGATGAACCTCTTAATGTTATTAAAGATAAGGAATGTAATTCTAGTGGGAAAGATTTGGCCAAATTTCTGGATAAAGTTGAATCTGAAACACACATAAATTCTGGTACAAATAACTCTAAATTATCAAAAAACAAGAATACTGATCTTATTTCAATACCGAATTACATCCTAAATTTATGTGAGCTCAAAAATCAAGTTAGAGATTTATCTGACTGCACTAAAATAATTCTGTTGGATCTTGATGACAATATAGGTATACCAGATATTATGATAGCTATAAATGAAAAGATTGGCAGTACCATTCCTTCCATTAACTTTGAAAGAAAGCATAAATTAAGACAGGGATTAAAATATAACTGGACAATTAGTGTTACATCATGGATAGCTGACCTCTTAATTCAACATGGAAAATTAAATATTAATTCTGTTGACTACACTGTCAGGCCATTTATTAACATAAAACGTTGCTTTCATTGCCAACAAATTGGCCACCAGGCAAAATTTTGTGCATATGATTTGGCATGTGCTAATTGTGGTGAATCACACACTTCAGATAATTGTAAAAATGCTTCAAGATGCATTAACTGCATCGCACATAACCGTGCTTACAACAAGTTTTTCGACATAAATCACCCTGCTTTTTCCACTTGCTGTAATACATTTAAATTTTATTTCAAGCAAAAACAAGCTTTTAATCACTCTAAAATATAACGTAAATATTCAACACTTCTTCAGGTATGCTATTTCATGTATATTTAGTTATTTACATATTTTGTTAGTTACCTTCAGGTGATACTTGGATTTCTCCGCTCTTTTACACAGTATTTTTTTTTACATTGTTAACCTTTTTATTCATAACACAAACATAAAGCATTAATAATTATATTTTTTTCATATACTATTCTTTCGTAGATATATATTTTTTTCATATGGTGTACACATTTTAATACATTGTTATTTAAAGATTACTTTCAATCATTTCATGATTTACATTTTTCGGACATTGTTCATATCTCTGATTCTCTTTCATTCAACTGTTTCGTGAGCTCAGGAATAGATGAATGATTCAAAATTTCACATTTTTGATTTAGTGATAGTTTTCTTCTGGTGGTTAAGCCCTAATTATCAGTAAGACTTCTGCGGTGAATCTTAAATGTTTGTTTACACAATTTATTTTTCTTTTTTTGTAGGTCTGTGTAATTATCAATTGCACTTTTCTTTACACACAGTGTTAGTGCGAATGTTTACTGGTGTATCAATATTACAGTGGTGAAAGTTTTACAAAGTTCTTTTTCTTTTGATATACTTGTGGATATTTGCAACTGACTCACTTTTCATACAACTTCTCTTTGCATGCAGCAATTACAATGTTTTTATACAAAGTTTTTTTACAATGGCAGTTTACAAAGGTATATATATTTTGCTGCTTGCTTTGCAGAGGAAGTTATTCACATACATATACATTTACATATGCAATTGTTTAATTATCGGTCCTCTATCAAGTTTTTTTAGAACATATTGATTATTATCTTTAATACATAAGTCATTTCTTTACATCTTTTTTGTTTTGGTTATGGATGATTTAATCCAGTAATTTTTACCTTCCCATTTGCACTATTCCATGTTTTCCCGTTTACACGCGTGAATTTCATTACTCTTTAGGCGTAATTTAGATAGATAGAGACACTTTTTTTTGCATAACATTTGTTCGTAATTAAATATCATTTATATTCGCTTCTCCACATTTCTTTATTTTCATTTGGGTATACATGATATACAGTAGTACTTTACACTATATTTACGACCATTAAAAATTAGTTTTCAGTCAATGAATACTTACACATGTAGCGGAGCTTACTCCTTTTTATTAAAAATTCTAGCAAGATGTAAAATTTTATATATAGACTAAAATTCACACACTTATTCACTTTAAATTCAATACTCATCCTTATATAATTTGTACACAGTACTTCCACATAAAAAAATACACTTTAGTTATTTTGCAGATAACGATGAGTGGTATACCACAGTCAAGGTGATATTTAAAATTGCATACATGTCAATGTTTTCACACTTCTCATTCAAAGGATATGAAGTGAAGATAAATTGTAATTTTTATAGGCAAAGATGCTGTCATATGTTTGCTTTAGTGGTTAATGCATGTCTTTTATTGGTCTTTATACAAGTCGTATCTTAAATTGAAGTTACTTTACAGGTCTCCAGATTACCTTTCCACACATCTTTCCCACAGTTCTAAACTTTTTATACTTTTGCATGAAAGTTCAGTGTCTCCCACTTACCAGTAATTATTCTTGAATAAAAGTATTTTTGGGAAGATACCGAATTCTTTACGAGGATTTCTTTTCTCATGTTACACTAAAATACCGTTTTAGATGTCAATATAATGCAACGTTGATTTTAAATTTCAGAATTAACTTAATAAAAAAATTCATTAGTTTGGGTATTAAAAAAAAGGACAAAAAAATTAGAAGTTATACATTTAGGAACGTTGTTATCACATGGAAGTAAATGGTCAACGACAGTGTTTCAAAAAAATTTCCACATGTTGGTTGTCTAGCATTTCTTGAACTCTCATTTCAAATATAAGTTGGTAGTAAAATTTATCTTGTAAACTTTAAAAAAAAATGGTGGAAATTTCAAAATTTCATATTATTCATTATTATGGACATTTTTAATCCTTCTATTTACAATATTTTTTTGTTTATTTGTGTATTATGTTTTGTGTTTAATTGCATTATATTACTCGAGTATTTTGCTATTATTATTGTGTTGATCAATACACATATTTAATGTTCTTATTATAAACAATTTGGATTTTTTTTTGCCAATTGGTAAGTGACCTGTAGACTTATACCTGATATTTTGTTTTATTTGTATGTGCACATTTTTTATACAGGTCCTTGTCTAAATAAGACAAATTGAAAAGTGATCACAAATTTTATTAATGAAGCTGCAGCTGTTTCTAAATAGAAACAATATATGATGTCATTTGTATGACAAAATTTATGGTACCAATATATTTATATCATGATATATATATATACTTTTATTTGGGATGGTTGCCTACTTAGAGAGAAGTTCAATTGCTGTTTACTTTATTTAGTAAATATTTGGTTTGCTTTCATGAGCATTTTACACGTTATTACTTGTAAGAGCATATGAAAATTGATTTTTCTCCCTTCATATACCTTTATAGATTTTTTTTTTCGCCTGTGAAAGGGGTGATATATGTGATGTAGAATCACATATAGTTTTCTTAAATTTTACATTTTTCTAAATTACAGTTAAAGCTAATCTTTAATTAAATATCTAGTTTATCTTAATGTTTTATTTCGATCCCACAATAACTTTCCGTTCAAAAGAAAAGAAAGAAAAACATCTAGCATCTGCTTTATTACTGATAAACGGCTGTCAGATAAAGAGAATTCATTAAGATGCGTATTTCACCCTTGCTGGAAACAAATAAAAAAAGAACAAAGATATGCTTTGCTTGCGGTCAGTAAAATCGCTTTTCTCTCTGCTTAATTGTGATTCTAACTTATTCGTTAGGTAATAATCTTTCCTTGTGCATGCCACATTATTGTGTCTTTCATAAATTCTCCCAAAACAGAGTCCTAACGTACGAATTGGCGCGAATTCTTTTTGGCGTATTTTTTTAGGACTGCCCATTTCTGGTTGCCCTGTATTAAATTCAAAATCATCTTAATTGTTTAAAGCGTAACAGAAAATTTCATGGTTATGATATCATTCACTTTTCATATGCTCCTTTTCGCCAATTCTGGATGCCAATGTGTGAATTCTGAATGAGAAAATTCAATGGCCTCTCTCTCTCTTCATGCACTCAGTCATGTAACAAAGGTCTCTTGAAAAATGGTTACAGGCACCATCCCTAATTATTTCAGCAAGAAATGATTTAATTTTTATAACTCTACCTTAAATAAACAAAGTTCTCAAAAGGCATTTATTTTATTGATCACAGCCTACAACTCTAGCGAATGCATTTTTTTGAAAAGAACCTGGTCGCAATACTTTAAAATACAGATCTCCACTACAGCATTTTTTTTTTATACAGCGTAAAGCAAATTTTTTCTTTCAAAATACTGGCGTCAATGTGACATTTGGAATTTTGAGGAAATTTACTCACCAGAGCTCAAAGGGTTAAGCGTAGCTACTGCATTAACATGCATTAAGTAACTCACCTAATTTGTAAATAGTTAAAGTTCTTTTATTTAATGCTTATTCAAATTTTATATTATGTCGAAATAATGTTTTGTTACATCAAGTTTAATGATAATAAATATAAGATAATTTTTTATCATATATTCACACTAAAGTTATTACTATATCATCTATGATACTAATCCGAATAAAGGTTTACGTAAATCAGCAGTTGTATGCTTAGAGTTATGTAATTTTCTTAACTATTTAAGGTTCGAAAAAAAATATCATTTTTGTTCTAAAAATAAACCATTCTCGATTCTCCCGTAAACTTTTATAAAAGAACTGAAATGTGTAGCATTCATTTGGAGTATGAAGACATCTTAAGCACAATTTTGTACAAGTTCATTTTATATGAAACATTACACTATGCTTTTCATTTTGAGAAACTACACTGTAATTTTTATAAGTGTGACTTAAGCTGCTTTCAGGAAGATTTAATTTTCACAGAAAAATTTCCAGGAGTGCTGTTTGCAAATGATCTATCTAATGTAAGAGCACTAATTGCACTAGACCGTTGTTCTAAATGCAATTCTTTCAACTTTTAAAGTATTAAAACTTTCAAAAAGTTTTACAAAAGAATATAATTATCCTTGTTTAAATTCATTGTGTGTTGAAATATGAAGGGAGACGAAAAATAATTGTTGCATAGTAAAATTTTTATATCTGTTTCAAGGAAGGTAAAAAAATGTTTTTATAGTGAGATTTATAAAACGACTTTGTAAAGAATTTAAACACATATTCAACTTAATTACAAAAATTTATTTGAAACAAATACGCAAGTAGCGAAGAATAATTGTAAAAAACGATTTTCTAACAAGCCTGAAGCATTTTTTCTTTGTAAATAGCCAAAACAACAGATTTCATTATGTTTAAATGTTCGATAGTGGCTTTACAGCGAAAGTGTTTAGCTAAAAAAAAAGAAAAAATGTATTTCACATCTGAGAAACTACAAATACAACTAAAATTCCATACTTATCTATATTTTTAAGACTGTTCTCATAACCGAAGAAGCTACATGAGATACATTTGAATTTATTTTTATTTGGAAACGCATGATTATTGACATGTGTTCTTATTCAGACACTATCACAGGAAATAGGGGTTTTCATTTTTTCTACAAAGAAAACTAGAAAAATATTTTAAAAGTTCAATTGTTAACTTTTTGAAGGCATTTTTTGTAAGCAACACCGCGGGAAATAGATCAATGTGTCATCACAGGACAAAAGTAGCTTGTAACTCTATAAGTAATTTATTTAATAAACAATGGAAAATACCAATTAATTTCAAATCTCTAATAGTAAGGTTCGAATGATGGACTTGAAAAAAAAAAATACAAAAAATCACGCATACTTACTTTATTATACGTAATTTATTTATTCATTATTTCTGTACATAAGAAAAAAAATGGTCAATTTTATAAATTTATAATAATGGAACAATTTTGCATTAAATATTAATACCGTATATTAACTTAACAGAATAATTCTAAATTTTCTTAATGCTGTAATATTCTATAAAAATGTAAAGTGAAAGACATGCTTTCTATAGAATTTTGTGGATGTAGGAATTTTGTTCAACTTACTTTTAACTGCCAATTTAGATAGGAGAAAGAACGCATGGTTGGAAATATTTTCTATGAGCTTCGTAAACTATAAAGAACCCCGTAAATTTTTACAGAAAACTCTTTTTAAAAGAAAGGACAATTTTGTTCTGTAAAAATCTGGATTATGTAATTTTTACACAAAAAATCTATATTTCTTACAAGAAAGTTGCTTACGTGTATAATCAAACGTATCTAATAAATTATCTTCTTTTGTATTCCTTTGAAAATGGCTGCGAGGGCATCCGAACGATCTAAGAACGAACTAATAATATCTATTTTTGCAAGACATTTTAAATATTTATTTGTATAGCTTTTATTAGTTAATATTTCTTTTATAAAGTTCACTGAAATTCGATTGATGTTTAATTAAAACATTTTTAGAAAATTAATTAAAACGAACACGAAGTCTTAAAATTACTAATGCAGTAATTTTCGCGCATAAAGTTAAGAACTGCGCCATCCATTAATCGAAATGTAATTTGTTTCATTTTTATTTGGTTGATGGTTGACATATAATAAAATCTTATATTGTGATTAGGTTGAACTTTTATTTATGCGTATTTACTTAATAATATCTAAAATCAATTAATATAGTTTGCATAGTTATGAAGTGTCAAAATACACGATAAATGAAATTTTCTTCTCACATTCAGAATTTTTGAACCTTTTATTACTTAATACTTTGAGAGAGTTACTACATTAAATAACAAAGAGAAAAATTTAAAAATATGCATCTAAAGGCAATTTATCAGAATAATTATTTCTTGTATTTTTTATAATGTTTGTAAATAAATAGACCTTATTTTAAAGCTATCTACAACCCAGACTGCGAGACTATTGTTTAGAAAGTTGTGAAATTTTGTACAAGACGTAATAAAGAAATAGGAATATACTTAAGTGAAAGAGTTATAGATTATTGCACCAGAAGGTGTTTTTAAAAGAATGTTAGCATGCATGTACGATCATTTAAAAATTGGTTTTCTACAATAAGACGCAAAAATTTCAAAACTCTACCTGATATTAAATATAGCATCTCACGACATTTTGCAGAATATTCCGCGGTCATGGAGAATATCTGTGAAAATGATGACTGAAAATGATGAATGTGGAACCATGTGGAACAGGTGTTGTTGTAACAATTTTTTCAAACTACAGCAAATTTATTCTAAAAACGTAATTCACAAAAAAACTCCCTCTTGCGGTGAAACTTTGAACTAATATTTTTCGTTCAAACAAAATCCCATATTTTCAAAATATTTCCTAAACAAAATTTTACAACGATCTAAACAATAGTTTCGTCTTTAGACAGCTTTAAAATAGGATCACTTAATTTTGGTCACTCTGTTCATTAAAATGGTTCATTGTGTTTATGTTTGGTTTAAAGATATCACATTTTTTTGCTTATCTTAAAGGAATATTTTTACAGCAATTGATTATAGATTTTTTCAAATTATTATTATCGTAATCCATTTTCTCTCAACAACACTTATAATTTATTTCTAATACTTTTAAAAACCTTAGTTTTCTCCCATCAATATTACAACGACTTTCATCATCTTATTTTTTGGAAAATGTTAATTTTAAAGAGATTAAGTTTCATAATTTGAAACCACAAAATTACATGAGAAATGTAATACTTTTTTCTCTTTTTTCAATGTTTTTTCTCTTTTTTTAAGTGGGTAGTGTAATTGAAATAAAAATCTAGTAAAAAGACAATTCTTACACGTAGTAAAATTTAACTTTGCACTGCATAAATTAAAAAAGTATGATACGGTGGTAGGAGTAATTTTTCTAAAGCTAGGATTTCAGTTTTAAGTTATTTTTTTTATCCAAGATTTTATTACAGAAGAAAAGTATAAATATATATATTTCTTCCATGATTTTAAATTCTAAGTTTTGTTTTTGAAAAATGGTGCTCAAAAAGGAATAAATAGTAAATTTATATTATTCATTATAGCTGTGAAGTACTCGGTAACTGTTAATTACAGGAGAAGACTGAGAATTTAACACATAAATTAACAGTAATCTAAGTGAATAAAAATATCGAGTTTTTTGTTTTATAGGATTCGAATCACACGCCTTCATGTCAGAGGAATTTACCATGAAAACAGACAGAGCTGCCAGCCACGGATTTTTCAGTACCACAATTTTAATTATTTTGTTTTTGTTTGATTAAACACAGGAATTCCCCTATAATTAAAGATAAATATTTCTATTCCAAAATAGTGGTATTATGAAACCAGAGTGTAATATATATATAGATATAGGGTGACGATTATTGAACTGTAAGAAAAAAAACGTAAATTATTTAAAAACTGCTGAGTGCACGAACTTTATTCAATATGTAAACATCACCAGAGATATTCGGATTTAGGTTATGACATATTTGATATGGCTGCCATCATTGGCTATGATGTGGTGCAGACGAATAGTGAAATTCTGCATGACCCGGTAAAGTGTCGGAACATCGAAGCTGTCGATGATTTCGTGAAAGACAATTCAGTAATGCGTTTTGGAGTTATTTCTGTACACATTGTTTTTAATGTAGCCTCACAAAAATGAGTCACATGTGTTCAGATTTGGAAAATATGGCGATCAAGCGCATCCCATTCCAATGGCCTCTGGGAACTTCATTGCCAGAATGCGGTCCTCAAAGTGTTCCTTCAGGACACAAAATACTTTCTTGATCCAATGGGGTTGAGCTTCGTATTGAATGAACCATATCTTGTCGTAATCAGGGTCACCTTGAATAATGAGGATTAAACCATTTTCCAAAATCTTCACGTATTGTTCAATAGTCTCTGTGCCGTCAATGAATTTCGGACTGGTTATTCCGTAATTAGACATTGCAAACCACACAGTCACCCGTTGAGGGTGGAGAGAATTCTCGATCGCAAAATGCGGATCTTAAACCCTCAAATGCGCCAATTTTGCTTATTGACGAATCCCTTCAAATGAAAGTAAGCTTTATCTCTAAAGCAAGCCGTATTCGCATCAAATTCTGTTTCGCCAATTCTCTTAACAATAATGTTGTTGAAACACAACCGCTAATCCATGTTCATGGGGCTTAGTGACTGATGGGTTTGAATTTCGTATGGGAAGAGATGCAATTCTTCAACAACAGTTTGTCGCGGGATCACCCGGTTGATTCCTACTTATTCTGCAACTCGTCTGATCGATTTCCTTGGGAAGGTTTGAAACACAACGCGTGTGTTCCGGATATTTTCAGGCGTTCTCCTATTTGTTTGTCGGCCGTCATTGTCAAAACTGATATCACAAACACTACTAGTTCTGTAACATGCGAATCGAATTCTTAATTGTTAGCACACTTGGACGGGTTGTCTTCAACTGTCGCAAACTTCATAATTCCCATCATGTCCTTCAGCCAACCACGAAGTTTGAACTTCATCATGCAAGCCGTTCAGAAGTTATGACGGTTTAAATTCATGAAGTTCAATAGTTACCACCCTGTACATACATATTTAGTATTTATATATCATGAGTAAGAAGCAATTATTGTAAGCAAGCGAGCGAGCGAAATCATGCCTAAACTAAAAAAAAAAAAATTAATTGAGATCTCGCTTCAAATTAGTAAATTAAATATAACTATGTGATAAGTTAGTTTTGATATGTATTTAAAATTTTTCTATTGTTGAAAAAAAATTGAAAATTTTAAATTATCATAACTTTAAGTTAGTATATATTTCAAACTGTTTTCATTGCTTTTATTTTTATTGTAAGCCAGTATTTTAACTAAACAGTTAGATTAAAACTAAAAATAATTAGTCAATAAAAAAATCAAGTAATCGGTTATCAATAAATCATGATAAAATATTATTTATGTTAATTAGACGAATTTCCAGATTTATAAATGTAAAAATTGGTAATGGTAATAGTTTATATCTAGATCATTATTATATTTAATTCGTTATTTTTTAGAAATACGGTCGACATCAGAATATGTGTTTCAATATTCAAAGTTATGTGAGCAGGTTTAGCTCGTGTTCATATTACTTAGATGATTGCGTCACAAAACTACGAAAACTGACGATGAGATACATAATTGATCTGAACAAATCTTATGAGTGAAATCCTTAATTAAATAGAACTACGAATTCTTAAAAATACTCAATACACTGTCTCAGATGAAATGTAACATATGGCTCCCCTTATTTAAAATTTCAAAGGATTAACAACCATACAGAAGGAGATAGCAGTAAGTATTCTTTCGAAATAATCTTAAACTAAGTATGTTTCCCTGAGGTGAAGTAATTATTTCAACATTTTGCCTCGGTTCTCATCTTTTATGTTTTTAGGATCTCAGATCGCCCTGAGTAATAGTCGGCGATAAAAGCTTTCTTACCTCATTGTCTTTCGTGGCCGAACTTTTTCGGACTTTTCCGGGAATTCTCCTAGAAGTTAATTGTTGTAATTCTTGGAATTCCATCACGAGATATCTTGAGGTGATGAAGAGTCCGAGATACAAAATTTGCATTTCATTAGTCTCCGCATTCCTTTGACCTCTTTCACCCAGTATTCTGAAGAAGGGATGCAATTGCTTAAAGGTCGGAAAATTTAATTAAAATTTACTTATTAACAATAAAATACTCGAATAGTGGTTCCATCCCTGGTATGCGCCTTTATTGACTTTGACTAGAGCGCGTCTTTTATTCACTTTCTCTTTGTAATTATATGCGAAAATTTCAATTAAATGAACATCTATTGATAAGAATAAGGTTTTGCTTCTCCCTCATTTCCTCATTTTTTTTTCTTTTCGCGTACGAAAGAGAAAAGGGGTGAATAACAAATGTGCGATAACTCCAGATTTTTAAAATGTATATGTTCTCTTCACACGTCCTTAGTCATTTATAAAAAGCTTATCTATTTCTACATTTTAATTGACACTTATACCATCTTTTGTTTCCTTGATTTTTTAAAAAATTCTTTGCATACTACGCTGCTTGTAAAAGAATGTATATAATTAATGACTTTTATGATTTTTCAGCATCAGCATGAATTTGTATTGGCCTTTATAATTATACTAAATTACGATTACTGTTTGTTTTATGAAGTTCTCTCAATTTAAATTGCAAAATGGTGGTGTTAGTTCGGGATATAATACCGCTCCAGATTTTCATTAAAAATTCAACGCTCCCTAGGTAGATGATTAAAATATTTATGAATATTGATCTCAATTGTTGGTGAATAGAATGCTTTTGGAGAAGAAATGGCGGATTTTCGTTAAATATTTGATCAGTTAAGTTAATTTTGTTGTTAACAAAGGACAGGGGGATTAAAGAAACCAGACAGAGATGCTTTATAAATATTTATTGCCTAAATATTTATAATGTGTCTAGACTTTACAATAGTTTTGTTATGCATATGCACAAGGGTAATACCTATGAAAGTTAATCTCGATGCCGTTCTTCGTGAAAGACGTTTTTTTTTTCTTTTTACAAAACAAAAGCTTAAGTAGGTAAAATTTTACTACCTTGTTTAACAGAGACGTTAAACTTTCGAGAAAATATTTAAAGTGGTTTTCTTAGAAGAGGAAGATCTCATTTTAATGATAAATTAAAAAGAAAGTTGAGTTAAGTTTATGATTAACTTAGAAACATCACATAAAATAAAGTAATAAAACAAAAAAACTCGTTTTTATAACGTATGCCATATTTTTTGCTTTAAAAGACGGAGATTTATTTAGAAACTAGAAAGTGTAATTTTTCGTATATTTAAAATCAATTTTTATTTAGTTTTAGTTTTTAACTCCCTATATTTTCTAAATTTCATGTAATCTCCGTGGCACAGTTTCCGTTTACTACACAAAATATGTGGATAAATATTAGATACTAGTTTAGGTGATATTATAAAAATAGATTTTAAATAAAGAAAATGTTATTTCTTACTAAAATATATGGAACTGCATTCGTTTACATTCTTCTATAAAATATGTTACACAGATACATTTATTAAATGTTTATTTCACTTCAACTAAAATCAATTTTTGTGATTTTTACCATTTTGCCTGTATTCTTACTCCACATTCTTGCTATCGTCTATAAGTAAATTTCGATAGACATAAGAAAAGTCACTTTTGAAAAATGTGAGGACAGTACAATTTCCATATTTTTACAGAATTTGACTGTTCGGGGGAAGCGAAAATTAAAATTGACTTTTAGCTCTAATGAGAGTTATTGTTTATATTTTAAAATCCATATTTGCTATTTTAAGACACATTGAAGAAATTACTTTCATCGGGTATTTTTTCCTTCCTTTAAAATATGGAAATTGTAATGGCAACTCGAATCCTTTCCATATTTTTATTATTTTTTGGCTGTGCAATTTTCTATATTAGCCCCTTAACTGTATTGTCCGAATTAGATTCAGGGAACAACACTTTGCTGGCTTCGTTACTAAAAGCTTTTTGATACCACTAATTTGTAACAGTACAGTCTTTATACATATTCAGATAGTTTTCGATTAAGTAAGGATAAATGGTGTTTGGACCCTATTTTTAATTTATGTTGTCAAAAACAATGTAACAATTAAGGGCTTAAGGGCACACTCTTTGTGTGGAGCTCTTGGTTGTACTTCTCTTGTGTTGTAATATTTCCTTGTGTGCTATCTCGTCCCTGTATATTGACGATGGCTTATAAGCAGGCTTCATGTCGAGCACACAAGTCAGATGTATGTTGTTCAATAAACAAACAAACAAACAAACATGGGGTTAAGGATGCTATAAGTTTTTAAGTGTGCATGGCTTGACTGTCCAACCTGGCGGCCGAGGAAATTCGTACAGAAATCAAGTCCTTGTTGAATCGGAGATATTCGGGTATTTAATATGACAAAGACTTCTGAAAAATTTCAAGTATTCTGGTATTCAGAGCACTTGGGCATCCCCCCCCCCTGGTTACGCCATTGGTTAGTTATCTTGTTTTTAACATTCAACTGTTTTTAAGTTTCTACACTAAAAGTGCTGTTGTCAATTTTAGTAATTTTAAATAAAACTAAAAAAGCCCAACATGTTTTGAACATTTAATCAGCTGATAGAAACTTTTTACATTGCGTTTTTACTCTGCTCTGGTTTAAATTAGCTTAATTTGGGCGAGGTTTTCATAATACTTTTAAGTTGAATGTACAGGAAAAATATTTGAATGTTCGAAGATGTTAAAATCTCTCAAGAACATTCCAAAAACCTCAATGAGAAATAAATAAATAAATTTGATTATTTACATCTAATAATTTCATTTTGCAACGTAGAGCAACATTAAAAAAAGTAAACAAATATTTGGAGAAGTTGTTAGCTTATAAAAAACTGTTCTGGATTTATAAAAAGTACACTGGATTTATAATAAAAAGAGGCTATTATTGAAATTCACGTGATTTTTTTATAAATACAATATCACATAAAAGATCATAAACTAAATTTTTCGATTTGTTTATATTTTTAAACAGAATTATAAAACAATGCATAACTATGCATGGATAAGGTATGTTTAAACATAAAAAATAATGTCGTTATGAAAAGATAGTTAACTGTACATTTTTTAAAGAAAAATATTGTTAATTTTACAGTTTTCACATGATGGTCCTATAATATATTTAAAAATGACTTCTAGGTAAAATATCCTATTATTTTGAATTCTCTTCCTATTACCGTAATTTCGGGTGTATAAGCCGCGGATCAAACAATTCTTTTTGGACCCAGAAATCTTATTTAGTGATTGAAGACAAATATTTACGGCGATCTAACTAGTTATATTTGTTTCTTAAAAAATTCTGGGTCGGAAAAGAATTGTTTGATCTGCGGCTTATACACCCGAAATTACGGTATCCATTATCCTACGAAAATATCTCCTATTATCTATTTCGTTATTACAATTTATGCACCAAAATATTCCCTAAAGTTTGCAACATATATATAATCTAATCTAAATTTATGAAAAAATCTAGATGTAACGATAGAGATGTCAACATAAAAATAAAACAATTTTAGATGAGAATATAATATGGAAATAGCGGTAGTGAACATGCATGCCATAATTAATCTAATTTACTAGAAATATTTTCGAGCGAGCGCGAGAAATTGTACTGCAATCTTTAGATTTCGAAATAATCTGTTATAAACCCGCGAAATACAGGAGCTAAAAAAAGCGGCTTTTTTGCTGTTTGTAAAGAGTCGTTCCTTCGTTCGTTAACTGGTTGACTTCCAATGTCTAGTGAGACATGAATTTGATAATTTACATTAATTTTGTTTAAAATTTAGCTTCTTTTACATGGCAGAACTTAAATCTAATTTACTCACCATTTAGACCCGACACACAGCACTACTAAATATGTTTGGGTTCTTCTCTCCTGTAAATCAAGCTACACAAAGTTTTCAAGCAGCATTTAAAGTAAATTTTATTGGGATCTAAAGAGCAAGGAGATTTAAAATTTAAATTTCTGAATTTTTAATGGCTTCATTTAAGTGTAGAATTACTAATATTTTTTTGCCAGGTGAACCCTGCCAAGCTATAACTATGAAATTGCGTAACATACCAATAAAATAATACAAGTATAGGAAACTTAATTAGAAAAAAGTTGAAAAGGTAAAGTACTTTGAAAAGAATCTAAATAATTTATTCTTGGTGTTCCTTTATTTCTTTTTCTTAACATTTCCAAGTACCTGGATTTGTCTCCCGGTGGTGTTAATGCTAATTTTATCTTTTTTTCTAATCGAATGAGCAGATAACAAATTAGATTTTTAGAGCTGTGAAAACATTGTTAAGCAATGGAATAGCGCTTTCTATTCAGAAAATTGTATTATCAAACCAACATATAATTTTAATTTACGGAAGTACTTTTTTTATTATTTTGAATTACACGATTCCCTTATGTCTACAGACTTGTTTTGTATTGTTAGAATGAATTTTTTATGCATGCTATTTTCCTTTTAAAAGTATTTCTTTTTTTTTAACTTGATCGATATTTTAGTGCAAATAATGTTATTTAGGCTGAATCACAGGTCTTAAATATCAAAATGGATCAATAACTAATAAATAACATGTTTTTTCTTTTACTTTGGGGGAGGGGGGACGCTATTAATTTGTTTCATTCAAAACTATCATTATAATTACAATTAACTTTAGAATGATAATTCAACGAGATATTTGAAAAGTTATTCAAGAAGAAAATTTCTTAGTTAAATTATTTAAAAATGTTCACTAAAATTATAAACAAACTCTGTTTTATTTAACATTGTTTAATTATTTATATTTTTTTATTCTAAATTTTATTGTTAAATATTGAGTTTGTAGAACACATTTATATCATACGAATGGAATTTTCTGAATTCAGTGAAAAAATGCCAGCGAGTCGAACCTAAGACCTTTGGCTTAAATTGCCAACTCTCACATAAGTGGTTATCTCTGTGAAAATTATTTCATGTTTGTCCTATCAATCAGTTGGTAGAGCTTTGAAGTCAAAGATCTTGGGTTTTAGCTCTGAGTATCTTTTAATTGAGCTTTAAAAATTAAATGCGTATGATATATTAAGCAATTCGTATGATTGAGTTTAAAATAATGAAGTATTTTATTTATAAATAATAATTTTATTTCTTATTTAACAAAAATATAAACCGCGACTCGTAATCATCAGGGGATTACAGGGTTCTGGTACTTTAGTACTAGAAATTTAGTAAATTGCTGGTCACTATATTTTACGATAGATTTTATTTTTCGTTAACCCATTAGTGCCTAGCGTCCCTTTTTAGGGACGCTTCAAAAGGTGCATTCAGTACTGTTTTTGACACTGGTAAAAAAGAAAAGCAATAATTATTTTATTTAAATGATGTATTTTCGTGATTAATGAACTAAACTTAAATCTTCTAAAAATAGTGGTGCCAACCAAATAAAATTTACGCAAAAGATGCTGGTCACGAATGGTTTAAATAAAGTAATACACTATATTGCAAAAGGTGACGGCCACTTTCGATTTTAAACATTTTATTAAATATCTTGAAAACTACACGAGTAATTGTCCTGAAACTTAAAGTGTGTAAACATAATAGTACAGGTCATACGTTTCCGTAAAAAGTTTTCCCCGAAACTCCATAAGAGACCGTCAAACCTGCCAGTACAGAAGACACAGTACCCCCGACGGCATTCATACATACGACAAACTCTCATGAAACAGAGTCAATCGAGTCACACAATAAGGCAACAAGTTGCAATGCTGACCACTACCACCCTCAGGCTTAACACCCATAAATAGACCAAGTGACCATAACATAGGATGTGTCACCCATCAACTGAGACAACTACCGGATACGACTAATCACTGGATATGACAAACAACTGATTCTATCAACTACCCAACTATGTCAACTTCTGGAAGTGACTATTTTTATGAAGCAGTTATTACACTTAGGTTATCAATCATCGGGATATTCATTAAAATCTTACTCCCTCAGGTCCATAATAGAATGATACCCTCTTCTTAGTCCCTAGCCACTACAGCTCATATTCAAAATATTAGAATAATTGAGAAAAAGTAATAAGAAAAAATTATTTGTCATTTATTTATTTTTTATACTAAGTAAATGCAATTAAATTTCTTATAAATTAAATCTGGAATGTTTAGATAAGATTTTAACATTTATAAAATATAAAATCCAGCACAATAAATTAGGTATACAGCTTCCTTAAACACACCAGAATATTAGAATAAAATTTAGATTGGTTCAAAATATTAGAATATTTTATTTTACGCAACAATATTACCTTATGAATATGAAGCAAATGGTAGTTAATATTTTGTAGCATCCCCTTTAGCTTTCATAACAGCGTACAATCGATCTTGCATACTATATACAAGGTGTTTACAAACATTTCTATCAATATTAGTCCAAATAGACTTTATACGTGCCACTAACTCAGTTTTACTTGAAGGAGGATTTTCTTGAAGTTTTTTCTTCATTATACACCATAAGTTTTCGATGGGATTAAGATCTGGTGAATTTGGTGGCCAAGGAAGTACCTTAATGTTGCGTTGGCGGAACCAATTCTTAGTTGACACCGAGGTATGCGGGGACGCTAAATCTTGTTGAAAGATGAAATCATCTTCAAATAAATCTTCTGATGATGAAATCATGTAATATTCTAAAATTTCTTGATATATCAGAGAGTTAACCCTTTCGTAGACGATGCATAACTTTCCAGATCCTTCTGCACTCATACAACCCCAAACCATGACACTAGCAGCAAATTTTACGGAACGTTTAAGGCATTCTTTATCAAATGCTTCTTGCTTCATTCTCCAAACTCTAATACCTTGATTACCATATGAAACACAAAACATACTTTCATCACTAAATAATATATTTTTCCAATCTTCATTGCTCCATAAACGTCTTGATTTACACCAATTCAATCTTATACGCTTTTGTCTTGCAGTCATGAGAGGTTTTGTTTTCGGTACACGAGATTCAAATTTAAATTTATGGAGACGTCTTAATGTTGTCGATATAGAAACTTCAACTCCTTCTTCTTTCCATTTTTGGTGCAAGAATCGCACACGGTTTAAAACGGTTTTTCTTAACTATACGCTTCAGTTTCCTGTCATCTCTAGCAGATGTTTTTGGTTTTCGGCCACCATTTCGGTGATTATTTTGAAATTTTCCAATTTTTGAATATTGTGTTAGTATTTTATTAACGCTCGATTGCGAACAATGTAAATAATTCGCTATAAAACATTGATTTTTACCGTGCCGATACAAATCAACCATACGAAGTTTAGTAGGTTCAGGAATATCACTCACATGGCCCATTTTAAGACGAAAAAGAAACAAACTGCAAAAAAGAATACTGATTTTAAATAAAATAGTCTGAATTTAATCAATGATGCCACCAGTTAAAAATTGGTAATAATTAAAGGAGAATTAATGTGAAATATTCTAATATTTTGAACCACTTGAATAAATATTCTAATATTTTGACTTTTCAAAATAATTTTTTTTTTGCAATTAATCTTTTCAAAAATGATATTAAATTTAAGATAACAAGTAAGTTTAATCAACAATAAATTCTTAATAAAAATATCATTTGCATATTTTCATTAAAAGACATTAAACTACCAAACGATATTTTCAATTTCTAAAAAAAAGGTAATTATTCTAATATTTTGAATATGAGCTGTAGAAATAAACTTTCAACTTTTTCAATAGAATATCCTTAGGTATTATTATAAATAGCAACTTAAATTCCAGTAAGTTTAAATGGCGTAGCTATTCATGATACTGTTAAAATATTAATAACTATTAACAAATTATTTAATCTGCAGTATTAACCACTTAACCTACACAGCCACGTTCATACGAGTAACGCTACGAAGTAACTAGTTATAATTATAGTAATTTAGGACCTGGTGGTAATTAAAATGTCTCCAATACATCTAGTAATATTACATAGCACCCTATTATATCCTTAAGTAATTAGCATATTAGTTAGCAATAGTAGTATTATCTCCAAATAGTAATAAAGATTGTATAACCATGTAATTAATGCTGTTCCCTTTCAGACTTCCCTCCTCCTCTTTTTTTTTTCAGTCGACTTAGGCCAGCAGTAGAGTTGCAAAAAACCCACAGTTTTTGAGGGACGGGAATAAACCCGGAAATTTTGGGGAATAAACCCGGAATTTTGGAAATTTTGAAGAAGTTTTGAAAGAAAACAAAACCAGTCATTTTTCAACTTGAAGTTTTCATTTTAAGACATCATTGTTCATTGTTCTGAGAAATTTAAATGGATTTTTTATTAATCAAACTTTTCAAATTCCTAAAATTCAACAGCTGAACAACGTTGACTGAATTAATGAAGATTTCAATTATTGTCTTAAAAATTAAAATTGTTTATTTTCTGTTACCTGGCATATCCAAAGTATATTCTTTATTTAATTTTTCTGTTTACGTTGAATCTGAGAACAAGGGTGATGTTTACATTTATAAATAAATCTGCCATTTCTCTTTCTAACTTATTAATATTTTAATCCATTTAGTTTTCACTTAAACTGTACTGGTTTTGTTTACGTTTCTTATTGTAAATATTTTTATACACACAATCAGTAAATTTCATAATACACAAATAGTTTTAATGACAGATTTATTATATTTGATGCCTTGTCTTTTCAATATAAAACTGGACAGAATCAGAAAAAAGCAGAGAAAACGTGCTCTGGTGATGATTATCTTCGCTTGACTCATTCAGAAGAAGAGTTGAGTTGTTCTTGCAGTTAAGAATAAAACAATTGAAATCATTACAAAAATATTAAATAATAAATTAAATATTTCAATGTTTACAACGTTCTAAAAACTCCCGGAATTTTTCAAAATTTCCTTCTCAAAAAACTCGGTTTATTCCCGGGAATAAACCCGGTTTTTTCTAGCTTTTGCAACTCTAGCCAGCAGTAAAAGAAGAGTGGGAAGTTTTTATTATTTTTTTTCATTTATTATTTTTTTTATTTTTATTTTTATTTAACTATTTTTTTTTAAATTTTATTGTTTATTATTATTAATTTTTATTTATTTATTTATTTTTGACAGCTCGCCTCTTTATTTGGTGTAGTAGGACTCTGTCCGCACAAAATACCGGACCCGCTCTAATGGGGCAACCCAGGGAGCCAGTTTTTCTCGGTAGGGTACGGTGGTAGAAAGGTGGGTTCTTGTCTCTCTCTCTGCAACGCTCTCGTTTGCCTTGCTATTTGGCGCAAAAATTTTCCTCCATCAGCGGTACTACTCAGCTTTTCGGCCATTTTCTGTTTTTTTTTTAATTCCCTCAAAATTTCCCCAACATTCAGCTAAGTTCAGTACCATTGTTTAGGCCCAAAAACATCCAGTCCCATTTCGTCTGGTATGATGAGTACAAGGTGTGAGGCAACAAATCACATAGTTAACCCAATGTGCAATAAACCACAAACATTACCAACAAAGCACTTAACCTAAACAGCCGACCCGGGTACTTGTCTGAGTGGTTCGCCACTTTGCCGGCTAAAATTACATCATGTACGCTAATGGCACCTGGTGCATGTAAAATCCGTCTTGAGGTGCAAATTCCTCCAAGTTACCTGTGAATTATACCTCTGGAGGTGCCTTGCCAGGTGAAGGTCTCGTCATCTGATCAAGACTCTAAATTACGAGACCATCTTGCGAAGCCATTTGCAGTTCAAACAACAAGATGTACCATTAATTAACAGGCAAAACAAAGCATGCTCAACGACAAGCAAGTACTGCAGAAATGATGGCATGCGAAGCAAAGAAATCAGGTTTGCCCTGATACCAGATATCTAACCCGTTAAGCTGAGATAACTCGGCAGGTAGGGGCCTGGTCATCGGTTAGAAAGAAAGAAAGAGACCGTCAAAAAATTGAAAAAGAACGAATAACTTTTGGATGTCTCTGTTAAAACTAATGTAGCAAAAGCGTTCAAACTGTAGATTATGATTAAGCAGATTACTGTAATAAACTATGTTCATTTTTATTTGGATAGCATGTACACGTGTAGAGAAATGAAAGTTTAAAAAACAGTCCAAATTTTTCCAAGTTTTTTTGCCAATAAATTGTGGAGTTCTTAATATAAAATAATGTTCGTTTCCGAAAATATGTTAAACTACATTGTACACAACATTCTGTAATCCACATTGGTGGGTAGTAATGTCATGCAAACAAAACACATATGTGGGTAATAACGCGAAAGGACATTGGTAAAGATATCACGCCTCTACTCTAATCCATTTTCATGATAAAAATTAAAGAATAGAATATTTTAAGAGGCCACATTTAAAAAAAAAGGCACATATTTCTTAATCTAGGAAGGTACTGTATAACTACAAACTAAAGTATACATTAACATCTCAAGAGTTACCTATGATTCTAAAAAAAATATTCTTTATTTTTAGATTTCCAGGAAAAAGACACATTTTCGAAATTTAAAGACGCATTTTTAAAACAAAATTTCCTTTGCTGCCACTGATTTCCCGAGGTATTTCCGAGTACTTTCATAGTGTATTAATCAATATTCTCAATCTGAAACATAGATTCTTTGGAATTGATCAATTTTCAAGTAAACAATTTCAGGTTTAATGAACATGATAAGAGGCAGCAATAACACTAACATTAAAATTTATTTTGTTACTCTTGCATGTATAAATTATACTATATAGCGTAAAGCATACTCAATTAAAAATGTGTAGCATCTGAAAATCTGATATTCCTAGCATAAAAATTTATTTATACAATATCAGAACTGAAACGTTTTCGTATAACATTGGCAAAAAAAAAAAAAAAAAAAAAAAAAAAAAAAAAGAAACTTTGTTTCCATAAATGCCGTTTAACCCATATTAGACCGTATTATAAATAGGATAGTTCTATAACACCTTTTTAAATAGGTGTTATACAACAATAAAAGTAAAAATAATTTAGATGAACTTTGTCATAACATTTTCAAATAAGGTTAAATTTACTATATTTTTATAATTTTAAAGAGGTTTTAAAAGACACAAGCTTAGTACTTGTTTTATTATACAGGGTGATTCAGCTCGTCGGTGACAAACTTTAAGGATCGATAGAGCACACCTAGACGAACATTTTTGAATAGGGAATGTAGGGTCCCTGACGCGATGGTAAGGCGCTAGGCGCTTTCGAAAATTTGGGTGCCGAAATTCGAAACGTCATAAAAACTAGGGAAATGGTTAGATTTTCTTGCTTGTTGCGTCGAAATGATTCTGTTTGTTTAGACTTTCTTCAGTACCAATTTGATAAGCGTATCTCTTAAAACATGGATAGGGGGCGCTGCAGACTTTGGAGAGCTAGACAACAACTTTAAGCCCGTTATTTTGATAATTTAACACATGCTCGCCAAAGTTTATACTCTAACTTAAAGTTTGAACCCAAAAGTAGAGCCCTGCAAAAAGCGTAAGAGCCGGAATAAAATGTCAAAGTACAGGGTGGTCGAAACTCGAAGGCTCCTAAGAGATAAACAAACAGATTTCTTGACTTATGGCATGCATTTTCATGATTCTGTTTGCTGGGGCTCTCTGAAACTCAGTTGAACGGTACAAAAAGAAACATCGATAGGGGGCGCTTTGGGCAAAAAACATAATTCGTTGACATTTCGGACGCTAACTGGAAACGGGGAGCTACGATCAGTTAGTAATAATGAAAACACATTTTCTACCTCTGCTCAACACTTCTGAATAAATTTAGACCAAAAACATCAATGATACTGGAAATTTATTTACAAAAAATAACACTACAGAAGATGCTCGAAATTTCGACCTTGGGCCATGATGCAGGCTTCGCACCTCCGTCGCATTGAGGAGTGTGTGTTTCCAACAATGCCAGGAGTATCTCTGATCTGCCCTGCAGCTGCCACAATGCGCGCCACAAGTTCTTCAGCACTGCTGACAGGTGTATGGTATACCTCGGCCTTCAGGTAACCCCAAAGGAAGAAATCCAAGCAGGTGAGGTCTGGTGATCGGGCAGGCCAGTGAACTGGACCCCCACGCCCGATCCACCGCTGGCCATACCTTGCGTTTAGATGGAGACGCACGTCGTTCGTGTAATGGGCCGGAGCTCCATCGTGCTGGAACCACATCTGGCGACGCGAACCTTCGGGTACGTGCGCCTCCTCCAGAAGCTGCGGCAGCACTTGATCCAGGAAAATCAGGTAATTTCCACCTGTCAGCCGTTCAGGTAACAAATAAGGGCCAATGAGGCAATCCCCCAGAATGCCGGCCCACAAATTTACTGAGAAACGCTCCTGGGCTGCTCGGCTTCTGGTTTCATGTGGATTTTCATCACACCACACATGACTGTTGTGGGCGTTCCACATTCCCTCCCGGCTGAAGGTGGACTCGTCCGTAAACAAAATGCTGTTTACAAAACGGGGATCCCTGGATCTCATCGCCAAGTACCATCTTGAGAATTCCACTCGAGGGCCAAAATCCTGCTCTCTGAGCAACTGCACCCGCTGGATGTGATAGGGGTGCAGATTCCGGGAACGTAAGATGCGCCACGCAGTTGCTTGCGAAATGCCAACATGTCTGGCGATATCTCTCGTGCTAAGACCTGGGTTGTCCTCAACCAGGTTAAGCACAGCCTCTTCGTTGTCGGGGGTGCTCACTGATCGCTCCCGTTCAGGCCTGCCTCCGTCGAAAGATCCCGTTGTGGACAACCTCTGGTGTACTCGAGCGAAGAAGGCATGGCAGGGGATTTGCCTGTTGGGGTAACGCTCGGCGTACAACCGCTGAGCGGCTCGTCCATTACAACCAGCAGCGCCATACTCCAAATGCATGTCAGCCAATTCAGAGTTTGTGTACCGTTCCATCCTACTACCGATCTGCAGACAAGTAACCCGAAGCTTAAGTAGGTACCGCACGTTCAAAAGACGTGTCTGCGCATACAACTACGTCATCTCGCGTTGTCGTCTACGCATTACGTATCTTTTGCATATCGATATGGTACGATATCTTTTGCATAAATCAGCAAAAAGCACCTTATGTAAATTTTATTGCGCGCATTGTGCATGATTGAAACCAGCTATGTTTGTTAAAAAAAACAAACAAACTGCAGTTTTAATAGCTTCTTATGATAAGTAAATTACTCTCTTGTTTTGTTTCTAACTGATCGTAGCGCCCCGTTTCCAGTTAGCGTCCGAAATGTCAACGAATTATGTTTTTTGCCCAAAGCGCCCCCTATCGATGTTTCTTTTTGTACCGTTCAACTGAGTTTCAGAGAGCCCCAGCAAACAGAATCATGAAAATGCATGCCATAAGTCAAGAAATCTGTTTGTTTATCTCTTAGGAGCCTTCGAGTTTCGACCACCCTGTACTTTGACATTTTATTCCGGCTCTTACGCTTTTTGCAGGGCTCTACTTTTGGGTTCAAACTTTAAGTTAGAGTATAAACTTTGGCGAGCATGTGTTAAATTATCAAAATAACGGGCTTAAAGTTGTTGTCTAGCTCTCCAAAGTCTGCAGCGCCCCCTATCCATGTTTTAAGAGATACGCTTATCAAATTGGTACTGAAGAAAGTTTAAACAAACAGAATCATTTCGACGCAACAAGCAAGAAAATCTAACCATTTCCCTAGTTTTTATGACGTTTCGAATTTCGGCACCCAAATTTTCGAAAGCACCTAGCGCCTTACCATCGCGTCAGGGACCCTACATTCCCTATTCAAAAATGTTCGTCTAGGTGTGCTCTATCGATCCTTAAAGTTTGTCACCGACGAGCTGAATCACCCTGTATTTCACTGATTTATAGAACACTGATATAATATTGATTAAAATTCTAAAAATATATCAATATCTGAGTTTTCTAAAGATAAGGAAAGCTTTTTATAATTGTAGCTAATTCAAAAAGATTATTTTGTATTTCCGCATGTTATTAAATTATATTTTCTTAAAGTAAGAAACCTTTGTTAGAGTGCGGAATAATATTGCTGCAACAAGAGAAAACCAAAAGGAGATAAACTTAAAACGGAAACTTACGCAATTTTCTAAAGAAATACATCTCGTTACAATCTTTTTGTACGAGAATAGCAGTACAAGCAGTTAGTTTTGCTTTTCTTACAGGGTTTCTATTGCACCTGTAAAGTTAAATCAGATAGTCTCTTTCTAGGAAAGTAGAGTGTTCCCCTCCCCTCCCCCTCTTGCAATTGCTTCTAATCCTGGGATCTGTTTTTTTATTCCTTTCTTTTCTCTCTTTTTCTTAGCTTAGATGGATTAAGTTGGATGAAAAAAGTTCAAGTTTATTTGAAAGCTGTTCTTTAGCGCACAGAAGATGCCAGGAACAGCTTAATTTATAAGAATTACTGATTCGTTTTGAAATTTAAAAAGAGGATTTTTTTCCCCTTGAATAAACTTAACGTTCATAATCATTTAAAGTTTATATTGGAAGAACAGGGTATTTAAGAATCAGAAGTTATTATTTCATCTAAAGCTTTTTTTCAAAAAAAAAAAAATAAAATAAAATAAAATAAAATAAAAAAAAGGGGTTGAATTCAAACTGAATTATCTTTCCGAAATATATTTTTACACCTCACTTATTCCTGATCCGTATATTTTAAGAAGTTTGTTTTTTCTAAAGAATAAAATTTTTCAAATGCGGTATTAATTCATTAATTATTTTATTTATTGTGATATAAACCAAATAATTCTTTTTTTATTCGCTTTGAAAGTATAAAAATCTTTCTTTTTAACTGATAAGTTCCTTCCTTACATCATCAAACGTTAATAACTTAATGCTCAATGTTTCGATTAAAAAAAGGGCTATTTTTGTGATATTCGTATTTTGTTATTTGAATGTTTGAAATTAGTGAAGAAATTGAAAACATTTCTCAAAAAACTGAAAGAGTGCTTTGAGTTTTGTTTGATATTGAAAATTATGTTTAAATAAATAATTAAAATTTCTTTTCAATTATTGATGCACTTTTATTCAAAATTTTAGGTTCATTTAGAAAATGCTTTGATGTACAAAGCATGTATTTTTGACATTATAAAAACATTCTAAGAACATCATATATTAATATTTACATCTCAGAAAGTACTTCTAAACAGATACATATATTTTTTATATGCGGAACATAGAACCAGTATTTTTTGAATTATTATTTCTAGAAGGTAAAACGTTCCTTTCAATCTTTCTTACTTTTTCAAGAGGAATTAAAATAACACTACTTTAAATTAAATCATAGTTTAGACCAGCGGTTCCCAATCTATGGGTCGTGACCCACTGGTGGGCTGCGGAAGTTGTTTTAGTGGGTTGCGGAACAATCGAGTCTAGGTTTGTCATCAAAATATATCTTTTATTTCACCTGTTTAAAAAGATATGACAATTCCAATAGGAAATAATATCTAAAAGGAATTTTTAGATACATGTTATAATTTTAATGTAAAAGTATAGGAAATACCAGTATAAGAATCCAGAAACCAGGCAGAACCAGTGTAAGAAAATTTACTCTCGTTCACTCTATTTTGTGTTTTTCTGTTATTTTTTATATTAGAGGCTATTTCCATGAGTACTTGTAGTGTAAGTCACGGGCTACGATTTTTTGCTACCAGTATTTTAGTACGTAAAAATGTGATTTATGTTATCGGCACATTCTCATTAATTGAATAAGGGCAAGCAGACTTTTCGAAAATAACGGTGGCAAACAAGCATAACAATTATAAGGCAATGTGACTTACACTACAAAACCCATGGAACTAGCCTAGAATGCATTACACCGAAAATGAAACTTTTGAAATCTATATTACTCTTATTTTATTTACATGAATTTTTTTAATTTTACAAGACAAACGAATTTAAAGCGACAAACGTAGTACGCAAAAATAAAACTCTTAGAATTTATTTATATTCGTCGTCATTGTGCGTAACAGAAAATAGATAAAACATTGAACATGCTTAAAAGAATAAAAAAACAAAAAACTCGAATAATAAGCTACTTAAACTATTTTAACAATGCCTTTGATTATTTATTATTAATTATGTATTTAGAGATGTGTAAGTATCTTATATCTAAGATAAAAGGAGCATGAAAAATTAAAATAACTTGAAGGAAATATAATTAAACTCCTTTGTACTAGTCATAAAGATCAACAGTATAAAGGGATCAAAGAAGGCAAAATTTTCTCCACATAAAGACGGTTTGTTTAAGGTTTATAATCTACTTAATTTCGTCTGCATTATTTTTACATTTTACATATTATTTTCCTACTAATAGAACAGATATTAAATGAAGTGAAATAGAAGCTTTAACTCCTTTTCCTCGTCAACATGTGGGTAATATAATGACTTTTGGTGATGTCATGAATTAATTTTAAATTTTACATGGAAGAAATACTTATTTATTTTAGAAAAATGTAAAATATGCACTATAGTTTGAAATTCAGCGAAAAATTCAAAACAAAAATTTGATAAATCTTATAGAAGTACATAGCATTTTTTGTTAATTTCAAATAACAATTAGAATAATCAAATAGAAAGTTAGATAACAAGTAGAAAAATCATATTAGGACAGTATTGTTAATCTGTTGATTATATTTTATGACATATTGGCAATAATAGCATGTACTATTGACCCAATCTTGGTGTATTTTCATTTAAGAAATTTAGTCCCAATGTTTACAAAAATAAAACTATATTACTGCCAATAATTCCAATATAAAGATATTTTTTTCGCAACAATAGCTGTATATGGTGTTTCATTACAAACACATCCAAGCCCCACCAGTGACCGAGAAGTTCTGCCTCCGAAACTGGTAGACGGTAAGTGCTGAGTGTGAACCCAATCGCGACCGTCGGCCTAACCATTTGGAGATTTTCATGGTTTTCTTTGAACCTTGAATTTCCTTGCGTGAATATGGGTTAGGTTTCTTAGAAAGACTCACGTGAAGGGCACCCTTCCCTCAGGGCCTATATCCCTCGAGCAGATAATTGGCCGTCACAATTACAAGAGAAAATACATCCAGTGTAAAGCAAATATTGGAAGTTTTTCTTAAGAATTCAATGCTAGGGCAATACTGAGCTCTAATTTAACAAAAAATATTTTCCTTCTATAGGGTTCGTATGCATCAAACAACTTCAAGGATTTCAGTTTTTTTTTACTTAAAATTTCGTAAAGTAATTTACCTTAATAAATCTGACGATAGAATTTTTTTCATGAAATAAAGCAAATATTACAAATTCTGGTAAAAATTGATTGAAAATTGTTGAAGCACATATACCCTGTTCCAGAGAAAGCAGCGTAACATTTATTAGAAGAAATTTCAAACAAGATTTTCATACATATATGCATACATACATACATGCATACATCATGCAGCTTAATTTAATCTATCTTGGGAAATAGAATGCTGTAACTCAGTCTATATTTTTCCTCATAATACTTTTGTTTAGCATGGAAATGTATTCCCTTCATTAACACTAGAACCGCGGGAAATTTTACCCAAGTTTTATAAAAATAATTTACTTCAGAATTTTTATTTAAGTCTATTTTAGTTATTTATTTTAAATAATTTTTGTGTAGCTTATATGTAAATTATTTTAAGAAGATTTATCTATTTCGAATCGACATATTTTCATTGAGTACGGGTCAAAATGACCCGTCTCCGCGGTTCTAGTGTTAAGTATGGGGAAAAAGAAATTTTTTCTTGATTTTAAATAAATTTGCACATAAATTCTGGTGTCAGTAATTCATTTCAACATTTTTCCAATGGAATTACTCTTCGCCGCAAAGGTTTAAACAAGTTCTTAATTTAGCAACAATTATATAACCTTAATTTAAAATAGAATTTATTGCCTTTTGTTGATTTAAAGTGGAAATAGAACCTAGTCATGCCCAAAAATAGATATGAAAACTATAAAATTTCAAAATTTATTATTAGAATAATTTGATCCGTGTAAAATAATCTCTTTTATAAATCGTGCCATTTTTTTTCTTTCCAAATTTATATATTTTTTCCTGATAGTCTTCGGAAATAACGAACTATCGATTACCAGATTTGAAAAAAAAAAAAGATTTTACTTAGATTACATTTAAACTTTGGTAAATTATTTGGATTATATAATTAAACCATGTTGATTTTCTTATAAAGTACTTAAGAATTTTAACTAAAAGAGGTTCTTTATTTATCCGTGCTTGGTGTTTACAAAGACTCCAGTGATGATAATTAAAGAAAAAAAATTAATCGGAGAGTTCCGGACTTTAACATCGATTTCCAATCTAAAAGTAAAGATGTGGGTATTGTAGATAAACTGGAAATTTTTCCATTCGAAGGATATATATAGATCCAAATTACATTCAAATCTTATAAATATTTGCGATTATTTTAGATAATATAAATTGGAAAAAAAGTTAATTATTAAAAAGTTAACAATTTAAATTATGGTTTACTTTTGAAATTGCGTTATTTATTTCATCCCGTCTGTCAATAATTTCATGTTTTTATCACTGTTACTTGAAAATATTATTTTGAATAAACAATATATAAAACCCATAAAAAAGGGTTTTTAAAATACCATCATGCATTTTCTATATTACAAATCAAAAGTTCTTACAACAAAGTCATTGCATATTCTTTTACATCTTTTTAAATTCACAGATGATTTAACATTCTTACTTATACAAAGTCTCACCAGTTAATTTTTATACCTACAAAGAGGTCATAAAAAAACATAGTTATCCAGTTCTATATGAATAGAGTACCTGCTTTAATAAATAGTGCTAGAATAATAACTTTGAATTCCGAACTTTTTTTCAATTTATTCTAACTCATTACGAAATTGTGATTTATGAAATGTTTTCTTTGAGTTTTATCATACTGAAAGAAACTATGTTGTAACACTTTCGCTTACATCATAGTTTTAACTTATAAATGCCTTCCGTGTATAAAACAACAAGTTTCGTTGCAACTTGACACCTACCTGACGAAAACTTGATACCTACTTACATAGATCCGATACTTTGAACACAAAAGATATCCAAAACGAAAAATGGAAGAAAATTCGTTAATATTTTAATAAAAGTAATTAAAAATGGTCACTAAACATGTATATATATAATATCGATTTTATCTTTTATATATGTCGAGGAGGAGGGATTTTGTTAAATATCTATCTTTTTGTAAATATTGCTACAAAAGAGATGCTTTGTTGACGTCATATATCTAATTTCCACAGAGTAATACATTAGTTTTTTCGTTGGATTATTTCTTTAAATTAAGCATTAAAAAATGAAAACAGAATAAAAAACCTTTGTTGTGGTTTACTGAAAAAACTGACGAAATAATAGTGATGTACAATTAATCATAGCATGTGAAAATAAGATCAGTGGATCAAGATTTAAATACAAGATGTAGGGCGAAACGCAAAAGTGCCGTATACCATTTTATCTAGAAACACGAAGCTGAAAGTAAATGATCAAAATTCTTGTTTGCAAGTACCGTAATTTCGGGTGTATAAGCCGCGGATCAAACAATTCTTTTTCGACTCAGACATTTAAGAAAAATGAATGTTACTAGTTAGATCGCCGTAAATATTTCTGTTCAATCACTAAATAAGATTTCTGGGTCCAAAAAGAATTGTTTGATCCGCGGCTTATACACTCGAAATTAGGGTACATTTAATTTTTTAAAGATTTTTTTAATGCAATAAACATGGGCTATTTAGTACAATCCCGATACTGTTTTTACTTTTCTTCTCGATGCAATTTCTAGCGAAAAAACTTCGTTAAAAGAGCTAGAAAATAGTCCAATGCTTTTGAAGAAAAGTGACGCGAATAACGTTCCCGTACAACAAAAATCCTGAAAACTTTACACAATTACATCACCTAGACCGCGCTGGTATCGAACCTGTGTTTTTCCAAGCTGATAATTAAGTGGATAGGATTTTAACCATTTTTCAGAATAAGCATCTCTATTATCTAGGGAAAAAACATACTTGTTATATTTTAGTCCAAAAAAATTGGATTAAGTGTAAAATAACCTGCAAACGCCAAATACTCAGCCAAATAGTGCCGTGAATAGTCTATTTTTTTTGAACTGAGATATCTTAACCCTTTGCGGCGCAGTGGTTTCATAGATATACCACTTAATTTTAATTCTTAAACACCACATTGGCACCGGAATTTCGTTTAAAAAAAATCACGGTTTATTGAATGCGTGAAATATAGCGTTTCCTTATTTAAAAATAAAGTTGTTTTTAAATTCTGGTGTCAGTCATTTATTTCAACACTTAAAAAATGAGTTTGTTCTGCGCCGCAAAGGGTTAAATGGTACCATTTTTTTGAAATGATAAATTTCCCCTTGTTAACGGCTTAATTAATATGTTATTAAATATGACGAATTTTATCATTTAAAAAAATCGTGACAATCAAGAAAGCAGCATTTTAAGATGTAACACACTGGCAACACTGAAGCACAGGTGATCCAAACAAAAATAATTAGCACCGACCCGTCCCACCAAGTTACCAGAAAGAATGTAAGACTCTGGCTAAATCAACTACGTAATGGCTTAACCCATTAGTGCCTAGCGTCCCATTTTTGGGACAGTTTTAAAATATTCAAGTAAGCGCATTTCACACCAGTAAAAAAGGAGGATAAATAAATACTTCCTTTCTCGAGACAAAGTTCTCGATAAATTGAGATAAAAGTTTTTCTTGCTTTAAAAGTGGTGGGAAAATGCGAAATTTGAATTTTAACGAAGAAAATAATTCAGGCACTAATGGGTTAAGAAATACTTATTGGGTGTATGTTCCATGAAATGACGTACAGAAAATAAGTATTGATTTTTAAATGAATATTTTTTCGCACTACTTTTTATCTCATTTAGTGAGGTAATGAATGTAATATAATTTTTAAACATCATAAATAGATTGAATATTTATATACTGAATTATTGTTAAAAATATCAATTCTTGAAGAAAAAGTTTAAAACAGCTTAAACTGTCTCTATAAACACCGTAGAAAAATTCATTAGTGAAACATATCATTCAATAAAACATATCTTTGAAAAGCATTCAATAACTCTAAAAAATCGAAAATATTTAGTATAAAATCTATAAAGAAAATATTTAATTTTTCTAAACACTATTTACAAGATATTAATAAAAATAAAATATATTGAAAATTCTGTCGACTAAATTCAAAATGTATAAGGTAGTGGTTCACAAAATTGACATTTTATTGATTTAATAAGAAATTTCGCAGTGTTTACACTCGCTCGCAATACAATATTCTCCTCTTACGCAATCAAAATATTGAATGGTACAGTATCAAAACGAGTAAAAAACATCGATTGAATAATCAATAAAACTTTCTGCTGACTCATACTGAAGATTTTGAAATTATTGTTAAGTATAGATATCGAATAATTGCATGATTAAAAAATATAATAAAATGAAACGAAACAAACACTTCTAAAACAAATAACCGTTTACATACGTATACTTAATTATGTTTTTAAACGACCATAGTACTTTTAAGAAAACTGAATACCAGTATTTTCGAGAGTAGTATTTGCCTTATTTAGTCCATCGATTTCGGTGATTAAATAAGACGAAGACATCAAGTCTGCAAACCCTTAACCTATAGTTATGTAAAAAAGAATCAATGCAAACTACAATAACACTATACCATATAAATACGGAAGAAAAAGACATACTTTAACTGAACTTGGAAATCTTTAACTGGGGTTTTTGAAAGCTGCTTTTTAATACAGTGTGTCCCAAAAGTCCTTGATACATTTAAAAATTCAATATAAAATGAAGTGATTGTCGTATAGGCGTGCAGCTTGGACTGAAATGCTCTTTAAGGGGAAAAGATTTTTTCAATCGACTAAATATATATATGTATATATATACAAGATGTTCAGCGAATAAAACCCTGATTTCAATATTAAATTTCTTAAAAACAAAGATAAGATCGATAGAATTATGCGGTAAACGGTTTGTTTATTAGTTAAACTGTAAAAATAATATACAGAAATTTCAAACGGTAAATATTTTGAAATGATTTTGTTCTGTTTGCAAAAAAAAAAAAAAAAAAAGGCTTGATTTGACAATTTTCTTGTTTTAGATTGCCTGCAGAGAACAAGTTTTTCGGCTTACCGTACTATATTATAACGATCTTTGGAATTAAATTTTTGGAATTTCAAAATTCCAAAAATTTAGTTCCAAAAATCGTTAAAATATGGTCCTGAAAGACTAAAAGCTTGTTCTCTGCACGCAAGCTAAAACAAAAGAATATCAAATCAAGCATTCTTTGCAATCAGAACACAATTGTTTCAAAATATTCACCGTTGGAAACTTATGTAAAGCATATTTATAGCTGTTCGTTGTTATTATATAAATTACAAATTCGATCATAAATGGCGTCATTTGTCTTTATGTTTGGTTTCAAACATACATATTTTCTAATATTCAGATTACTTTCGA
Organism: Maratus speculifer; assembly: GCA_964019185.1. Taxonomy (NCBI): domain Eukaryota; kingdom Metazoa; phylum Arthropoda; class Arachnida; order Araneae; family Salticidae; genus Maratus; species Maratus speculifer. Next base: position 272,032,028 of record OZ025299.1, read on the forward strand.
AGTACCAACCTACACAATTAGCTTTTTCATTGGGAATCGTCATTTCTGTATCAACGGATCACAACTAATCTGAAAATCTGAAAAAAAAGCATGTTTGAAACGAAACATGCGGTCAATTGGAGCAGTCTGTTATCGAAGTTTGGGACTAATTATTTTAATTCGCTTGAAGAAAACGTTTCGTCTTGAGAAGCACCAAACCACATTCCTTTAAGACAATTACTTAATTTTATATTGAATTATAAAATGTGTGAGGGACTTTTGCGACATCCGGTATTTTACAAACGTACAATCGTGGAAAAAAGCAAACACTCTCTACTAACATTGCAACAAACTACTTTAGAAGAAAATGACTGGTACCGAACGTCTGTAAATAAAGTGTACTTTTAAATGGCGTTTATAAAATTTGCTTGGGGGGGGACATTTAAATATCAAAACGAATCCAAACCTTTTTTTTTCAATAGCAATACCTAAGTTCGACTCTATAACTAAATTCTATATTTATAAATTAACTTAAATATAAACGTTCATAAAATTCGTACGATAAGTTTCAAAGAAATGAATTAAGGAGAAATTAATATTTAAGGAGCTACATCCAAATTGACGTTCGTTTCTCAATTGCTATATCACAGAAGAACTATGACATTTTTATTAATGTATTATTTCTTACCAGTAGGACCATTTCACACGTTTAATACGTTTCGACTATTGTCAGTCCAGATGTTTCAATAAAATGAGTAATATATATATATATTCAACTTGCGCATCATAGACGGCCTCTTAAATAATTTTTTCCCGTTTCTCGATCATAATTCGAAAACTACTTGGAAGAAATGTTTGAAGTTGAGAATTCGTATAAAACAAAGCATAATAATAATAAAAAAATCTATCAAAATATTGTAAGTGCAATTCATTTTTTTCTAATGTTAAATTTGTAATTAACATAATATAGATATATATATAGATATATATTTAAATTACAAAATCAATATATCAGTGTTTGGGTTTTTTAGTATTATATCAGGATTCTTAAATGTCCTGGAATTCCCAGATCAGGAAATTCCTTGGTACCACTATATTACTATGGAAAATTTATTCTAAAAAAAGGCGAAATTTTATGCGTTTAAACTACGTTTATCTTTCTATAAAAAGATACTGATATTTCATCTGGAAAATAACGACACTCTTACGAAACCTGTATAACAACACAAAAACATTAGTCCTACAATTCCAGGAGATATCAATAAAAATATAAAAATATAATTTAAGAAACTAATTAGAAACTCTCAATTTTGAATACTTATGATTCAAATACTTATGCTAATCACCTAAATGATTTGAAATTTCGTTTCTAGGCATAGTTTGAGCCAAGGTTTCAAGTTTGACCTCCATTTTTATTTCAAAATTTCTAACTGACACCATAAAGTTTGAAAAAAGAGTCTTAACTTTAAGTAATTACAAAATATTTGTATTTAAATAAGGCAAAAAATACTATTTTTAATTTCTGGCACAAACTTAGTTTTTCCAAATAAAAGAGTAGGCCAAATTGGCGACGCTGGTCAGAACCGAAGATTTAAAATTTATTATCAAAATTAGTTGTTGCAATTAAAAAAAAAATCAAAGTTTTGGTCTTTTTCTAATTTGCAGATGCTCTCTAAGCAATTTTTTATGCATCATTTAAAACTAGATTTTCTAAAATTAGGCAATTTAAAACTAGAAAATAGTCTATACAGTTCATGTTTAATTCGAGCCTATTTTTATTAGAAAAGGAAATAAATTTAAAATAGCTTATTCCATTTTCATGGCACCTAATATCATTTCATTTCTTAATTTTTCAAGCTAGAAATTCTCAGACTTCAACGGCCTATATATATTTTTTAAAAACTGCATCTTACATTTTCATTGAATCATGCTTAAATTTTCAAGTTCAGTTCGCAAGTGACACAAATGCTTTACGGCAGACTCAGTCGACTGAAAAATCTCTTGAGTCAATTTCAAAATTAAAAACTAAGGCAGGAAGAAAATAATTATAGATGGAAACCAAATTTCCTTCTTAGTGAAATAGAAGCTAGGCATTCTCCTTTTACAAATCTTAAATTTATAGTTCATCCCTTTATTCCTTCTAAGAAATTCTCAAATTTCTTTCATTTCCGGCCGTGAAATGTGGTGTAACATGAGAATTTTAATTATCGGTATCTCAGACTTTCTTTTTATATAGAGTGGGGTAAAGTTTTTACTCTATAATAAAATAAAAGCAGATTTGCTGAATGTATTTTTATATATTTGTCTAACGCTGTATGAATTTTTCATTTTTATATGACCCATATGATTTCTTTTAGGAATTCCAACTATTATATCTATCTGTATTGTTTCAGAACATTAATGACTGACACACGGAAACATTGATTTATTTCCTTTTTAAGCTACTTTCCACGAATACTTTTATTATGTCGTTCAAGTGACTCTAAAGCAATGGGACTTAATACGGAGTGCACAAGCCATAATTACCACTTTTTTATAATAGAAATCTTCACCTGGATTTATCTCGGAATTTCTGTCATTAAATTATGCGATTAAAACTTTTTGCTAATAGAGATGTAAGAATGCCTTTTAGAAAAGATAGTGGGTACTCTAAAGTTTGCGTCACACGCGTAATATTGTTTGATCTGAAATACATGCTATTGCTTTTATTTGATTTGGGAGGCTCTTTAATGGTACAAATAAAGTTATTTCCAAGACTAAACGGAACCCACAAATTTAATCATCACACAAAACATTTGTCGAGTAATTGCTTCTAAGTGTTTTAAAAGTAATATAAAACCGGTAGCTGAAAACAAACTATTTTTAAGGCGCTTTGATCGATATACCGTAATTTCGGGTGTATAAGCCGCAGATCAAACAATTCTTTTTGAACCCTGAAATCTTACTTAGTGATAGAAGACAAATATTTACGGCGATCTGACTAGTTATATTTGTTTTTAAAAAAATTCTGGGTCGAAAAAGAATTGTTTGAGCTGCGGCTTATACACCCGAAATTACGGTAATTAAAAATCTAGATATAAACAGTGATAAGTTCCTTAACGACACAAAATTACAAGGAAAAAACCCGGCGTGTTTAAAACAGCTTCACTCTTAAATTTCTTATATTTTATTTTTAATAAAAGATGGACAAAGCTTTAAGTATACATTCAAAGAAACAACTTTCATCAAAGAAGATATGGTCAGAAGTTAAACGCAAAGGTGCTGGCGCACTTGGAAACTTGTTCTATCCAAATGTTTACGTTCAGTTATTTTTTCAAGATATCGGAAGAAGAACGACAATAATAGTATGTAAATGTGACATGGCGAAGAAGAAGAAGAATCGTATGCAAAATTCCACTCCGATTAATTTATAAAATGTAAAACTATCAGTCGCGGTAGGAGCGTATCGGAAGATGTCGCCTTTTATTAATGGGGAAAAGTATGATATGCATTTTATGTATGGAACTGGAAATCGAAAATGGTTCAGAGTCTAATCTATTATATGTAGTGCTGTTTCCCACCTTAATTCTGCCACTTAATCATTTTTTTTTTTTGCCTCATGTAAAAATGTCACATTTGGCGCTTTCTAGTGCCTTTGTGCTTTAATTTCGACCGTTCAATCTTTGATGAAAAATGTTTTGTTTTGATGTTTCCTATAATTTTGTGAAGTTTTCCCCAATCTTTTATGAAACACCCTGTTTACGTAGGAGTGCTTATATCTGAATAATATGTGCTTATGTATCCTTCAGGGAATTTTTCAAGACAAATATCCCTATTTTTTAGAAAAACAATCTTTACTATAAAATCACTTATCATTAAATGCCTGAGGCTCTGCTGTTATTTTTCTTCCCGGTTAAGACTTCTTTAAATTAAGAATACTAGATATAAATTCTTAATTTTATATTATTTTAAATAATTTTGCAAAGATAATTTTTAGAATACATGTTTTTTTATTACAAAAGAAAGAGCGAATCAGTCAGCTTATAATGGAACATTGCTGCATAGTGGGAGGCGTTTTTTTTTTATTTAAATACCTTCGTTGCTTCCATTTTCATTGAAATAGAAATATTTATCTTACTTACCTTATCATTAAATAAGGTAAGTAATGCTATTAAAAAATGTATCAAAGAAGAATCTAGGCTAAAACTATTGACGTCCGACTTGCAACACTATTCTCCTTTGTATTGGAGCATCATAAAACATTTGTTTATACACTTGTACATCATTATATTGACTTAAGAAAAATGGTATTTTTATAACTTTTGCCCTGTTCTGTAAAAACAAATAAACATGAACCAAGATAGCTTCTAATTGGTATAGTAATCAAAATTTTTTTGTTATCTAAATGTTATATGGAAATCATACTACTTACAGTAATAAAATGGTCTGGTGGCATAATAAACTATGGAAAAAGAGTACCCGTCAACGCTTTAAGCTACGATTTTACATTTTTAAAACTATGATCAGAAAAATACTTTAAATTTAATGTACCGAGTATATTTATTCAGAGATACTTATTAACCCTCTTCTTACTCGTTAAGATTGCTATGCGAGGGCGATATTTATGATTTTTCCACTAAAATAAGATGATTGAAAATATCATAACTTCTGCTTACTGACATATCATTTCCTCAAGGGTTTACTAACTTACATATTCCAGCTGAAGTAAAGATGAAGGAAGATCACCATAACGCTAAATTTATAGTTAAAACATCGAGTTCTCCTTGAATTAAAATATTAGTACAGAAAGGCATTTTCTTTATCCTGTATTCTCTTTTCTAAAATTACATCCATAAATTCATAGCTCATATATTTTAAATTATGCATATTAAAAAACTCTCCGCCATTAAAAAGAGAAGTACTCTTGCACGTTAACTTCCAGTTCGCTCCCCGTCTTACTCCCAGAGGCTCTAAATTTATATTATAGGTGTTTTAAACTTAAAAGGCTTTGGAAACTCAAGCGGAATCAATCATCTTTAAATAATGATTACCGTGTTCGGGAAATATGGGTACTAGCTGTTAAGACCCCTTTTCGACATCCTCAGAATATCTTTTATGAGTCCCCACGGACCTTGCTTTTCAAGCAACCTAACTCTTTTCATTAACAGCTGATTTTAAATGCAGCCACAACTCTATACAAGTGGATTTGGGGCTCAACTTTCCAATCCCTTTTTAATCTATAAAGATTCCTTATTTCTTTTTTCTGCAAATATTTTGTGGCAAACGTAATAATACATCCGTTCGACTGCGGTTATAATTCACGAAATAAACACGATTTTCATTTGATTGCCGCTTATTTCGGAGAAACAATCGCCGTTATTTATTTCCCGTTTTTCCTCTCCCGAACTTCTGCCACTATTTATTTCTGATGATTTTTTAAGGCGAGTTTCCCCGATTGAATTTATTTTTTAAGTATTGACACAGGTAACATTAATATGCACCCATTCTAAAATCCAATTTCCTCTGTTGCGTATTTTCACTAAAGCAACTATTAATCATGTCCTCCTGTTATCTATAAAGAAATTATTATAAGTTATTTTTTCCGGGCATCTTTATTACTTTCTCGATGCTATGTTTAAAGGAAAAGTGCAAATGTAAAATGATAGTTCCAATAATTGAATTTTAAGATTTTGATGTATTTGCTGAGTTTGAAGAATGCTGTAGATATTTTTTCTTTTTTAAACAATCTTATCCGATTTCGATTTTTTTATGATCTAAACCGATGACATAAATATAAGTTTGGGAATAAATTGTAATTTTCTTTAACAATAACATTAAATATTGATTTATCTTGCCAACGTCATTTATTGTAAAAATCACAACTAAAATACATCCATCTATCACTATTCATCCACATTTCAATTTCGATTTGATCAAAAAATTTAAATAAGCTACTTAATGTTTTCTAATTTTTAAAACAACTGTATTTAAAGGAAAAAAAATATTTAGATTGTGTTTTGCCATTCATTTTAATTTATTCAATAATAAAACACATCATTTATTAGGCAAGTACTTATTTATTACTAGCTGACCCGCCCGGCGTTGCCCGGGTTCGTATTAACAATATTAAACGAATTTGAAATCTGTATGATTTTATCCTTAACTCGAAACATGCAGAAATGCATTGTCTGAAATACGTGGCCACTGATTGTGAAAAATCGGTTTAAAAAACAGCTAATGTTAAGCTCTAAAAATACTCAAAATGAGCGATGAGAAACGCGGGAGGGAATATGTATCCAACGACTGCGTGATTTTCGTGTTAAAGTGTTGATATTTATCAAAAATCACTGTTAAGTCCCGTAACTAATTATTTTTTTTTTCACATAAAAATCCCAAGTGAAATATTTTGAATTTCAAACTAATTATATCACTCTTAAATCCGACTATACCATGAATGAAATCGATACTCACTGGTAGCTAAAATGTTGGTAAGTAGTATTTATAATTTCAGAGCCATTTAACAAAAGTAAGTGTTATTTTTAATCAAATCATGCGTAATGTTCACTCTATGGATAAATTCCTAACCGTAAACTTTTGTACCGTAACCATAACCTGCCTGTAACCTAACTTTGACTTAACAGTACCTTACCGTAAATTAAATATAACATAAATCTAACCTAGCCTTCACTTTATTGTAACATATCCTTATTCTAACCATAACATAAATGCAATCTAACTTTAACCTAACTTTAACTTAACCGTGACCTAACTGTAACCTAACGGGAAATTAAATATAATCAAAGACTTACCGTAATGTAATTGCAACCTAAATGTTACCAAACCATATATTGGTTTCATGTCCATGGAAATTATTTTGTCTTGTTCGGATCTGGTTATGATTCATTAGAACATTTTTGTCGGATTCAGATTTCATTCGGTTCAGATTTTAGGTATTTTTTGATATTGAATTTTAATGTTCGGGTCGTATTCATGTCCATGGAAATTATTTTGCCTTGCTCGGATACAGTTATGGTTCTTTGGAATATTTTTGTCGGGAACAGATTTGTTTCAATTCAAATTTCGGCTTTTTCTTCAAATGGAATTTTTGGGTTCGGGTTTTCTTGCGTGTTCACGGAAATTATGCTGCCTTGTTCGAATAAGAACATGCTTCACTGGAATATTTTTTTCAAGTTCACATTTGGTTCAGTTCAGATTTCGTGATTTTTTCAAAGAAATTTTTTAGGTTCAGATTCGGTTCATGTGAATGAATGTCTTATTCAGATCCGGTTACGATTCTTTGGAATATTTTTTTATCAGGTTCTGATTTGGTTCGATTCAAATTTCAGGTATTTTTTTCAAATAGAATTTTTAGGTTCGGATCTCGTTCATGTCTACGGAAATTATCTTGTCATACTCGAATCCAGTTATGATTCTTTCGAATATTTTGGTCGAATTTAGATGTGGTTTGGGTCAAATTTCAGCTTTTTTCAAATCGTATTTTTTAGGTTCGAGTTGGGTTTATGTCCATAGAAATTATTTTGTCTTGCTTGGATTGGGTTATAGTTCTTTGGAATATTTTTGTCAGGTCCAGATTTGGTTCAATTCAGATTTCAGGTTTTTTCTTGAAATATAACTGTTGAGTTCGGGTCTTCTTGCATGTTCACGGAAATAATTCTGTTTTGTTCGAATAAGGACATGCTTCACTGGAACATTTTTGCCAAGTTCAGATTTCGTTCAGTTCGCGATTTTTTCAAAGAAATTTTTGGGGTTCGGATTGTGTTCATATCCATGGAAATATTTTGACCTGTTTGGATCCGGTTGCGTTTCTTTGAAATAGTTTTGTCAGATTCAGATTTGGTTCGATTCAAATTTTAGGTATTTTTTTGAATGGGAGTTTTAGGTTCGTATCGGGTTCATGTCCACGGAAATTATTTTGTCTTACTCGAATCCGGTTATGGTTCTTTCGAATACTTTGGTCAGATTTAGATGTGGTTTGGGTCAAAGTTCAGGATTTTTCAAACGGAGTTTTTTTAAGTTTGAGTCGGGTTTATGACCATGGAAAGTATTTTGTCTTGCTGGGATCGGGTTACAGTTCTCTGGAATATTTTTATCGGTTTCAGATTTCGGGTTTTTTTAAAGAAAATAGTAGGTTCGGTTCAGTTTTCATGCCCACGAAAATTATTTTTCCTTGTTTGAATCGGGTTATTCTTCACTTGAACATTTTTGCGGGATTCAGATTTGGTTCGGGTCAGTTATCAAATCCATAGTTTTGTCCAAACAGAATTTTTAGGTCAGGGTCGGGTTTATACTCACGGAAATTTTGTGTATCACGGATCGGAGTGTTGTCTGTTTTTTTCTGGTTGGCATCGGGTTATGTTTATATTAGTATAAACATTAAGGTTATAATCAGTTTTGCTACTATTCTTTTTATGGCTATTTCTGATAGATAATTTACTTTGCTATTTGATAATTTATTATGGTGAATGAATCGTTTGCGGATACAAACAATTGTACGCCAAACAGCTATTTTATTTTTGGTTTAAAAACAAATTAAAGCCATATTACAATTTTAAATTGAATAGAACACATTTAAATTTAATCAATGATTAAAAAAATAAACTCATAGAAAAGTGTTGTGTAATGTTTTTTACTGCAACACAGCTAATAACTCATATATTCTAATGTTCGAAATGCCAAAAATATGCGTACAACCATATAGTAAAAAGAAATTAATAGAGTGGCAGTATAATGTCTTGGGGTGACGCAAAAAATGTAACTCTAAAATCCGCTACATTAAGTCCAAATAAGCACAAAAAAAACCATGTGCTTTGAAACTCTGATCAATCCAAACTGGTTTAAACCAGTATTTCTTTGTTATTGTTTTTACCTTTTAAACTGTTATTGAATAGATGACTAAAATTTCGTTTAAAAAATAACGTTTTGTGCCATTATTGCCTGTAATACACGATCAGAATGCATGAAAGATACAATTAGATCAATCATAGGCAAGAATTATTTGATTATTTTTATCATATGACTTTGAAATATCAATATAGAAGCAACATTTAAGACTTTGCTTGAAAAATCAACATTCTTTCGTTAATGTCTTAAAATCGTCTGCACTCTGAAATCTAGATTTTAGATTAATATTATTATTTAAGTGCTCATGCATGATTTTAAAAGAATCTTTTCATCACTATATTTTATATATTGACATGGAATTATTAATATGTTGTTAAATCATAAACATTTTTCATCTACGTTATAAAGTATTAAACATTTCTGAAAAAAAAAAAAAGAGAAAACTTTTAGAAATACAATTTTTTACTTCAAATCATATGTTTTCAATATTTTATTTAATTTTGTTTTGACATTTAATTATTTTTAATTTTCCAATTTCAATTATTTTAAAAGCAAACATTTATTTTAATAATATAATAATAATTAATAATTTAATAAATAATATAATAGAAAAAAACATTTAAAAAAATTACTATTTCTTCGTAAAATATGCTTCAGCTGTAATTCATTTCTTCCAATCCGTCTTATTAATACAAAATTCCTTCCTCGTGCTTTATTTTGAGACATTAATATTTCAGCGATAAATGGTTTCATATTGCAAACCTTTTTTTTTTTCGGTTTACTTCGCCACCACCTATCTTTTTCCTCCATGGTGTACAGCAGCTGTGATTAAAAAAAAAAAAAAAAAAAAAAAAAAAAATTCCTCATTTAAACTGACAGTTTGCCAGTCTATGAATTTTAAAGGTCAGTCCCAGTTTTTAAAATTATTTCTGCGAAAATTTTATGCAACCAACCAACCATAAGAGAATAAAAGTTAAAAAAGCTAAAAAAAAAGCGATTTTTTATGAGAGTAAGTTTTGGAATTTAATTAATTACTCAGTTAATAAATAGAATTTTGAAATTCTGAGAGTCAGGTGCATCAGGAAAGATATTGGGCTACTCTCAGAAAAATTTTGAGCTTCGTACGTACCGTAGTTTTCGCGAACTATCGCAGACACACACACACACACACACACACGCAGACAGAGCGATTTGTTATTTTATTAATATAGATTATTATTTTACTATGGCAAATATTTAAAATAAAACAGACAAGAGATTATTCCTTATTTTCATGTTTTTCAGTTAATACTATTAATGGGCAGGGACAAAATTTATTAATCTAGGCATATTGCTCGAGAGGTAGAAACCTAATCTGCGGTATAATAATAGTAACATCCTAATATTACAGGGTTCGTATGAATTCCGTTTTTTTCATGTGAAATATCAGTATTTTTTATGAAAAAGAAAAAATAAATAAACGTGGAAAATTTAGCTTTATTTAAAGAAAGATTTTCTATAAAAAACTACTAATACCGAAGAATTTCACAATCTGGAAATTCCAGGACTCGTAAGAACCTTGTATTATACGCTTTAAATTTCTGCATCAGCCAGTGCACTCATCCGGACCGAACAAACACAAACGTAATAATTGAAACCCGACTAAATAAAACAATATGATCTAAATTCATTTTAAATTCTAATGTTGTCAATACAGTGTATCCCAATAATATATGGACAGGCGATTTTATAAAAAAACAATTTATTGCAACAAAGAAATACAGTATACGTTTTACAGAATTTTTGTAAAAAATCAAATTCAAAATAGGCTGTCCGAAATGTAGAGATTTTTCGAATATTTTGAGCTTAAATTCAAATTTTTGATTCGTTCCTTTGAATTATCTTGAAAACCCTAACAACTATGCTTCGAATTATTATTTGGAAAATGGGGTCTGTAAAGAGAACCAATTATGCTCTGTATGCTTCTTTAATTTCTGAACAGTAGAAAATTGGCGACCATGAACCTACACATCTCGGGCAAATACTCTCCAATGGTTTTCAATACGATTTAGGTTTGGGCTGATAGCTCGCTAGTTTATAACAGTCACTAGATTCTGCATATTCTAATCTGATATTGAGTGGTATGTGTGAAAAGACAAATTGTCTTGCTGAGATATCCAGTTTTCTTTTCCTAAGATGTTTTCAAATGAAAATTTATTTATTTTAAGGACATTTTGATAATACTTGTCGACCATTAAGAAAAGCAATATCCGTTGCTTCATTGAAACAAAACGCACTCCACACCACGAGAAAACCTCCTCCTTTTTTTCGACAAGAGAACTCACGAGTTTCTCTCATAGATGATGCCAATAGTATGCAAAGCCATGAGGGTCGTCCAATAGAATTTGTTTATCTCACTGAAGAAACACTTAATAATTGATCCATCCAAGGCATGCGTTTTTTATTTTAACACTGTAAAGAAATCTGTTAAATTTACGTTAAAAACTGCTGGAAGCAATATTGCTAGCAGTTTTCGTCGTAAAAATTGCTGTAAAATTAGATGTATTTTTTTTATTACAACCAGTTTTATTGCAATTTTTATGACAAAAACTGCTGGCAACATTTTTTCCGGCAGTTTTTGCCGTAAATTTAACGATTTTCTTTTTAACCGTGAAAGAATGCGTGCTTTTCTATGATGCACTTTCAGCATAGATTTCTTACACAATCTGCAATATTTATGAATTTTCTTGCCAGTATGCGACGGTTAATAATAGATCGGATTATAGGAAATGCTAAAGTCTTCAAAATTTGACGAAGAGGCTTCTTTTGGGTTGAAACTGCTCGCAAAATCTCTCTATTTTTCATAGAGGTTTTTCTCTTGGCCTACCTGAATGTTGTTTTGCAATAGCATTGACACTTTTTGATAAAATTTCATAAATTCAAGATCTGCTACGCTTAACTTTTTAGAAATATCAGCAATTTTAACTTTTTGAACCTTTAAACGCCAAACTTTAGCTATATCAGCTGCAGAGAATTGAACGTTGCGAGGCATTTTCCAAACTATTTGACAATTGGAGGACTGGAAGTGGTTACGTTAAATGCGCAGAATGCAGAAAATGCAAATTTTTTGATACGGTGAAAATTAAAACAATTATCTTTACTGTCCATATATTTTTGGGACAGTTTAGTTTAAACTTTATTTTTTCATTGAAATTCTGTAAAATTTTTACAGCAATTCTTTGTTGTTATAAACTTATCTTATCATTCTACATGTCTATCATTTTTTTCTTGTTAATTTTTTTTTGCTGTTATTTCAAAAAACTGCCTGTTCATATATTTTTGAGACATGCTGTATAGCTTATTTTTACCCGATGATATATTATGATTTTTTATGAGTACCTGTCAAAAAAAAATATATACATATACACGACACAATGAATATTTTAAAAACATAATGTAGTAAAAAGTATAGTGTAAAAAATACCTGTCGGCTTGGCCAGTAGGCGGAGGTATAACTGTTAAAAATTTCGTGCTCGCAGCTATTACCAGCTGCCACCATAGGATGTTTCAATCGAAGCTCCAAATCTAAGAACGAGTTTATACCATATTATTTGAAAAAATGGTACTATGGTTCAACCGAAGTTCCAAATCTTGGAACAAGATTTCACCATCTTATGGTGGCAGCTACTAAGCACCAAATTTCGGTTCAAAGTAGCACAAAATTTTTAACAGTGTAGATTTCGAAGAGTGCTCATTTTAACAACAAAAAATAAAATATGATTAGAGATAAATCCAGTTTCATAACTTTATTTGACCGCTTTTGAAACATTTTTATTTTATTTTTATGTAAGATCTGGCTTTATCAAAATCATCTTAAGCGAAATTCGGCTCAAATGCCCATTTGACAACATATTTTGAAATATATTCTTTATTTATAATTTATTCTTTATTTATATACTTTATTATTAAAAAATCGATCAATACGCACATTATATAGTTCCTAAATGAGAAAAACTGTCAGTCGAATGCTTTTGAGAGCAAAATCGAATTTGAAAATGAGCAGGGTTCGCACATTTTTACAACTAAATTTTAAGAATACTTTCGAAGTGTTTCACTGCAGAAAAATATCGTAAAATCTGTGAATGAAGGCGGGGATTATGAATGTTGTGATTTAAAAATTAAATGTAAATTTTCTTATTTTTAATAATGGTGCAGAGTCCTTGGAAATTGCAAGGAGTGTGCGAACCTTGAATGAGTCATAAAATAACCAATTTGTTATTTGAATATATCCTCAATTCTTAAAACATGATCGCTTTGGTAAATTTTGTGCGAAGTGCCCACTTTGACAGCTTTAAAAATATATATATTTAAGCTTTATCAAAAAACTGACCAATACGGCACATAAGTTTACACAGTTCCTAAATAACAAATAACTGTCAATTGAATGCTTTTGAAAGCAAAATTGAGTTTAAAAATCAATCATAAAATAACCAATTTGTTATTTGAATACATCCTCAATTCTTAAATCATGATCGCTTTGGGACATTTTGTGTGAAGTGCCTACTTTGACAGCTTTATTTGAAAATATATTTAGCTTTTATCAAAAAATCGACGAATCCGCACATTATATAGTTCCTAAATAATAAAAAACTGTCAATTGAATGCGTTTGAGAGCAAAATTGAATTTAAAAATGAGTCATAAAATAACCAATTTGTTATTTGAATGCATTCTCAATTCTTTAATCATGATCGGCTTGGGAAATTTTGTGCGAAGTGCCCATTTTGGCAGCCTTCTTTCAAATATATTTTGCCTTTATCAAAAAACTGGCCAATCCGTCACATTATATAATTTCTATATAAGAGGATATGTAAGTTGGATGCGTTTGAGAACAAAAATGGATTTAAAAATGTGTCAGAAAAAAAGCAATTTGCTATACTTCCTCAATTTTCCGATCACGATCATTTTGCGAAATTCTGTTCAAAATACTCTTTTTGGCAGTCTTTTTTGAAAAATATTCTGCCTTTATCAAAAAACTGGCCAATACGTCACATTATACAGATCCTAAATAGGAGAATCTGCCATTTGGATGCATTTAAAATCAAAAGTGGATTTAAAAATGATTGAGAATATAAGCAATTTGGATTTGAGGTTTTTTTTCTCCAACTCCTATTTTTGTTTATTTTATTTTTGCTATAAGAATTGGTCCTATGAAAAACTTGTTATTATAAAAGTTGTAGATATTATTGAGAAGATGTAAAATAAATTTCATTAGATTTGATTGCTTAAGACTTGACTAAGTTATGGATTTTTTTCTTTTTCCACCCCCCTTTTTCTTTTCGTTTTTAATTTTTTTCATCGGTAAAAGTTGGTCCTTTTAAAAACTTGTAAATACAAAAGTTTTAGATAATTCTAAGAACATTTATAAAAAAATTAGTTAGATTTGATATCTAGAAAATTGACGAAGTTATGATTTTTTTTTCTCCCCAAAACCCTGTTTCTTTCGCCCCTTGAGCCCATTTTTAACTTTAGCAAAAATCTGTCATGCATAAACTTTTGGCCCACTTTTTAGAAGTAATATAAACTTTAAAATGATTCGATATCTATTTTAATTTAGAAGTTATCGCGTTTTTTTCTGTTTTCACAAAAACCCTCCCTACTTCCACCCTCCCTACACCTCCCTACACCTCCTTGGTCTGATTTTGTCCATTAACGAACTCAACCGAGATTTTATGCCCCTTGATTTTATGTAAAAGTTTGAAGAAGATCTGAGCATAATTATGGAATTTATCGTGTCTAGAAGAAAGTGATATACACCGATCGATCGATAGATAGATAAAATTTTTTACTAATGGTAGTTTTGGGGTCTAGGGGTCGTGATCGGTGTAGATGTGCAAAAATTTTTCAGAAATTCCAACATGGGAGCAATCGCAATAGGTAGTATTTCATACGAAACCTACCTAAAAGGTGTATGACTGGGCCAATTGAATGCATAGTACATTTTCCTTCAAATTTTGCTATAAAAAGAAGCTTAGAGATCGTTTGTCTGGTAGAAATTGTGACAAATTCTGAAATTTTAAAACAAAAACTAAATTTAAACATAGTATTTCATTTTTAAAAAAAATTGTTTCGTAGATACCAAACGGGCAGTCATTTCGTCGAGTAGTTAAGTAACTATAAAGACTTGAAATCTAGAACTAATATTAAATTAATGTTTATTTTTTATAATTCACATAAATTTTAAACATGGCTCAAAAACTACTTAGACTGTAAATCTTAATTCGCATATTTAAAAATTCAAGAAATCAAAATAAATAAGTTACAGTTCTTATTTCTTCCAAAAATTTATTTTGAATATCTAAAGATTCAAAAAATATGTTTTGAAACTATTTAAAACAAATATGAATTGTAATTTATAATTCTGTTTTTTACAGAAATCAATTTTTAGCAGCTTCAAATATGAAAAATTACTCCGTATTATGCCGTATTGTATGAATTAGTTATCGATTTTTGTTTAAATTTTTCTTACATTCCAATCGTATTACAACGACAAAAAATGACTTGAACATTAAGGTTTCTGACCATTAAACCTTCATAAATACTTATAATACATTAATATTCGAACGAATGACATCCAAACCATAATTTAAAAAAATATCTTTTTTCGAATTAAAAATTTCCGAGTTGTGTACAATGACATTATTAAGAAAACCTCCCAAGCTTATTTTATTTTTTTTAATTTTTTTCTATAACAGAAATTGAGAGAAATATCAATTCCCAGTCGAAAAGCGTTTTTTCTATAACAGTTTTGCGATTAAACTGTATGAGATATTCTCTCTCTCTCTCTCTTTTAGGCGCGTTCGTAATTATGTAAATACGTAGCACCTATTAATCGTCCTTCTATACACCCGTCTGTCCGCAGATAACTGCGCAAAAACAACCCAGCAGAATTGTTTGAAATTTAAAATACATAATTACTAGATAATTTTGTTGAGTCATTTCAAATTTTGTGAAAATCGGATGTACAGTTCAATTACAGGGAAATGGAAAATATTCTATTACATTACGGTCAATGAAAAAATTAGTTTTAAGTGCATTTTAATGATTTTACACTCTTTCAAACATAATGCAATTCATATGCATCTATGAAATGTATACTAAAATATACATTCTGTACAATCTGTCATGCAAAGTATATTTTTTATAAATATACAGGGGCACAGAAAAGTACTAAATTACATAATGGTATAAGGGGAAACATTGTTTTAGGGTGAGTTTTAATTACATTAAAGTATTTGAAATTTTATGAAATTAAATTATATTTATACTTTGCGGAGGTTTGCTACAAGTTAATGTATAATAGAAAGCATTTTGTGTTTACAGAAACACGCAAAAGATTTCGGATTCTGTAATTTATCCGAAATACTGTATATTTTAAAAACATCCCTATAGTGCCATGCATTTCGTTTGCTACGCCTCACGTGCAATTTCCGGCTTTTTTTATTCAACTTTCGCAAAGTGCTATTAAAGAAGTGCATCAGGTAATTTTTCACAGACGTCGGAAATTGTTTTACACGTAAAAAAAAAAAAAAAAAAAAAAAAAAAAAAAAAAAAAAAAATTATCGTATTCAAATAACGTTTGGGATGAGTTGAAAACTTTTAAATTTAGAGTCAATCGTGTATTTCTTAAAGTATTTTTCTATAATATAAACACAAGTTTTCATTTTACAAACGCCCATACGTAATTTCAACGTGTTAATTTTGGACGTGTGTAGTGTAGATTTAATCCTTTTATAACGTAACAGTGGCGTTTATAGATATTATTTTTCAATGATGATAAAATTCTAAAGGTGAATGAAGGCAGAGGACACAAATATAGCCGTGAAGATGAATAAGACCAGGTTCGTTGGATTTTAAGTAAATGCTTTATTAATCCTTTTCGATAATGGGAGGCCCCCATGCAGAGAAGGCGTATTAGACTTACAGGAAGCTAGCAAGAGTCTGAGATGATTACACGATACATGTGCATAAAGTTGATATCGCCAATATATCCGCCAAAATGGTTACATTACATGTAGTTTGGTGCATTCTCTGAAAAGTTTGTTTCCTATGAACTGTGCTATTTTGGCATAATTAACGCGCAATTTTGAATATGAGGTATATGGAAACGGATTTTTAATTGAAGACAATACAAAGAGCATATGAGACTGGAATTTTTTGATCGCGGTTTAGCGAGCCAAGTAAGGAAACATTTATATTTTTGCCTAGTAAACAAAGACCGAAAGAGAGAGCGTAGGCATAGATAATACCATATATGGTCATGGAAATAGTATCAGAAACGAATCGAAACTAAAATCTTGGGAGATGGTTCTCAACGGCTAATAATAATATTAGCATATAAATTGCAACAAAAAAGATAGGGAACGTATTTCACTGAAAAAGATAAATTTTCGTTATCTTTGAATACAATTACATTTATATTGGATAGATAATATATTATTTGAATTGAAAAAGGGATTTTATTTAAATTATTACCTGATGGAAAAGGTAAATAAAGGTATGATAAGGAAAAATATCTTAATATATGATATTGAAATGTATGATAATATCACATATTCCCCCCGGAAGTTCAGAATTTATAGGCCAAACTGTAAGCAGACTTTTCAGAGATTACATTAAATGGCGATAATAATGAATTAACACACATGCACCAACTTATGTAAAGGAAATAAATTATCACTTATCAGAATTACTAAATTGTATGACTCTCTAATGTAAATGCTTCCATTTAGAAATACAGTATACATTTTTATAAGTTTAGAATATTTGTATACATAAATATATAAGTGTCAGAACTGCCAAGTCTCCGGCTTTTTGGATACGAGTAATTTAATACAGAAAAAGTTTCTTTATTTAATTGGAACATTTTCGAAATTTAAAGTAACCAAATTTTCTCTAAAATAATACTGGTGTGCAAAAAGCTGGAGACTTGGCAACTCTCATAAGTCGACTTATTTTGCTTTGCCTTTTTGGTGAATTCCGGAATCACATATAAGAAAGGCACATAATGGCTATATTGCTTCTTCATAATCTAGGATATTTAAAATTGTGCAATATATTTTTGTCTGTTGGTATACCATACTTATGCATATTTTCCATGGAAACACATAATATACTGAATAATAAAAAGTGAAATAAATGTTTCAATATAAAAGAAATTAATACATAACAAAAATCTATGTAAATAGGTAAATAAAAGAAACATGTACATTTAATAAGTTGTAAACAACTGCAAAAAATGTTGTATCCACATAGGACAGGCAAAATAAAGGAAAACGACACGTTTCATAAAAAGATTGCTGCCCCAAATCTTGTCTACCGACAGGGTGAAGGCAGCGACTTAAGTCCTAGCCTTAAATCAGGAAGGAAATGTTTAGAAAATGCTGTGTGAAAGCCCACATTATAGTCCAATGGCTTTCACTTTGAAGAAGCAGAAAGAAAAAAAAATGAAAAATGCGATATACATATTATGTACATATCAAAAATGGGAATGTCAATCGTAGGACAATGAAAAACCATTTGTCATAACCAGTAAGATTTAAGTCATAGATACGTTTTATTTTATTTATCTATATATATCTATTTTTTTATGTTATTGAACACCAATAATTTGCCTAAAATTAAAATTTATCAAAATGACATGTTTGTGTTTTAATGAAAATTATAATTACCATGGATTGAGTTTCTAAATGTAAAAGTAGTACCAGTGACGTAATTTAATGAACAAGTTTTATACGAATTATAAATGTACATGAATAAACAAGTGTAAAATAGTTTACTGAAATATTAGATGCCGTACTCACATATTTTATGACAGCTATGAGCATTATGATTGAAAAACTAAAATAATAAAGATCATACTGATCTTTCCAATATTTTCAGTAATGCACAAATTTATATTTGAAATGTAAACAAAACAAATGTAAAGAAACAGAATTGTGTTCATGTACAAATTACTGTATTTTAAAAATGTCTAAATAAATTAAATTAAAAAAATGGTTAATATGAAAGATTATAATAATGTTTCATGTTTGACACAGAATAAAATATGAACATTAACCAACCAGAAAATAATATCCATACATACTCAAAATTGCGCGTTAATTATGCCAAAATAGCACAGTTCATACAAAACAAACTTTTCAGAGAATGCGCTAAACTACATGTAATGTAACCATTTGGGCGGATATATTGGCGATATCAACTTTATGCACATGTTTCGTGTAATCATCTCAGACTCTTGCTAGCTTCCTGTAAGTCTAATACGCCTTCTCTGCATGGGGGCCTCCCATTATCGAAAAGGATTAATAAAGCATTTACTTTAAATCCAAAGAACCTGGTCTTATTCATCTTCACCGCTATATTTGTGTCCTCTGCCTTCATTCACCTTTAGAATTTTATCATCATTGAAAAATAATTTCTACAAACGCCACTGTTACGTTATAAGAGGATTAAATCTACACTACAAATATGTGGTGCCGTGACCAGGATTAGACCAGGTTCGTTGGATTTTAAGTAAATGCTTTATTAATCCTTTTCGAGAATGGGAGGCCCCCATGCAGAGAAGGCGTATGAACTGTGCTATTTTGGCATAATTAACGCGCAATTTTGAATATAAGGTATATGGAAACAGATTTTTAATTGAAGACAATACAAAGGGCATATGAGTTAGACTGGAATTTCTTGTTTTCGTTTGTATTTTTGCCTAGTAAGCAAAGACCGAAAGAGAGAGCGTAGCCATAGAGAATACCATATATGGTCATGGAAATGGTATGAGAAACGAATCGAAACTAAAATCTTGGAAGATAGTTCTCAACGGCTAATTTAGGGGTGGGGGGGAATCACATATTAATTGCAACAAAATGATAGGGAATGTATTTTCACTGAAAAAGATAAATTTTCGTTATCTTTGAATACAATTACATTTATATTGGATAGGTAATATATTATTTGAATTGAAAAAGGGGTTTTATTTAAATTATTACCTGATGGAAAAGGTGAATAAAGGTATGATAAGGGAAAATTGCTTAATATATGATATTGATATCATAGACATGTATTTACTATTAGAAAAAAATAATGCCGAATTTCTAATGCCGAATTTTTTTGAAAGAATGAACTCACAATTTCTGTGTTTTGGAACTCGTATTTACGAATACAAAAACACGATTTTTAAAGATAATAAAAATTCATGAGATAAAAAAAATTGTAAATTTTTCAAAGTATTTTTACTGCTAAAAAAACCTATGATTTTTATTTTACAAGCATCCATACGAAATATCTGTGTTTTTAAGTGTTTATTTACAACTACACAAAATACCAAGGTTTTCGTTTAAGAGTGTTACAACACAATTTCTGTATTTTTCAGCATGTATTTGCTAATATTACAGAAACACAATCATTTTACACGACACATAACAAAATTGATTAATTTTTCAGAGTGCATTTACCATCACAAAATATGAGGCATCATTTTGCAAGAGATTATAGAACATAGTTTCTTTTTATTATTCTAATCTTCGCATTATATCGCACTTTACATTTATTAGCTGCGGTTTGTAAGTACTTCCTTGCATGTTCAATACATTTATTTTAAAAGTATGTAGTTGTCTTTAAAATAATATTTTATTTTATAAGCACACACACGAAATATCTGTGTTTTTCAGTATGTATTTACTAGTACAAAAGAAATCAAGCTTTCATTTTACAAGCGTTATAAGACAATTTCTGTGTTATTCAACATACATTTGCCAATATTACAGAAACTCAATCATTTTACATGACATATAACAATTTATACATTTTTCAGAGTGCATTTTCTATCACATAATATAAGGCGTAATTTTGCAAGAGATATAGAACATAGTTTCTTTTATTATTCTAATCTATGCATTATATCACACTTCACATTTATTAGCTGCGGTTGTAAGTACTTCCTTGCATATTAAATATATTTATTTTAAAAGAATGTAGTTGTCTTCTAAATAATATTTTCGTCAGTGAATTTCCGACTGAAATAAATTTCACTACGTGGTATCTGGAAAGCGGTCAATAATTATGATTTATGGTGCATACTTTTCTAATAAAATTGGAAAAGTGGATGGCTATTTCAAAATAATTTTTTTTTTTCAAATATGATGAATTATTTATCCAAAACGGATTTCAAATATTTAAAATGCATTCACCTTAATTAGATGTGCTTTATATGGGATAAGAAACAATGAGAGCTAATTAATAAAAGGTTATATTTTAACTAAGTTACAAATTGTTTTAAAGCGGCAATTTATTATCTTTTATAAATAAAGATAACCTCTCTTAATAACATTTGGAATTGAAAGATGATAAATGTTGCTATATGTGGGTTATATGAAGTGAATAAACAGGTGTTGAAACTTTTAATTACTTTTAAGCTGTTTTGCTAATTTAACAAGTATTTGGCTATACTTTAATTTTTATAAATAACACGTACAGTTGGCAAGAAAAAAAATCATGCGCTAAATATACATTATGAATGTTTTCACTCCAAGATCATTGTAAGAGAACTCCACATTTTGTAATGTGAAAGAGGACCTATTTAATAAACAATTTTAAAAACGCATAAAAGATAAAAACATAATTTGAAAATTAATCACCCATAAGTGACAGTGTATCCAGTTTTTTCCATAAACCTGTATATGAATTTATTTATGTCCTACAACAAATTTGGATATAATAAGTGCATTTCGTCTGGAAAATTCCTATCGCTATTAAAAAAAATTCTCAAGCAATTCACAAATATACACAGCAATGTTAACGATTTTTTCTGTATTTCTGCAAATAATCTATAGAATTTATACACATTCGCAGTACGCATAAAATTAGTTTGAGAAGCTTTCTAAAACTGAAAATACACTTCCAGCATTTAACGCTCATAAGTTGCACCGTAACCGAAATATTTGTGCGTCCCAGAAACAAAAAAATAACTGTTCTGCACGTCATACTCTAGAGTAAACATCTTCAAATACACTACAATAACGTATATAAAGTTCATTATACTTGATTAATTTTAACAAAATTAATCTAATTAGTAAATAAATCACATGAGTTGTAAATTTCCAACTGCCGAGAAAAAGTGGCAATCCAGTATTTGAACTAGGGATCTTTGACTTAAGCTGCCAGTGTTTTGCCAACTGAACTGTCCTGAATAAATTGGTGGAAAGAATTCACTCAGAAAACCTTTTGATGAGAGCATCAGGTCTGTTATTTGAAATATAATTACTAACTACTTAATTTTGTTTTAAATTGCGTAATATTATTAAAATACGCTGCAATGATATTTTACTTGCAGTGCATTATATAACCGAATTCCTTTGTGTGATGTTGTATACCCTATAATTGGTACTTTACACTCCATATTCTAAAGCATATTTTAGTGTATTTCCTAAATGCATGGCACCATTTTATGCTTGAAATGTGATAATATGATTAAAATACACCGTCTTTTGGGCGTACCTGTAGCCGAAATATAAATGCTACACCCTCTATTTTCAATAGCGAATATAGCATAGTTAATCCTAAATAACATATATAAATTAAATGGCAATGATAATATATTTACCAGAATTAGAAGAGATTTCTAAATTGTGAAAACTAAACCAATAGGCTGGAAATTTTATTTCAAGATCTGTTACAAAAATAAACTTATCCTTTACTCTTCATAGGGGAATTGTCCCAAACTCTGAAATTTTTAATTACAGACACCATATTTCGGCATAATAATTAACTTTTCTTTTAGCATACCAAGCGGAATGTCATTTGGTCAAAGTAGTTAAGATTTTTGAAGGCTAAAATTTTGGAGCTCGTAATGTATTATTCATATTATTTTCCTAACTATTTCGGCTATTTTTAAGAGTCTGATACAATAAACTCAGTCTAAAGTGGAATTGATAGGGATCGAGAAAATTTTCCGTGGCAGACAATATTCCATTTTAGTCAAATTTTAGCATATGTCTATGGATTAGCGGAAACTTGAAAACCTTCCCATGTTAGACAGATTTCCGTCTTACACAGATTTCGCCTTATACAAAGCTGACTGTATTTCTAAAAGCATGATTTGAAATTTTTGATTGCAAAATTAATCAGGCTTTTATTCATTTTTAGATACATCCGTAAAAGTATGCTGTAGAATTATTCTTATCCTAACTGATGCTTATGATCGAAGAGCCGACAGCAGAAAAACCTAATTTATCGTTCACAAGAAAAAAAACTTTTATTTTATAAAAGAGCAGAAATAGGGGAATTTAATGATTTATGTCTGAAGGAAGTAGAATGGTGCCTAAGCCAAACATTAATATCACCAGTTGTTCACTCGTAGCTTTATCATTGTGTTTTCCTGCTCTCACTCCTCCATGTTTTTATGGCTTTGAGTGTTGGACAAACACAATGATAAACCTACGAGTGAACCGCTGGTAGTATTAATTTTTGACTTAAGTGCTACTTACTTCCGGCAGACATGGATCATCAGATTCCCATATTTCTACTCTTCCATAAAATAAAGGGTTTTTTTCATGTGCTCGATAGCTTAATATTTGCGCTGCGTGCTCTTGGACTATTAGTGGTCCTCCATTATCTAAACTGAACTTCACATTACGTGTTAAAATTTACTTTAAACATAATTTATTTCAACTCTTCGTATGGTTTATTTATTGGATATTGTTTAGAGGATAAGAAAAATAATCATCATAAGATTCAGATTTGAGATTCAATTTACACGATCATTTCTGTTCACATCCAACTGCATTAACAGGAAAGAATTTTGACAATTAATTAGTATTTTTTTTAAGTAAGAAATATGCTGAAAGATGAAATTAGTTATATTCTTGCATCTATCACGTTTAAAACAGCTATTAAATTTAACATATAAACTAATACAATGAAAAAACACTATCCTGACATTTAAAATGTAGTAACACATTATTCATAATTATAAAAAAACTGTCTGGAACATTAATATTGGTCATCATCGCTGCTACTGTTATCGTTAGAATCATTAGCTCTGTTAATCTTACTTGAAATTTCTCTCAAACTTTGAAACTTTTAATAATCTTTTCCAGGAAGAATGTTTCCTACAAGATTTTTATTTTTAAATTACCGGATTATTTGCGTTAAATTAATATATTGTGAATTTCAGGGAGATGTTTTTCTATCAAAAACATTACGCATATTATATTGCACGCATACTTCGCACGCGTAAAACGTTTACTTGCGATTTCGGATTTTCCATTTTTACAAAAAATTGTTTCATACCATACCACACCTTTTAGATATAAAAATATTCCTGTAATGCAAAGTGCTGCTTTGTCAATAGCCTAGTCTCTAAGATTGTCTCAGACATCTACTTAAAATTCGTTGCAATATGAAGCTTTAATCATAAAAATTGATTCCTATAAAATTTTCATTTTCAAATTCCCATATCAAAGCTTTATCATACCAAACTGCATCTTGTATCCAAGACAGAACTTTTTTTTGATTTTTCAATTAAAAATATTATGGGTAACATGTGCGTGTGTACACACATTATACAGGGTGTCCGAAAAGTCTGGAAACGGTCGAATAACTCGAAAAATACATATGAGATTGAAAAACGTAAATATACGTCTTAAATATTTTTAAATAAGCTACTCAGTGATACCAAATTTGACCTTCGTAACCGACCCCCTGGGGGTCAAAGGGGGTTCAACTTTGAAATCTTAAATTATAACCCCCATTTTTTATTGCAGATTCGGATTCTACGGACAAAAATACGTAACTTTTGTATTTGATGTTTATTTCGAATCCTCGTTTATCACGGTGTAATTGAGCATATTAAATCGATACATATTTCGGCTTTTCCAACGGGATTTTCCCTAATCGAAACTAATTGGGGATAATTTATGACATCAAATTCCTCGTCTTTTGCAATAATAGCGTTTCCTGAAAATCACCCGTGCCGATTATTTCGGTAGTGCTACACAGTTAAAAATTTGATCCATTTGCTGTAGCGTCACTCCACAGCTTTTATAGAATATCTCTTTCATAACCAATGAGAATGTTCCATAACACAGTAAAGTACACTGTAAAAAAAATGACCCTTTTGCAGCATCGTCACTCCACCGCTTTTATAGAAAACGATTACTTTACTGTGTTATGGAGCATTCTCATTGGTCACAAAAGAGATATTCTATAATAGCTGTGGAGTGACGCTGCAGCAAATGGGTCAAATTTTTAACAGTGTAGCACTATTGAAATAATCGCCACGGGTGATTTTAAAGAAACGCTATTCCTACAAAAGACGAGGAATTTGACGTCAAAAATTCTGCCCAATCAGTTCGATTAGGGAAAATCCCGTTGGAAAAGCGGGAATATGTATCGATTTAATATGCTCGATTACACCGTGATAAACGAAGATTTGAAATAAACATCAAATACAAAAGTTACGTATTTTTGTCCGTAGAATCCGAATCTGCAATAAAAAATGGGGGTTATAATTTAAGATTTCAAAGTTGGACCCCCTCTGACCCCCAGGGGGTCGGTTTCGAAGGTCAAATTTGGTATCACAGAGTAGCTTATTTAAAAATATTTAACACGTATATTTACGTTTTTCAATCTCATATGTGTTTCTCGAGTTATTCGACCGTTTCCAGACTTTTCGGACACCCTGTATACAAGAAATACGGTAGCTTACAAAATTTCAAATTTTAAAGTTTTAGATTTAAAAAAAGTCACTTTGAAACATATACACATATACATATATATACATAAACACACCATTTATTTCTTAAAATCTTTTTCACGCTGTTTCACAATGACATACTTTACGGAAACGTCATTGGCATAGAGTATGTTTTACATTTTTGTCGCCCTGACAAGCGACTAATTTTGCATTCAGCTGTACCAAAATTTATTGAAAGTTTTATTCGGGATGAATTTCTTTTCAAAATATTCTTGTAGAAATGTATGGCAGATATTATGTTTCAAAAAGAGGCACGAAAAGAATTTAAAAAAAAATCGCAAGGGACCTGTGAACACTGTGGCATTCCTCACCTGACTGAATTTTTTTTTAGAGATCCCAAATTCTCACCAGTAACTTTAAGTAGTCATTATTGTTTTATAAAATGATAGATATTCTACGTATAAAATAAAAGAAAATTGCTATTCAAAATTTTCCATTGTGAATTCTATCACTAGTAAAAAGTCGGTAAATTAATTATGACATCATATCTCGTGTCCTCTGATCGTGAATATTTCGATGGCAGCGTCAAATGCCGTAATCAAACGATAAGGGGTTTGACGCTGGATTAAGGGGTTACACACGTTTTCAAGTTAAAAAAAATCGATCATTTTCTTCTTTTGCTGAAAATTAATTCATTATAGTATGAATAAATATGAGCAAAAAACATTTTAAATGATATCTTAATTATTAACCCTTTCGGGGCTGGTGTACAATTAATAGTTTATGTCTTTTAATGGAGTATTATTTTGCTTTAAGAAATACTTTTGGTACTATTTACATATAGTAATGTTAGTATGTGTCTATCCGATTACTATAAGGCTTCATTTATGTTTAGGCATTTAGTAATAATA
The DNA here is from genome assembly GCA_964019185.1 of Maratus speculifer. Lineage (NCBI taxonomy): Eukaryota > Metazoa > Arthropoda > Arachnida > Araneae > Salticidae > Maratus > Maratus speculifer. Next base: position 272,058,486 of record OZ025299.1, read on the forward strand.
AAATAATTATTATTTGCTTAATTCTCTTTGCGCCGTTTGCGATTCTTTTATTTTAAACACACATTTCACTCTTTAAATAATAAAATAAAAGTTACTTTCCCAAAAGAATCTTTTGCAATAAAGCGCAAAAAGTATTAGAAAATTGCAATATAAATTAAATATTCTTGTAATACAATATTTTCTAAACATCTCTGAAAATTATTCCTTAGCTTATTGTCAGAGGAATTTTAATTGAATAATACACAAAACAACAACATTCGTTATCTTCCAGGCAATGAAATATTCGTTAAACACTACTTAATCTATGTGGATTGCTAGTTTTAATATGATTAACTTAAAAGTATTTTTTTTTCTAAAAATTAAAAAATAAATAAAAAAATAAGATCCGAAAGGGTAAAGAAAGAAATGAGCTTTTACGTTCCTGTAGAAATTCACAAATACAAGTTTTTGTTGTTATTCGTTATATTTGTGAGAATGCATTAATTCATTTTACAGATTCGACTTCCTTATTGAATGCTAACGAGAATTTGAATGCAAAAATATGATAAATACGTCCAAAATTCACACACGCAGAAGTGGTTCTGTTGTTCAAACTGTCGCCGATATTGCTTCTATCACACATACTGATGATTCGGAAATTTACTTGCAGATACTGCAAGTAGTACGATGCAAAGTAGGACTACAACCGTCTGCAAACTGTTTTATTTGTAGAATATCTATTGTATTATAAAACAATAATAACTATTTAAACTTACTGGTGATATTTCGGAATCAATAAAATAAAATTCAGTCCAATGCGGAATGCTACAATCAATGGGACACAGCTGACAGAAAAGGCAGTATTGTCCGTAGGTTTACACCTACATTTTACGCACATTATTGCAAAAACATTTTAAATGAGCATATTAAGGCACAGGAGGGTCCATAATATGACCAATAGTGTGTGTAAGTTGAAAAAAAATGTAGATCAATAAATTTTTTCTTATAAAAGTGTGCTCGTGATTTCCTGGAAACTGCACGTTATGGTACATTCTGACACATTCACTAGACACATTAACGGAATGAGTTACTGTAACACAAATTTTTCCCAAGTGTCACTAATAATAATAATAATAAACCCTTTTTTTTATTTTTTACAATTTTTCTGTTTTGCACTGAGTTGAAAAATACCTAATTTAATCTCTGATAAAATTTTAAATTCTTCCGTGAAACATATGGAAGCTCCTTCAGTGAACATTCATGACGATGACCTTTTAAGTTAAATGTATGAGAGATTTTATTCCAGACTACATTCATCATCCATTTGAAACTCCTGAAATATTCCTTCTAAGGTCTTATGATCAAAGCTACTTCTACCTTATTTCCTATCACAAGTGATGAATTATTCAAGTACGATGTTGCTGTGTGAAGGAAAAGGATTAAAGTTAACTAAATCAAATTTCGAAAAGAGAGGAAATACGCAATAATGGAACACATCCAGCAAGGCAGCAGGAAATATATTACAACTTGTTCAATAATTTTAAATTTCCGATATATTTACTTTAAGTGAACGTATAAAATATTTTATTGGAAATATAACACAGGACTGTTAACTGCGCTTTACGGGAATATCGGGAAAATACGTTACCAAAATACTTGAAATGCTGCCTTAGTGCTTTATTAACAAAGGCTGGTTTCAAATATATGTTTTTTAAAGTCCATGTAAAATTTAGAAAAATATTAAATGCATAGTAAGATGGAATATTACTTTTTTCCCATCGAAAATATGCTCAAAAAACATATATTTATATCAGAATATCAATATTAGAGATCTTTAAAGGCTTTAAAGATATGTATAAAACTGAACTTTTTTAAAAAGCCAGGTAGAAATATTGGAGTTTTTGTTATCAATCATTGCATGTTATAAGCGACTTCTTCTTTTTTTTTATTAGGAAAATAAGTCATCATACGAAATATGCAATAATCGAGACCTCCTTTTAATAGGAAATACTAGCGCGAAAATATTAGATCTATAATGAAGAAAATCTATGAAAGTTTTAAAAACATACGTTCATATTTTAGGTGTCTGATATGCATAATACAAATCACAATAATACAAAATGTAAGATTACTAAACATTATTAAAATTAAATTGTAAAATTACAAAGGAATATTACTAACGATTTGTTAAATTATTAAATAATCAACCCAATCGATAAAATTTTAATAATTATGCCTATCTATTAACATACTTTCTGATTTTTGCATAATATCAATTTTTAAATTTGAATATATAGAATTTGATATACAATAAATTAAAAAATTGTACAAAAATTCATTATATTACTTCCATACAGTGTATGAAAGTATAAAGTATGAAAGTATGAAGTTTCATATTTAGTATACTGTTTTAATGGACAAGTATACATGAACAAAATAAGTTTATTTTTAAGGTTTTTTTCGGCTTGTTATATAGAAATTATTTAAGTAGACAACAAGAAATTCGAAATCACTTGTAAGACAGCCGATATTGATGTATATTTTAAAATTAAAAATTGATAGTTGTTAAAGTATATAAATAAAAATTACAATAGTAATCAACTTTGCAAAAGCAGAAGAAAAAAAGAAACAAACTTATCTAAAGCAGTTGACATTTATGCACTTTTACCTGGTAAATTACTTACTGGATTTCAATGCTTAAAATAAAAAAGAAATTCTTTTGGCAAAGTAAAACTATGCCTTGATCTCACGGTAATAAGTAAAAATGAAAATTAGATTTTGTTTGTTTGCAAAATTGCGTTACTATTGTAATTTTTTTTTTCGCTGAATGATTAATTTTTATTTCAAACAGGGTTCCTACTGGTTAAGGTATTTCTCTGACTTTAGGTCAAATAAACACCATTATTTTCTCAGATATTTTTTTTCTAACCTTTTTGGTCTTTTTTTTTTTTTTTTTTTTTTTTTTTTAAACGCAATTTCTATACGCCGCTCTTTTTTTTACTTAAAAGTTGTGGTATTTAAGCTGAAAGTGTAGTAACCTTTTTAAATAATCGTAAAGTAATTAAAAATGTTTAAAACTTCTATAATAGTTCTCGCGAAAATGTTACATCAGTATCAATTTTCTATCGTATGTAGAGAATGTATGTAGTATTTGGATTGAGAAATGCAATTAAAATGAGACATATATAACTATCCACAATTTTTTGAGGATGGTGGGGAAGAGGGGCACGGATATATTTTTCTCAGTAGAGTCAAACACACCTGAACGTTCATTTAAATTTGAATTCAACCCACCAGGCACATATGATGCTGAAATGTAATTCTAACATAATCATCTTTGATTATTAGCTAGCGCTTTTAAACTTTAGTCACCAATGGGAATGTACCGAACATAGATTTGATGCATTCGCTTAATATACAATAAATAATAATAAAGCTTAATCCATAAGAACGGGTGAGGGAGTGTGTAATACTTTTATACATTAAGTTGCTTTACGCTTAAATTGTTTGAAGACCAAATTTTTGGATTAAATATTCTATTTTTTCCCTCATATTTATCTATCATAGTGTAGCTACATTGTCATTAAAAATCGTTTTCATATTTGTAAAATTATATGTTTATTTTCTGTTGGAAAATTACCTTTTCAGAAGCAAATCTGATGTTTCCGAAAATAGATGCTGTTACATTACGAGAGACAAAGATTGGGTAAACAAAAATACTAACTTAAAAGTTTAGGTTATATAATCTTACAGTACTAAGCTTATTTATATGTAAAAGTCTATCAAAGTTTAAAATAAAACTCAAAGCCTAAAGAATTCAACGTTTGTGCCAGATAATTCAGGGCACCCTCTTGGTCCGTTTTTTAAAAGCCAAATTTTTTAAAAAAAAAAATAAATAAATAAAACTATATGTATATATTTTAAATTTTTGTCGAAACTTACCTCGAAACTAATTCTTAAATTACAAATTCTGACATTAATATACTTGGATACTTAAGTGAATAGTTTCTGGGAGTATAAAAAATCACTTTTATTCCATTTTTGCCAAAATGTTTCATAAGATTCTTTCTATTAATCATATATTGATTTGTAAATTAAATATGATCAGCGCGAAAAAAAATTACGTTTTGTCTTCTTGAGAGTATAAAAAAATTCAGTTTAAGAAATTTCATTTGAAAAACGCTTATCATATTTCTATAAATTAGACACAATGTACACAGGAGCGCATTTTATAAGCAAAATTTTATTGTTTGCACAAATACTCTTGATCAATAATTTTCATAATCATGTTATTTAAGACATGCTATATAGAGGTAATATAACGATTTCATTTTTTAAATAGTGGTAGGAAGAATAAAATTTTGCTATGGAATGTGACTCCTGTATACCTAAAAATACACTTTCCAAGCTATAAGAAATGATATAAATATATAAGAAAGAAGAAAATCAACCCAATCTATAAAATTTTAATAATTATGCCTATCTATTAACATACTTTCTGATTTTTGCATAATATCAATTATCAAATTCGAATATATAGAATTTGATATACAATAAATTAAAAAAATTGTACAAAAATTCATTATATTACTTCCATACTGAGTATGAAGGTACAAAGTATGAAAGTATGAAGGTTCATATTTAGTATACTGTTTTAATGGACATGTATACATGAACAAAATAAGTTTATTTTTAAGGTTTTTTTCGGCTTGTTATGTAGAAATTATTTAAGTAGGCAACAAGAGATTCGAAATCACTTATAAAACAGCCGATATTAATGTACATTTTAAAATTAAAAATTGATAGTTGTTAAAGTATACAAATAAAAATTACATTAGAAATCAACTTTGCAAAAGAAGAAGAAAAAAAGAAACAAACTTATCTAAAGCAGTTGACATTTATGCACTTTTGCCTCGTAAATTACTTACAGGATTTCAATGCTTAAAATAAAAATGAAATACTTTTGGCAAAGTTAAACTATGCATTGATCTCACGGTAATACGTAAAAATGAAAATAAGATTTTGTTTGTTTGCAAAATTGCGTTACTATTGTAAATTTTACTTTTATTTTTCGTTGAAAGATCAATTTTTATTTCAAACAAGGTTCCTACTGGTTAAGGTATTTCTCTGACTTTAGGTCAAATAAACACCATTATTTTCTCAGAAATTTTTTTTCTAACCTTTTTGGTCTTTTTTTTTATTATTTTTATTTTTTTATCGCATATTCTATACGTCACATTTTTCTACATAGCTAAACACACCTGAACGTTCATTTAAATTTGAATTCAACCCACCAGGCACATATGATGCTGCAATGGAATTCTAACATAGTCATCTATTGATTATTAGCTAGCGCTTTTAGACTTTAGTCACCAATGGGAATGTACCGAACATAGATTTGATGCATTCGCTTAATATGCAATAAATAATAATAAAGCTTAATCCATAAGAACGGTTGAGGGTGTGTGTAATACTTTTATACATAAAAGTTTTGCTTTTTTTTTAAGTTTGTTGCTTTACGCTTAAATTGTTTGAAGCCCAAATTTTTGAATTAAATCTTCTATTTTTTCCTTATATTTATCTATCATAGTATAGCAGCATTGTCATTAAAAATCATTTTTATATTTGTAAAATTATATGTTTTTTTTCTGTTGGAAAATTACCTTTTTAGAAGCAAATCTGATGTTTCAGAAAATAGATGCTGTTACATTACGAGAGACAAAGATTGGGTAAAAAAAATACTAACTTAAAAGTTTAGGTTATATAACCTTTCAGTGATAAGCTAATTTATATGTAAAAGTCTACCAAAGTTTAAAATAAAACTCAAAGCCTAAAGAATTCAACGTTTGTGCCAGAGAATTCAAGGCACCCTCTTGGTCCGTTTTTTAAAAGCAATATTTTTCAATATATATATATATATATATTACATTTTTGTCGAAACTTACCTCGAAACGCTCGAAACTAATTCTTAAGTTAAAAATTCTGACATTAATATGCTTAAATACTTTAAGTGTGTTTCTGGGATTATAAACATTCATTTTTCTTCCATTTTTGCCAAAAATGCTTCAAAAAATTCTTTCAATTAATCATATATAAATTTGTAAATTAAATATGATCAGAGGGAAATAAATTTACGTTTTGTCTGCTTGACAGTATAAAAAAATTCACTTTAAGAAATTTCATTTGAAAAACGCTTATCACAGTTCTATAAATTCGACACAATGTACTCAGGAGCGCATTTTATAAGGAAAATTTTATTGTTTGCACTAATACCCTTGATCAAAAATTTTCATAATCATGTTATGTAAGACATGCTATATAGAGGTAATAAAACGATTTCATTTTTAAAACTGTGGTAAGAAGAATAAAATCTTCCCTATAGAATGTGACTCCTGTATACCTAAAAATACATTTTCCAAGCTACACTGCTCAAAACAATTAAAGGATATTTGAAGTTTTATACAAAATAAAGATATAAACGAGATAAAAGAGAATGAAGACAGGGATGATCGGCATTCAGTGATTGCTTTGTTTCGATGAGTACGATGTTTCATCGAAGTCATTTGACAGATTCAGAAGCTTGGAGAATTGTTGGTAGGTTAGAAGGGGGCCAAACTCAAGCCGAAGTAGCGCAACCCATTGGAGTGTCACAAAGTGTCATTTCCAGGATCTGGAACCGTTTTTTGGAGAGTGGATGTGCAGGCCGAAGACCAGGGCAAGGTCGTAGACGGGCAACAACGCCCAATGAAGATCGATATTTAGCGTTAACCGCTCGGAGACACCGAAACATGAACGCTACTCTTCTCCAAAAACACCTTCGCTCGGCTACAGGCACCACGATTTCAACTCAGACTGTCCGAATCCGGCTCCATGCTGTAGGTCTGTATGCTCGCCGACCGATGGTATGTGTTAGATTAATATCAAGGCATCGTCGCGACCGCAGGGAGTGGGCAACCGAGCATGTCAACTGGAGGAGAAATGAATGGAGCAATATTCTGTTTTCTGACGAGTCCCGTTTTTCCGTGCATCCGGATAATAGGCGTATTTTCATCTGGAGGGACCGTGGCAGTAGGAATAATCCTGCGTTCGTGCACGAAAGTGTCAGATTTGGCGGTAGAGGAGTGTTGGTGTATGGTGGCATCTCCATTGACGGGCGCACTGACCTCTACATCATTCGAGATGGAGCTCTGACTAATCGCCGATATAGGGATAAGATCCTCAGACCTATTGTAGTCCCTTACGCTGCAGCAATCGGAGATAACTTCATTTTAATGGACGATAACTGCAGGCCACATCGTGCAAACCTGGTGGAGGATTTCCTTTTCGAGGAAGGAATCGTTCGAATGGAATGGCCAGCGTGTTCTCCAGACATGAATCCAATCGAGCACGTTTGGGACGCTCTAGGAAGACGAGTTTCTGACCGCCAACAACCCCCACAGACTCTCCAAGAAAAGGAAAGAACTCTTCTGGAAGAGTGGGGCAGAATACCCCAACTCGTCATTAATAGCCTCATTGAGTCCATGCCTCAAAGGTGTTCAACGTTGCTGGCCGCCCGTGGAAACCATACCTCCTACTGAAAATGATTTTCTTTGAAGAAAACACCTTTTCTTATTCTTTTTTTCTCATATGCACAAATTGTGTTTTTTTCGTTTTGTACACAAATGCGCAATAAAATGCATTTTTTTTCTGCCAAACATGTGTAATGTTTTCTCATATAGCCTACTATGTCTGTCGACCATGTATCAATCAGCTAAAAAATTTCCCAGATACAAAATCCAACTAAAACTGCAATATCCTTTAATTGTTTTGAGCAGTGTATAAGAAATGATAAAATATATAAGAAAGAAGATATGCATTTGTAAGAATGGGACGTAACACTAAAATAAAGAAAAAAAAATCCGATAAATTGGAATCCATGGCTACACTGCACAAGCGGAACTTTTAAAAATTTCGGCTTTTAAAAGACATGAAAAATAAATGCATCTCTCAACGAACTAATCTGGAAAACTGGCCGAAAAACATCATTTTATTACAATTGTATCGGAAATAAACAAACAAAACAATTTTTATGCCTGAAACATTTATTCTGAAACACTTTACTCCCTTTAAAAGATATCTCTTGTTAGAGATAGTCACAAACTACATACTTCATTAAAATAGACACGTATTTGGTTGAAAACCGAGGAACATTCCGTTACTTATTACAACACTCATAATAATAACAGCATGGTTATTGCTGCCTGGCTATTAAATAACTGATAAGGTTGAACGTGGAGGAAACGAAAAATAGTCTTCGACGAATGACATGAAATCATCATATTCCAAGAGATAGGAGGAAAGCAAAAGAATTCAAGAATTCGATGTTCGTTTACGTTAGTGTAAGGGAGAAAAAACCTAAAATCAAGTTGATTTTTTGCTATAAAATTAGTTTGTACCAGTTGATTACAAAACAGAGTATTACTCGTCCCATAAAATATTTTTCTGCCTTTTTCATATAGATAACTGGGATTTTTTTCCGTTTATGCTATTGGTATTTTTAAATGAGAGAAGGGAATTGAAATGATGAAATAAAACACTGCCTGTTAGTAAATGACTGAAAAGAATAAATGTACAAAACGGAAGGCTCGGGAAAAAGTGACGAGATAAGGAAACCGCATTTAAAATTCGATAAGTGATTAAAATAATCGTAAAGAAAGCGCAGATTTATTCGGTTTTCACTGAATGGTAATTATCCAAAACATTCACTCACAGTTAGCTTTTTAGGATTTAATTATTATTTTTTCTTTACTCTTTGACATAGAGCTATTACTAGGTTGTGGGTGTTATCAGGTTTTATCAGTTATCGACAAAATTTTTAATTGAGTTTTTTGTGGAAAGTATTCAAATTTGGCTAAAACAGTAAATACAGAAATAAAACGTAATTTTTGAGCTAATGATCAAGCAGTTAGTATGTGACAGTTAAAATGAAAAAAAGGGCTTTCTTTCAACATTTTTTCGTATTAAATATTTGTATTCGAAAGATGTAACAATATTATTTTTAAGGGAATATTTAATGGAAAATTAACAAAACTTTTGCGCCAGGTTAAAATTTTAAATCTCATTTTTTAAAACGTAAAATAAATACAAAAGAAAAAATGCAGCAAAATGATAATTTCAAAGTAAATTTTTTCAATTAAAAATATTGATTGTTTTGTGAACAACCTCAGACGTTAATATTATTTGTCTTATAATAGAGGAACAAGATGAATATATATTTATTTTAGTTACGTGCAATGCAAATTTAAAAAGTAATTCCTTGATACTTTCAAACGAAAACTATCACTGAAATAATAAATACAGTGTTGCATATATATACTGTTATTATTGGAAAAAGGTATTGGTATATTTTTGTCGTCCGATTATCTGCGCTAGGGATATAGGACCAGGGAGGAGTGCCCTTCGTGGGGGTCTTTCTAAGGGAACCTAACCCGTATTTACGCAAGGTTCGAAGAAAACCACGAAAACTCCGAACGGTTAGGCCGACAGCCGCGATTGGGTTCGAACCCAGCACCTGCCGTCTACCAGTTGAGTTATTGGAAAAAGACTTTTCTTCATAAGAACTCGTTTGTTTTCAAAGCTTTGCGCAAGATGGCAGCACCACGAAAGTCTTGTCTTGAGACGAAAAGGAATTCCCTAAAAACATTCTACTGACGTCACATTTTCTGCAGAGCTGCTTTTACCTTTAGAAAATGATTCTGCGCGCGTTTTGTTGACATTCTCGCAAACTGCCATTACGGAAGCAAAACAATTAGCTCCGTGAATTTGAAACTTTTAAAACTTTATTTAAAACTTTAAAATATAAAATTTAAGTTACTATTCCTCCTTTTGTGCGTGTAAAAGTGATCATCTTCTGTATTTTCTTCAAATTCATGTAATTAAAAGGGTTGTCAACCGAAACCAGAAGTCATCACGTCATTTTGTTTTGAAGAACATAATATCTAATAAAATATTAATTCATTGTTCTTCCAGCTGTACAGAAAGTTGCCTTAAGTGAAGAAGAAAAATATTATCTTCAAAGAAGACGCCTAGCAAGGTAGGCATCAATTTATATACTTTTTATTGAACTATTATTTAACTGAGTTCGAACTCACCCTTCAGATTATGAGTTCTGAAATGTTCTTATGCTTCTAAGTAAAAAAGCTTGCCCATGATTTTATTTGAAAGTAATAAACTATAAACAGTTTTTGAAATTATATATAATTACGATTGTTGAATAAATGATTGATGTTGATTGAATAAATAAAATGGCTACTAGAGATATAGCCCTCTTTGAAAAGCTGATTGAACAAAATTAAAGAAATTTGGCCTTTAAGCTAGAAAATCTGCTTCAAAAAGAAAATATATTTTCAGTAATTACAAATCCCCCACCGGATCCTGTCACTGCTCAGTGGAGCAAAGATAATATTAAAGCGAAATCGATCATAAACTTATGCATCGAAGACTCTCAGATTATTCATGTTAAACATTTGGTAAATGTCAAAGAAATTTGGGAGGCTTTGAAAAATGCACACTTGAGAAGTAGCCTTTCTTCCAAACTTTTTCTTCTCAGAAATCTCTACTCTCAAAAATTAAGTGAGGGGGGATACATGATCTCCCATATCAACAACATTTTATCTATTAAAGATAAATTATTTGCTATTGGCAAGGAAATCCCTGACTCGCATATATGTGCCCTACTGCTTTGTTCGCTCCCTAGATCTTTTGACCCATTGGTTACCGCGTTAGAAGCCAGCGAGACGGATGTAACTTTAAATTACGTAAAAAATAAATTGATTGATGAATATAAACATAGATGCGAAAACAGAGAAGCAAGTTCAAATTCGCGAGTTTCGGCTTACAAAGCAATAAATAGATCTGAGATTCGTGAAGCTGTTTCGAGCTCACGCGACTCAGCATATAAGGTAGTAAATAAACACGCTAGAAATAAGAAATTTTGCACGTTTTGCAAACGAGATAACCATGTACGCGAAGATTGTTATCATTTAATGAATAAAATGCAAAATAATAACCCGAGAAATAATCCGAATCGAAATAAGTTTTATAATAATTCAAACTCTTTCAGAAATAATTCGGGAAATTGCAAAGGTAATCAAGGTAATGTAAGGGATACTTCCAACTTCTGTTTTAAAGGTAATGGTGACGCAGAAATAGGTTCGAATAATTTTTCTACCTCAACAAATTCGGAAGAAAACATTTATAAGTTCTCCGAACAAAATTATCCTGCGTGCGATTTAATGTCTGCTAACAGCGCACAAGAACTTAATGTAAATAAATTCGTTATCGATTCCGGCTGCACAAGACATGTAGCATTCGCAAAAAAAAAAAAAAAAAAAATTCATAAACTTCAAAACCGGAAATTTTGGTAGCATAATAATAGCGGATGGAAATAAACTGGATTCACATGGTATGGGTGATATCAAACTTCGTACAAATTCACCACATCAAATTATACTTAAAGATGTTCTTTACTGTCCTGAATTACAAAGTAATTTATTATCGGTTAAGAGAGCAACAGAAAACGACTTTAAAGTCATTTTTGAAAAAGATTCTTGTAACTTTGTTAAAGACAATAACATAGTTTTAACAGCGGAGTTAAATAATAATCTATATGAAATTTGTCCTAAAGGTGAGTACGGATATGCTGTCAAAACACAAATGTTTTGTGACAATCCAAATTGTATTACAAATAAACGCCTAGGACACAAAAATTTTGAATCGATCAGATATCTTGTGAATCATAAGTTAGCGGATGGTATAATTTTAAGTAAGTGTAAGCATGATAATATATGTACTAAATGTATTGAAGGGAAAATGTCACAATTTCCTTATCCAAAGGTAGCATCAAAAAGATCTAACGAAGTCCTTTCACTAATCCACAGTGACATTTGCGGTCCCATGAAGACGGAGACATTCTCAGGTAAAAGGTACTTTATTACTTTCATTGATGATTATAGCAGGTTTACTATGGTTTATCTACTTTCACACAAATCGGAAGCCCTAGAAAAATTTAAAGATTTCTCTGCACTAGTAAAAAATAAATTTGGTAAACAAATAAAAGTCTTTAGATCGGATAATGCAGGGGAATATCTTGGGGAAAAATTTGAAGACTATTTAACCCTTAACGGTATCGAACGCCAATTAAGTGTATTATTTTGCTCACCTCAAAATGGTGTTGCTGAAAGGAAAAACCGCATCCTTGTAGAAATGGCACGCACAATCCTGTCAGACGCAAATCTACCAAGACAATTTTGGGGTGAAGCAATTCTCACTGCCACTTATTTAACAAATAGGCTGCCAACTAAAGCAAACAATAACATAACCCCATTTGAACTTTGGAATAATTGTAAACCAAATTTGTCACACATAAAAACATCTAAAGGCATACGTCTATGTAGAAAAATCTAAAAGGGCTGAATTCGGTGAGAAAGCCATTGAAGGCATTTTCTTGGGATATGACCGAAGGAGCAAGGGATATAGAATATACATCGGGGATAATAGAGTAATGATATCTAGATCAGTAAAATTTCTAGAAAACTTGAAAAATGACACTAAACAAGACCAAAATAACATTTCGACCCCAACCGAAATTGTTCAAATTGAATTAGATGGTGATAAACATTCCACATCACATGCAGCTTAGAAGATCGGGAAGAGAAAACAGGGGAGTACCTCCCGATAGGAATGGAATTAGCACAAACATGTGTCAAGTTGAGGAACCCAAAACTTGGGAAGATATAGAAAATATGAAAGACCCAAAAATTAAAAATAATTGGCTAGCAGAAACAGATGAGGAATTCAATTCACTTATGCAAAATAAAACTTGGAATTTGTCGACCCACCTCCGGGAAAACATATTATAGGTTGTAAATGGACCTTTAAAACAAAACGCAATGCACATGGAGAAATAGAACGCTACAAGGCGAGACTCGTTGCGAAGGGTTATTCGCAAAAATTCGGGTGTGATTATGATGAAACTTTTGCCCCTGTCGTGGCACACACCACAATAAGAAGTTTCCTAAATGCTGCTGTATATAAAAATTTAGATATAATTCATTTAGATGTAAAAATAGCATTTTTGCACGGAAACTTAGACGAGGAGGTATTCATGACACAACCCGAGGGATATATAGTAGAAGATCAAAGGGAAAAGGTGTGTAAACTGAATAAAGCTATTTACGGGCTAAAACAGGCTGCTAGAGCCTGACACCTAAATATTAGTCAAACACTCAAAAACATGGGATTTAATCAGTGCACATCAGATTTATGCTTGTTCAAACGAAATAAAAACGGAAACATGTCATATATTATAGTATATGTTGACGACATTTTAGTAGCAGGAAAGAAACGGGATACAGAAGAGATATACAAAGAGTTATCAAGGGAATATGAAATAAAATCGTTAGGTAAAGTATCGCATTATTTGGGGATAAATATCAAACAAACAGAAGATGGAAGTCTAATGTTAGATCAAGAAAATAAAATTAACGAAATTGTTAGGAAATTTAACTTAGTAAATTCTAAACCAACTTATACTCCCATGAATACGGATTATTTTAATTTAGATCCTGATTGTAAACTAATGAGTAATAATACCCTTTATCGGCAAGCAGTGGGGGCACTCTTATATATTTCCACCATTACTAGACCGGATATATCAGCCTGTGTTAACATATTAGGTAGAAGAAATGAAAAACCTAGAGAAGTAGATTGGTTAGCAGTGGAAAAGGTAATTCGCTATTTAAAAACAACCAAAAATAAAGAGCCCGTCTTCACGGCATATTGTGATGCTGATTGGGCATAAGATAAAACTGACCGGAAGTCCACTACCGGCAATATCTTTAAACTTGGCAACAACTTATTAAGTTGGTCAAGTAGAAAACAGACCAATGTCGCACTGTCCTCTACTGAGGCAAAATATATTTCTGTCTCAAACACCTGTCAAGAAATGGAGTAGTTACTCGCATTGTTGACAGATTTAGACCTACCACAAATATTACCGATCGCGATATATGAAGACAACATTCCATGCATAAAAATCTCAAAAAATGAGAAACATTTATCCAGAAGCAAGCATGCAAGTGTCAAGTATTACAACGTAAAGACTATGATAGAAAACGGAACAATGTGTCTACACTATTGCCCTTCAAAACAAATGATTGCTGACATCATGACAAAGCCCCTTGCGAAACCTCAGTTTGAAACTTTGAGATCTCAGCTGCAACTGAGGCTAGCACTTTGAAAACAAAAGTGGGGGTATTGGAAAAAGACTTTTCCTCATAAGAACTCGTTTGTTTCCAAAGTTTTGCGCAAGATGGCAGCACCACGAAAGTCTTGTCCTGAGACGAAAAGGAATTCCCTAAAAACATTCTACTGACGTCACATTTTCTTCAGAGATGCCTTTACCTTTAGAAAATGATTCTGCGCGCGTTTTGTTGACATTCTCGCAAACTGACATTACGGAAGCAAAACAATTAGCTCCGTGAATTTGAAACTTTTAAAACTTTATTTAAAACTTTAAAACATAAAATTTAAGTTACTATTCCTTTTTTTTTGTGTGTAAAAGTGATCATCTTCTGTATTTTCTTCAAATTCATGTAATTAAAAGGGTTGTCAACCGAAACCAGAAGTCATCACGTCATTTTGTTCTGAAGAACATAATATCTAATAAAATATTAATTCATTATTCTTCCAGCTGTACAGAAAGTTGCCTTAAATGAAGAAGAAAAATATTATCTTCAAAGAAGACGCCTAGCAAGGTAGGCATCAATATATATACTTTTTATTGAACTATTGTTTAACTGAATTCGAACTCACCTTTCAGTTATAATATAAAACATTTTAAGTATGTAACAGCAATAAATATACTGTTCTCTTATAATAATAAAAGAAATATTTTTGTCACGAATTATATTTTATTTTCGTGAATATGCATTTATAAAGTTAAAAGATTACCCTTTAAAGAAAAAAAAATAAGTGCTAGCTATTTTCATAAACATTATCTAGAAATAAAAATAGCTTTTCAAAAAAAATTTCATTTGAAAAATGAAATTATTTCTTTTTTTGCATTGTACATCGTATATTCTAAATTATTATGAGTTTCTTTCTTACTACAAGCGTATTTTTAAGTACCACTTTGATATTTAAAATACACGTATTTTTTTAGCAATTTTATCTTTACATGAAAATCTGGATCACTATTAAGATATTAACGTATCGTACGAGTAGCTCGTCATCATCATAGGAACATGTCCCGGTTATGCTAACTATTGCATTAACGCCTGTATTATACAGTCTTGGATGCTTCGCCAGGCATAGTCACCAGGTGCTTCATTAGTTGTAAGAACAAGTGATAGTGATTTGGAGCTAGGTTATGATTATGCGGAGTGTAATCAAGTTGTTCAAAACCATACGATGTGACAACATTCCAGGTTTAACCCTGACCTAGACTTACTCCTGCACTTAATCTGCATTTAAATCATGCTTCTAGCAATCTGAAACAGAATGTCTTAAATTAGTTCCCTGATCTTTCTTTTCCAAAGATTCTGTGGCCATGAATGAAAGAATAATGGAGTCTTGAGAACAGAAATAGGCGAGATAAACATGTCGAGAATCTCTTCCTTTGATCCCCCCCCCCCCCCAAGACGAGCTTCAGAAGACTGACCACATGAAAATTTCCTCTCAGGCTTTAATTAGTTTGATAAGTCCGTTAAAGATGTACCTTGACGATCTACTCTTTAACACTAGAACCGCTGGGTATTTTACTCAAGTTTTATAAAAAGTGTTTCTCACCAGAATTTTTATTTTAAACTATTTAACTTGTTTAATTAGTCCATATTTCTGCTGCATGCGTTTAACATATCTTATGAAGAAAATTCTGGTTCGAATCGACTATTATCAATCTGGCAGGGGTCATTTTGACCCCTAATGGCGGTTTTAGTGTTAAAGACTATGTCAATACAATAGAGACTTGGCAATAATGGAAACAGTAGGCAGATTTCTATGATGACGAGATGCAAAATCAGCTTGTAAGATTTCGACAAGTGCTTTAATACAGGTTTAAATTATGTTAAAGATTTAAAAATTAGATTAAGTTTCGAGGCTTTTATGCAAAGATAAAATTTCTAAAAAAAATGACCTTTTTTTAATATCTAAAAGATACTTACTTAAATTTTTTTTTCTCCTGAATAGTATTAGAGCAATTAATAAAGTTATTGAAAAAAATCAGTCATAATCTATTTTAAGAATATACAGTACAGAGATTCCTGCTGCTCAAATAATACAGTGTTTAATGTCTTCTTTGTTTCGTTTATTCATCACTTGACATGTATCCACGGGCAGATATTTTAAACCTAATATTTTAATTCTGAAAAAGTATTATAATGTTTTTTGTTCAAAACGCATGCCGTTATTCATTTCTACACTGCAGCATATTGTCAAGGATATTAAATGTAACTAAATTAGTTTTAATAATACAAATTAATAATATAGCGTAGGTTTTATGCTTTTTTAATTCTCATAGTTAATACCAGCATTCGTTAGTAAACTGTAGATGATTGGAATTTAATTTTGGCACTATGGTATGTTTCCTACTAAAATATATTTCTATAGAATGTAAAATACGGAGCATGAATCTATATTTAAGTGATTGATTAACAACGCGAAGCAAAAGTATACGAATAAAATGGCTCTTAGATACACCAGTATAATTATTTAAACTTAGTATCATTAACCGCGATCTTATATACGCTAATTTACATTCTAAATCCGAGTACACCGGATGAATTAAAATTGAACTTAAAGTATATTTCTCTTTAATCTTTGACGGAAATATCATTAATAACATGAATCTTTTAAAAGTTGTTATAACGGAAACGTGTTTCAATAAAGAATCAGATATTAGAAGTTCATTGCGGATTCACGGTGAAACACGTCTCAGTCTTGAATAGAGATTTATCATTTCATCTAACGTTAAGAAGTTTCAAGCAGCTACACTTTTCAAATTTCGAAAATTATTTTACTTGTTTTCCAATTAAATTTATTCCAATCCATTTTATCATTCATTTAAATAAAATAATGAAGTTCAATTAAGAAATGTATCAAAAGAAAAAGCTTGATACAAAAATTCTTCATGCAAGACTGAAAAGAGTAAACAGGTGAATTTAATTAATTTATAATACACTTTAATATTCTAGGTATTATTTTAAATATTTAAATAAAATCAAAGTTAGTCTAGTAAGTTATTTTCTTGCTACACTACATTTCTTTCTTTCTTTTTCTTTTTTTCTTTGAATAAATGAATTAGAATAATGGGTGGAAAAATATTTTCTTCTTATTACAATTGAGGAATATCCTGAAATATATTTTTTAAATCATTGAACTACTTAACTCAATCTTTTGTGAGCCTGAGAGAATTTGAATTTTTCGGGTTATTTTGAACTGCTGTATCTTTTTTTTTTTTTTTCTTTCTTTCTTTCTTTTTTTTTTTTTTTTTTTTTTGCGTAATTTGTTTCGAGCCATTCTGGGGCTTGAACTCGAAACCTCTTGACAGTGTAAGAACAACCTAATGTCTGGGCTTTAGGAGCGGTTATTATTTCTTACAAAATTTCCTTTTTATGATTGAGCAGGGAAAAATCAATAAAAATCATTACTGACACCTAGCAGATGATTTTTCTCTTTCTAAATTATTTTAACTTAAAAAAAAATCTTTTTAAATATATCTAATAGAATTTCAAAATAATTTTTCAAGTGTGGATTGCTTTAAATAAAGACGAAATCCTTACAGGAAATTAAGTATAAGATAAGGGAAATGTCGGTAAAATGATGACTGAGAAACCCGATAGAATGCATTTCACCGACAACAAATGTAAATTTACTGAGAGTCTCGCTTTTTTATCTGTGTCTTTCAGAATTTTTTAAGAGTGTAGAATTATTTCAAAAAGATGATCGTATAATTAAATTAGGATAGATTAACTTATCTTTCTTAAATAAAATTTTTGCAAAACAAAATAAAATCACACTAGACAAATGCGAATGTAATGGAACATAAATTTAGTTCAAACGAAAAATATGTGTTAGCTATCATTTTTAAAAAGAATCTATTATCGTTTACAGGAGTATCATTTTGAAAATTCGTCACGTATTCATTTGTTTAGTGGAATTTTAAAAGAAAAATACCAGACATATAATCAGATATATTTATTAAGTGAAAAAATGGAATAAAATTGAAACTAAATTAAAAAAGATTTAACTTTGTCAAATTATTACAGAAAGTAAATTTTCCAATATGAAACATTTTATTCTAGTATTTTTATACAATATTGTAAAAAAAGTTACTAAACCTAAAAAATCCCTTTTTAAAAATGCTTACTAAAACACTAATACAAAATAAGAAATACTAGTACATTATTGTTTGTTTAGATATATTTAATGAAAGTTAATGCTCAGAATTTGAAGTGCAGATAAAGGCACTTAACTAAATGGAGAATGTAAATATCTAACCTTACAAATATTTCTCAATTATAACAATTTAAATGAGGTAGACATCCTGTATTTTTACAACCAATATCTTACAATATGAGCTTCCATGTTATTATGCACTCAAAATACTGGTGCCTGAAAAAAATATTAAAGCTATAACATTTATTTGATTGGGGTACATATAATGTTGTACTAAATTACATATATTTAATTATGTGATTACCCAGTGTTTTTTTTTTTTTTTTTTTTTTTTTTTTTTTTTTTTTTTTGTGAAAACAAGTGACAGATATACAGGCATAGAGCAAAATTGGTGCGAACCATAAAATCTCCTTTAAACTAGTTGATTAAACATTAGTTTTGGTGACTGTAAATTATATAATGATGGAATTAGGCTATTGGAGACATTTTTATTAGCAGTTTCGATATTAAACTCAATATTTTTAATTATGTTCAATAGTTCATTTCGTCAAATGAATACATCAGCATATAACAATCATTCAACATATCAAACACCTTAAGAGCTCTTGTTATGAATTAGTGTGTGTTTTTAGCGCTTATCATCTCTATCACTACCATCTCGGACTTTAAATTTTATAATATTGCGTGAATTCGCTTTATTTTTTGTGCATTTCATTTCCCAGTTATTTGCAATCTCTAAATAAACAAATAAATGAATAAAAATGTTGTACGCAATTACTGTATACCTTTTGATTTATCTTGTATATAGGTAAATGTTTAAAAGTGTTAGCGTATATATTATCTGATACTCAAAAGTCAAATAAAAAAAAACCTTTATTTTTCAATTTTTGTCTTAAAATAAATTTTTAAATTAGTAAAATAACCTGACGAAATGATATAAAAGTCTAAAAATTAACAGTACGCGAAAAGGCATTTTACAGCATACATTTCTCATTAAAAGATTCAGAGTTTTGATTTTCTAATTCATTTTTCTCAATTTGCTTTTTATCTTAACCTATCAATAAAATCAATCCTACAACTTCAATGAATATTTTTTACACGAAATGAATGTGTCGAACTCATCAAAAAACTGACGAAGTCAGAAATCAAACTTAAATCATTGACTTAAGGAGTCAATGCTCCATAATCAGCTGAAGAGAATAAACCGCAGGTTATTTCAACGAAATATGCTCACTGGTTGTCGGATCAGATAGCTTAAACGGTAGAGCATTGGCCCAGTAAGCCAAATCCGTTCCCGTCTTGGGAAATTTTTCATCCAGTTGAAAATATTAAATTCGTAAGATACCTTTATCAATCAGTTTGATTGTGATAATAACATGCTTTTCAATTGATTATATTTTATGGACGATACTTAATATGCATCTCGTAAAACTATGGATTCCGTATTTCGCGATATTCAAAGTTTATTTTTTAAAAATAAAATGTCTAGTAAATTCACATTTTACCTGTATTTTTACATAGGTTGTTATATTTTATTATTTTTTTCTAAAACTCATTAACTTTTCGTAAATCTGTTCCGCACAGTTTTAGAGTACACTTATAATAAAACTATGAACAAACAATTTAAATGTGCCATTCCCAAACTTTCCTCTTAATGCTTTAAAATTAATTATCACGATTGAAGAATTACATGACAATCTATTCCCATTACAAGGTTTCTAAAGGTTCGTTAAATTGTGCACATTTAAAAAGAAGATATAACCATTACATTTTCCAAATAAATCAATGAATTACAGCACTCACTCTCTTAGATGTTTGCAGTTAAAATTGCCAACCAAATAAGCATAAAAACGTCAGAGTAACTTATAACAATCTATAAGTATCTATTTAGGCGAAAGTGTAACTCAATGCAAAGTTTGTTTAAATATGTGCATTAATGTTTTAGATACAGCTATCGCAAAAATCGTGAAAAAATACATCATAGCAGCAAACTTGTTATATGATTCACACGAAAACTTAATCAGCACCAAATGGCGTCAAAGTCTAAAAGAATATGTATTTTGATGAAATTCAGTGAATTAGTTTTTGAATCATGACTATAGTTAAAATCGTGTAAATTCTTAAAAATGCAGCATAGCGGTGCCACCACTTGGGTGATTTACAGCAAAATCTCATCAATAGCAACTTATGTCGGCACCAAACTGAATCTGAAGTTTGACGATAATCCGTAGATTAGTTTTTGAGATAGAGCTATTGGAGAAATTAATACAACGCAGCACAGAGGCGCTAACTGTTGGGTGATTTACACCACAAACTAACCAGTATGAATTTATATCAGTCTAGATCAGGGCATGAAATTTCAGCTTAAAAGATACTCGCCAGATTAAAATTTTTACTCGCCACTATTTTACATTCATTCAGACAATAACGTCATCCTCTAGACCTGCGCAGAAAATGAAATATTTATGAAAAATTTAATTTAAATTGACGATTGTTAAAAGGAGCAGTTATTAAATTCAGAATATTTTACATTTATGAAAATATGGGATATTTTTAAAATATTGACAGATGTAATATGAAAAACTTTCTATTGACCGAAAAAATGCAGAAATTGATAAAACGAAACATATTTAGTGCAAAACAAAATAACATTAACTCAAAATAAGCTTGCTATAATGTTTCAGTGGTTACAAAAATACATACCAATGATAAGTTCTTGTACTATTAGCACTTCAGGTGTATATAGTGCTGTCTTTCTGCACTGAAGTACCACCTATCAATAGCAGCTGTAGGGTCAAACTCTGTCAGGGTGGGCCCATTAACAAAAATTCTGAGCAAAACATTCATTGTTTCAGTCTTCAGAGAGTTCCTATTTGCTGTCTTGAATCTGTTGTGACAGCTGAACCCTCTCTCACATGAAGCTGTGCTTACTGGTAAAACAGCACAAAATGTTAATATCTGGAGCAAATTGGGGAATCTTACTGAACATTTTTCAGTGTAAGCTTTCTCCAGCATCTATTTCAGTGTCAGTGATAGGAACATAAATTTAAATTCTACTCTTTCTGCCAATACAATATCTATTTTTTCATTAAAGAGATTTGGGTTCAAATACATAAAGAGCCTCTTTATTTCTTCTTTCCCAAATTCAAGAATTATTACTTTGGGAGGCCAACCCACAGTATCAAAAATATGCAGACACGATAACACATCTGATTGCAGTCTTTCTGGAATATATATTTTTTGTATGTTTAATTAATGTCCCTCTTAAAGGCTGAAATTGTTCCTCCTTATTTTCTATATTTGTCAGCTGCGCATCCTTGATTATCCCTGAAATGGATAATTGGTCTGAAAATTCCCGTTCGCTTGGTCCAACACTAGATTCGAGATCTGTTAGAACTGAGATGCAATGTTCAATTTTTATTTTCAAATATGAAATGAGAAGTTCCTTGTTTTGGAATGCCACACTTAAAGTATTCAATTTTTGGTAGAAATCCAAGAGGAAGTACAGAACTTTAAAATTACAGAACAAAAATTTATAATCCTTCAAAGTTTTCAGCAAATTCTTAGCTTTAAAACTGCCATTGTCTTTTCCTTGGGCCACTTGTTCAAGATGGCTTACAACAGTGTTCCAACATTGCAAGAGAGCTTATACTGAACTTTCTTTGCTGGATAACCATCTAATAGTGTGAATATCATTCAGTTTAAGAATTTCTTCTCCTAGAATTTCTGCTATTTCCTTTAACATATGAAGTCTTTTGCAGAAGCATGGTAAAATATAAAAATACTTCTAACAATTGAATCAAATTTTATAAGATATTCAACTTCACTACATGCATCCAAAACAGCTAATTACAAACAGTATGCAAGGCAGTGAATTTTTATCAATTTAAGACAAATAGATTTCATTTTCATAGCTAAACCTGACTTATATCCAACCATATTTGGGACACCATCAGATACCATAGATTGTAGATTCCAACCATATATTTTTTCATAAGATATGTTAAATGTATGTAGCACAAAAATAGATTAATTAAGTAAGTTAAACAGTTTAGAATTAAAATTCTGGTGAGAAACACTTTTTGTAAAACTTGAGTAAAATACCCGGCGGTTCTAGTGTTAAGAACATTGAACAATATGTCAAAATGATATTATAAGATGACATTATTATGTATGATTATTATGTATTATAAATGATATTATAAGATGATATTCTTTACTTAAGAATAATACAAAAACGTAAAAAAATTATTGATTTCCCTTGTATTAAGAAAAAAAAATAACATATTTTATTTAAATCTGAATTTATATTTGTAAAATTTATTAAATATAAGAATTGATGCATATTTTAACTCCTAATAGACAATATTCTAACATTCTCTATAGAGAGCATAAAACAACCTTCAGGGTTTAAAGTAATACTCTAGAAAGCAATTGAGAAAATGTTACAGTTAAAAAAGTAGGGGGAAAGCGTTTCTGGTTAAGATATTGGTTTAAAAATACTGATAAAAGTCCTCAATAAATACTTTGTAGTTAAAAGTATTGTAGTTAGAAAGAAAAAAAAAAGTCTTTTTTCGTTAAGGGGTCAGGCAGTGACTACACATTAAAAGTTATCGAAACTTTTAAATATTATTATTTAAAAGCTTTTAGACTTAGTTATGCATAACATTACAGAAAATTTTATATAAATATACCGTTTTAAATTTCGCTTAAAAAAACTATAAATTTAATCTTTTATTAATTTTATGGAATAAGTCGATACGTATCTAAATCACTGTGCTCAGGTTAACACTCTCGCACTGCTCAGCCATATGGGGGTAAATTTCTTTAATACTTCAATGAGCGCTACATTAATTTTAGCACATTCAGATTGGTACATAATTTACACCATTTCTAATTTTCTACCTGGGTAAAAAATGTCCAGGATTGGAGTCAGAGATGTCTTGGGTAAAGCTGATGATGATCTTGGAACGGTTCATCCCCGAAGAATCTGGATGACCTAATTCAACCAGCTAACTTTATGTGTCATAGCTTTTGGTCTAATATATGAATCAGTTGACAGGGGATTGGCAGCTTAAGCTAAGACATTCCTGGTTCGAAACCTGGCCTAGACATTTTTCACTTTGTCAGAAAATTACAGCTCAAATGAATTATTTACAATTTGTTTAAATTAATCTAGTATAATTACGTATGCAGAGTTTACTGGAGTTCCATAACCTGCAATAGATTCTGTTATATTGATTTATATTAAACCACATGCTATGAACAATAACTTCAGCAAGGTGAATTAGATCCTCCTGATTCTTGCGAGATAGATCAGATGGCAGAGTATTGGTAACTTCAGCCAAAACATCCTTGGTTCGAACCTGGCTCCTGTGTATTTTTCACCCAGTTGGAAAACTCAATAGGATCTGATTCAAATGACCTCCAAACAAAAATGAATCTCCAAACAAAACTCGCATAATTTCAATAATAAAAATTAATCATTTCGTAAATGCTTGAAATTTTTCGACATTTTAAAAGCATAAATACGTATATTTTACGAAATGTTACCGGAAAGATCAAAATCATAGGCCATTTTGTGTACGTTTATTCGCTATATAGGATCTTAAAATTTCATGAAAATCGGGCAAATCATTAGCATAAAATTTAAAACTATCTCTTTTAAATTAAATGATTAAAAAATTAGAATTTCCTATGCTGTAGATGACGATAGCTTGACTTCTTTTTTAAAATAACTTTTGTTGTAAAGGAAAGTTTTCTGTTTTGTAAATTTTGATAGCTTAGGTTATTTTTAAAAAATACTTTCGTTCTAAAGTGAAATTTCAGATGAGATATTTTTTAAACTATTACAAACCAAAAAACGTGCAATATGCCTAAATAACAAACAGGTTTGCTTTTTAGTCGATAGAAAAGATACCAGACTTCTTAAGATACCAGACCAGATTCTTTCAAAAACATATCTAAAAATAATGAATGCATTGTTGCCTTTAAAAATTCCAAATATTTGTATAAATGTTCGTATATAATTTTTAAAATGAAAAATTAGTTAAATAACTATTTTTTCATTTTTAAAATTATATACGAACATTTAACAGTTTACAAGATGAAAGGCAGATAGTTTGAATTATTTAATCCGCTTATAGTCTTGTCATACGATAAGTCTAATGAAAAACATTAATCTTCGTCCCATTTAGGTTTGCTTTTACTCGATGTAAACCGTCAGACACACCGAAATTACTTTTAAAACCTGTTCGATTAGGAAAACCTGGCAGGTAGTAGTCTGGTCATCGGTTTACATCGTTTTGGAGAACAGCTATTTTTCCAGCGGGCTACATTTTTAAAATTCAAATTCCTTGATAAATATCCCTTTTTTGAAATGTTAATATTCACCTTATTTAATAATATATAAACTACCGTAATTTCCGGCGTATAATCCGCGGATCAAACAATTCTTTTTGGACCCAGAAATTTTATTTAGTTATTGAAGCCAAATATTTACTGCGATCTAAAATGTTACATTTTGTTTTAAATTTTTTATGGGTTAAAAAATAATTGTTTGATCCGCGGATTATACGCCGGAAATTACGGTAAGTCGAAAACAAGAAGAATTTTACAATTTCAGGAAACATGATGCCGATCTCGAAATCTGAATGTAAAGCTTGTAGAAAGCCCACTTGTAACAAACTGGGAACAGCCGATGTAAACCATGTACACAATTGTGCCTGTTGCATGTAATATCCATGGAAGGAAAAATCCAGGAAAGGTGGAAAGATCTCCAAGGTACCTATGAGATATGCTTCTGGAGGTGCCTTGTCAGGTAAAGGTCTTGTCATCTGACTAAGACTAAATTACGAAATCAATTTAAGTAGTGTGCAGGTGCAGGTGCAAACAACAAGGCAAACATTTTTAGTAATCGCATAACAAAATTCACAACTAAGCAATAGACATTGCTAATAGGATGAAGATATACCCGCTCGCCAGGTTTATTGCTAGGCGATTGGGTGGTCATTTTCACCTCCGATACCAAGTATTAACCCGGGAGGACGCGCGCTTTTCAAGGCATGAATGATTTTAACTTTGCCACCAATAAAATCTAATGATAACAGTCACTTTATTAAGACGGAGACAATTCTTACAAATTTTGCGGTAAAATAAATTGACGATCACTTTTAAAAAATTAGTGGTTACAATTGTAAAAACCACACGCACTCAGGGTCTTTTAGGCCCTGCGCGCGTCCTCGCGGGTTAAACACATTTAGCTGGGACAACCTGACACGCCTGGTCATAGTTTTAAAGGAAAAGAGTGTACCAAGATTAATGTCAAAGGGAGAGAAAAATGTCATCTAATAGCAGCTTACTCTAAATTAAACTTCTACACAAGCTAAACCTATTTAAAGCTACCAAAGTTAAAGCCATTAGAAAGAGACATTCTGCCGTTACTTCACTTATATTGGCTGCTTCGGAGCCTAAGTTGATAACATGGCAGTTGGACATTTTGCATAAAATATCTAGAACACATGCAGGCAAGATTTTGAATCTGCGTTGTGTCATTTTCGGGTTGAGATCAGGGTTGCCAGATGGGCTACTTTTTTAAAATTTAGATTCTTGATTGGCATCATTTTTTGAAAGGTTAAATTGCGCCTATTTAATGATATATTAGTTAATGCAAAAATAATAGAAATTTTAACGCTTCCAAAAATTGGTGCCAATCAAGATATCTGAATTAAAATAAAGTAGCCCACTGGCAACACTGGTTGTGATTCGACTCTTGCTGGTCAATTTCTACCCAATTTTGCAAAAGAGTCTAAAATAATTTTTCATAAGATAAAACTATATATTTGAACATACAGGGTGAGTCATAAATATCGAAACAATAGGCTATCTCCTTAAATATTGCCCCTAGGCCCATACTTCCAATTGCAAAAATAAAAAAAAGGTGAAATTTTTGGTAAGATAAATTGCAACTCCATTTGGGGGGGGGGGGGGGGCGGATCTATTTGAAAAATTACAAAAATTAACTTTTTATACGGCCCCCGTAGGATATAAATTCCAATTAGGGAAACTTTCCTTATCCAGTCCTGAATAATACACAAAAAGTTGCATCTTCATATCTTGAAAATTCGCGAAGTTTTGATATGTTTGAATAATTCATCAGGTTTTAAGGGATTAGACACAAATTGAAATGCGCGCAATTCAAAAGACAATGTTACTTTAACAGTTGTAGGAAACGCGTAAAAAATCTATCTTTTGACTTAGATTTTTGATTTTTTTTCTTTTTTTGTGTATGTTAGCCATATAATTTGCTAAGAAAATTACATGCTAAAATTTATCATAAAATTTATAAAAATTTCATATGGTTAGTACTGGTTTCAATGCGATAGTTAAAAATCGTTATAACTCCAAACATTATTTATCGGATTACAATTTCTTTCTATTTAACTAAAAATGAAAATCTGATTTTAGTTTTGTTTCGAGGCTTTTGTTTTTCAATATTTATTTTAGAACTATTAAAAATATTTATTTAAAAAATAATAACTTTTAAAAAATCATATTTTCAAAAGTAAATAATTTTTCATTTTTTTTAAACAAAAGTAATATAAAATAATTAATAATGACATGTTTCAAGTTTGTACTTTTTTTCTTTAACAATTCTTAACTTTTAATAATTTAAAGACAAGAAATAGTCGGGAAAAAAATTATTATACCAGCAGGGCTCCCAAATGGTCCGCGAACTGAACATCAGAATTTTTTTAGAGAAATTTCCTTTTTAGATTTTTCTTGCAAATTGTCAAGAAACCACGTTTGGAAGTTGATTCCAGCTCAAAGGTATTATGAAATTTTCTGTTAAAAAATATTGATGTTCAGTTCGCGGACCATTTGGGAGCCCTGTACCAGAAAAACGAAATGTTCTGTTTTACTGTCTATTAGTTATTTAAAAGAATGCTTTTCTAAGATGCAGATTAAGTCCTTTTTAAAAATTTAGCTCTCACAACTTCAAGCTTTTTATCGTCCTGTAGAGGCTGTTAAAAAATCTGTATTCTGGGCTCAGGTCAGATCAGGACCAAGACGTTACTTTTTTCTGAAGACTCGCCTATCCGGGTCTAATGAATTTTTCATACCGGAGGGGACTGCTTCCTTTTTCCCAGACTTGCACTGGACGAAATTTTTAATCCCGGTCTCGAACAATCCGTATTAAAACGACAGACCTAATACGCACATAAATAAAATTTGGTTTAACCATTATTTTTACGAAAACCACATAAGTTTTAAAACCGCTTTTATTTTACAAAACAATAAAAAAACTTTAAAATTAATTTTTTTAGGAATAGTATATTTAAATGTTAAAAAATTAAACAAAATAAAACCAGAGAAAAAAAAATCTGCCTATGACGGAATTCTGTCTTAAACAGAAATGTGTTGATTCATGCAAAATAAATACAATAATATCTGAGAAAAAAATAAACTCCATTTAACTTTCATGGGAAGGGCATTTGTCTATTAGGTATTTTTTCTTTTCTATGTGATTCCGTCTTAAAAGGTTTTACTGTATAACATTTTTCAAAGTCTTCAATGCACGGGATATGGATTAGTGATAATAAAATATAAGTGAAACATTTATATAAAAACATAGATTCATTGATAAAATAAATATATCACAGCCTTTGGCACCTCTTTAATAATAAAAAGTATAAATATAAAAAACGAAATTCTATATTAAGTATTTTTGGTCAGAACTCCTCCCCGCAAAACAATTTTTAACTATACTGAAGTAAAAAACTATGTAGAAATTCACGGCTGAACCGGCTACGATTTAAGTTTTTTTCCAGGCTGGTCCAAATTATGATGTTCCGGACAGGCATTATTTCATGCCAGGCTGAACTTCTTTCCCTATGGGTCGGTTTTGGACCGGACCTAAGTATTACGATTTATTCAGACCTTCAGTGCTAACGATCAATTTGTTTTAGAAACAAGTTTCAATTTTAAATCAATACGCTGCTTTATTATGGCCAAATAAGAGGCACGGTCTTAAACCGACATACACTAACGTTACAATTTGTGGACGATCCCTTATTTGCATTGAAAATGGATGAAAAACACTTCGGTTACAGGCATGATAAAGTGGTGTAAGTCACGAATTTTTGAGAATTTTGGGTTTTGATATCTCTGTCAGGTTTTCAGATAGGGAGATGAATTTTTTTTTGTTCAATTTAGGAATGGATAAGGAATAATTTCCTAATTGAGAATTTTGCTCTACGGGGGCCGTATAAAAATTTAATTTTCGTATTTTTTCAACTAGACCCTCCCCCCCATGGAGTTGCAACTTATATTATCAGAAATTTTAACTTTTTTTATGAGTTTTTGCAATTGGAAGTATGGGTCTAGAGACAATATTTAAGGAGATAGCCTATTGTTTCGATATTTGTGACTCACCCTGTATATGAATATTTATATTTTCATTTTCAATTAAAAAATAAAATTGCTATAAGAAATATTAACCCTTTCCGGCGCAGTGTTGCCACTCCGGCAACACCTAATTTTAATTCCAAACTTACAAACAGCACCAATAATATTTTAGTAAAATTTTACTTTTACAGTGACAGCTTAAACCAGGGAATTCTTAATTTCTAAAAAAGTCTTTTGTAAATTCCGGTGTCAGTCAACAATTTCTCATTTTACAAACAGAATTTGTCTGCGCCGGAAAGGGTTAATTGTAGAAATTTTATTATAATTGTATTAAAATATCGATTCACGGTCTCGCATTGCGGTTTCGGATTTAAGTATTTCAAGTTTGGATAGCGTTCTTCTTGAAGCATGTCGGTATTGGGTCAGATTTTGAGCTGACGAGTTTTTTGATGGGTTCGGGTCGTGTTATATAGAACCCATGCAGGATACTGTGGAAGCATCGCGGCCCGTCTTTTTCGTTGGTTGTTGGCAAACCTTATGATGTTTGTGTATTATCATTACCGATTATATACTTCCGTCTCATTTATTGAAGATTTCCGTCATTAAATAAAACAAATTTTTCTATTCCAAAATAGTGGAGCACAAAAAGTGGAACGTTTGGCAGCTATTTATAGAACAATTTTAAATCAAAAGGATTTCAGTAAAATTGAAAAGAGAGAACTTTTCCCAAGAAAAGAATTGACTAAAAATAATCAATAATCGTTGAATAAGAATACTTTATATATTTTATTTTATACAGAAGACAATTATCTGTAGCTTTTGGAATTCGATTCCAGATCATCTAAATTGGGCAGTCGACGCTCTTATTCTTCTTCACGAAATCAAGATTGTTCCGTTGCTTTTGCTATTTACTTTTCCTTTTGTTTTTGGATTTTCGAAAAGGTTCGTGCCCTTTTTTTTTTAACAAAGTTTGTGATTGTCTGTTAGAATTTCATATGTAACGAGAAAAATATTCGATATTAAAAATTGAAAAAAAAAGTTGAATTTCTAAAAAGTATGTTTTATCTTTAGAACTATCATATATTGGCATTTTTTTTAACTATAAAAGACAATTAACAGAATTCATTTCCCTGTTAATACTGGTAACACTAGAACGCCCGGAAGGAGTCGATTCGGGCCACGTGTTCAAATTTTAATTCGAGGCAGAATTTTTATCTTTAAATAAATTCAATTTGAATCACGCAGATTTACGTTAAATAAATCAATTAAAAATTTTGAATAACAATTCTGACGTTAAATATTATTATGAAACTTGAGTAAAATTTCCGGGCGTTCTAGTGTTAATTTAAAATGTTTTTCATTCAACCTGCATTGCTTTATTATTAAACTAGCATAAAAATACGAATTATAAATATTTTTATATAGATTGCTAGATGTAAAATATGACTATTATATTTTTACCACAGATTATTAGGCCATTACATAAGGTGAAGACAATTAGTTTAAAATACTGGTGTCTAGAGCATTTGTAGCACCTATCTACGCGGAACACTAGTAGTCAATGAGAATCACCCCTTGATTTACAAGGGTTAACACTTTGGACTCGGGTGTTTCACGTTTATTTTTTTCTTCTAACACCACTTTTTAAAAAGAAGTTTCCTTCATGTACAGAATTTAAAAAAAATATTGTAATTAAATAAGGCAAATTTTACTTCCCTTTATTACTAGTGCCAAAAAAAATGCAAAGACCGATGATGCCCAGTCAGACTGACATAAGTGTATAAAAAGTAAAAAAAAAAAAAAAAAAAAAAAAAAAAAAAAAAAAAAAACACAAAATTATTTATTCAAAAAAACTTCGTCGAATCAGAATCAATTGGCAAAATCTATTTCAATTAAAAAAGAAAAAAATAAGTATTTTAAATATCATTTATGAAACAGATATAGATTGTAGGACTTGGATTTTAAAATAAACATTTTTTTTCTCAATTTTATTAAAACCCTTTTTAACTCTTAAATTACTCTGCGAAAAAAAGAAAGAAATAAAATAAAAGAAAGAACATTACAAACGCATGGAAAGTAGTTGATAATGACAAAAGCAAACTACGGTGAAATGAATGATTGCAATTAAAATGGAATATATTACGAAATGTTGAAATACGCATTAATGGTATTATCCCTGGGCAAACAAAGCATTCTTTTATTATTATTATGTTAAGAAAAAAGATAAAAAGGGCAACGCTTTAATTGGAAGGCTTTATGCTTTTGAAAAGACGTGAATGAAATCAGTCTTGAGAATACTGAAAATATAATATATTGCTTTATATTTTAATGACTGATTTCATAATTAAAATTAATTAATGTGATTTTTTCCCAAATCACCTTTTCTATTTTACGTTTCTCATGAAGACAAAGAAAAAAATGTTATTATTGCAGTTTAGTTTTTATAAATTATTAAATATATGTTGATCTTTAGATGAATTGATTAATATTAATAACACATGGAAACGCGCATAAAATAAAACGAATAATAAGAAATTAATTTGATAAAGGTGTCTTGAAGCTATTCAGGTATATTATAGCTAATTGGAAGATAAACCAGGTGCTAACTTAATTCTTTAAGATAGTTTAACAAATAATTGTCAACAGAGTGCATTGTATGTTTTCTCATTGGTAACTATTGCTGATTTGTGCTTTTTTTATTTTTGCGTTAAACAGAGATCCCACTGGTCCAGCAATTTTTTGAAAGAAATTCTTGGTAGGTTTCTACAACAACTCCAAGAAAAACGCTCTTCCTGGCATATTTCTATGAAATTTATAAATAAAATTTTTCTTTAAATAAAAGTGCTGTTCAAAAAGCGGACAAAGTGGGAGCCATGGTTATATTAACCACTTCCCTGATTTGCCCGTACGTTATACGGGCAACATGTTTTTGCCATTCATGATTTGTGCGTAGTACGTACGAGCAAAAGATTTCAAATTATGATTTATTATTCTACTCAGTAAATTTTTATTGTGAATTATGCATTATTTAATCTGAGCATTTTTCTGATTAGATAAGGCAAATATTTCTGTTTCGAAAAACCGGTGATAAAAGATTAATAATTCTGTTAGAGATGCAGAAAATAAGCATTATTTGAAAGTTTTCGTCAAAAATATTGATTAGTTTAGTGGTTAAATGTAAATTTCAAATAATTTTACAAAACTAGGTTATTTAAATTGAGCCATTAATATAATCTAATAAACGTCTTTGAATATTTTTTAGAATAATAAAATAAAAAATATGCATTTAATTACATACTTTGAACAATAATTTTTGATTTGCTTTTTTCAATTCAAGCACTGATATATTAATACAACTAATATATAAAACTTCATGAATATTTTAAGTATTCTATATTCATCTATTAGTAGCTGTTAATATTTTAAGGATTATTTACATTTTGTGTATCTTTATTTAACTCTCCTAGTACTATTGGGGTCTTCATTCACTCCATTATATTTTGTTTTAAAGTTTTATATTTCAAACCAGAAAAATATAATAAATGACACTTAATCAACACAGTTGATAGCTCATACGAAGTTCTAAAAGTACAAATAAATTTCTGGTTCAACTCATTAGAAACAAAAAATCGTTCTTAAAAATTAAAATATCGTACTAGGAGGATTAATAAAAACTTCGAATGATTTTCAAAATACTGTTAGCTGGATTTTGTTGGTTGTATGGGATTTATGGCAAAAGCCTTTTAATGGACATGCGCTAATTTTAAGTAAGTAACAAATCATTACTATATAGTTCGTCCACAATATGTTGGCCGATAACTTTAAAAGATTTCGAGATGCTAACGGGATTCTTATCATAACTCCATTGATCATGGAGTTATGAACAAAGTGGAGGAGACATAAACAGTATTGTTTTCTAGTTGCGATTGAAGTAACTGAGGAAGTTGTTACAAGATGGCGGCTGATTTTCTTATATCGGTTGAATAATTTCTGATAACCGTCACACAAACGTCCAATGGTAAATTTTAAATACAAAAATGTACATTAATTTAGCAGCCTTTTTCTTTAAAAATTTCTCTCACAAATATTGTTAATATTGCTATTTGTCTTTATTCGTAGGCGTTTGCCCAGGTATTACATTTTTTTACTAACACTAACAGGTGGTTGCCTTGGTTCTCCCAATATGTCGGAAAACACAGGAACTGATTACCGCCAAAGTAAAATCCCAACAGTAAAAATAAAAAATCTATTTTTGTCACTGTTTATGACAGAAATTGCGCATTAATAAGGCGTTTAAGCAAGGTAAAAATTTCTATTTAAATTTACTGGTGGAATGTTTTGTTCTCGGAAAGGGGGGGGGGTAATGAAATCCTGCATAAACGGTGACATTTATACCTTCACTATTTTCAAGATATGACAGTTCCTCTTATTAATTGTTCCATATTGTTTATAGACATAAATGCAGCGGGAAAAGCATTTTTTAACAACTTGATTTTTGCTAATTGCTGGTAATGATTATCACTTACTAGGGAAGTGCACGAAGTGTGGGTCACCGATTTTAACAAAAGTGGTATGGTTGGAAAGATCTCATCGAGAGCAGAAAAAAACTCCATGAAACTACCCGTCGCAAATGAGTCGTTATCGGGATATCCGGCAATATATGTGACGCAACTAGCGCATACTTAATGTGCGTAAAACGTAAAAAATTTTAGTCTCGATTTTAACTAAAGTGGTATCGTTGAAAAGATATCATCGTGAGGATTAAAAAACTCAATGGAATCACCCGTCGGAAATGAATTGTTCTCGAGATATCCGACAATATGTGTCACGTTTTTAATACACACTTCTAGGAAACTGCATTAACTAGGGAAGAGCAAAAAGCGTAAGTCACCAATTTTGACAAATATTATCGTTGGAAAGATCTCATCGAGAGCAGTAAAAAACTCAATGGAACTACACGTCGCAAATAAGCCGTTATGGAGATATCTGTCAATTTATGTCACTTAACTAGTGTACACTTAATGGGGGACAGCAAAAAAAGGTTTTCTCGATTATAATGAAAATGGTGTCTTTGCAAAGATATCATTGTGAGAAATAAAAAACTCAAAGGAACAAACCATCTGAAATGAACGATTTTCGTGATATCCGACAATTTCTGTCGCTTAATGCAGTTTCCTAGAAGTGTGTATTAAAAATGTGACACAAGTTGTCGGATATCTCGAAAACAATTCATTTCCGACGGGTGATTCCATTGAGTTTTTTAATCCTTACGATGACATCTTTTCAACGATACCACGTTAGTTAAAATCGAGACTAAATTTTTTTACGGTGCCTCATTAAGTATGCGCTAGTTGCGTCACATATATTGTCGGATATCTCGATAACGACTCATTTGCGACGGGTAGTTCCATGGAGTTTTTTGCTGCTCTCGATGAGATCTTTCCAACGATACCACTTTTGTCAAAATCGGTGACTCACACTTCGTGCACTTCCCTAGTTAGTAAAAAAACAAGATTCTACTAGTAGTGGCTTGTGATTATTACCTTATTTAAGAATTACATTTTGCTATTCGTTACTACTGATTATCTTATTAATTTATATATGTATTCCTCATTTTTCTAGTTAATTCTGCGTGGACCAAATCTCCTTACAGTTTTAAGAGCTTTCGAACTTTCTAAGATCTATTTAGTGAACAATAATTTAGTAATGACCATTTTAATTAATCTCCATTTTTCATATGACTGTTAATTAATCATTTTTTGATATTTGGTTAAATATTAATTATATAAGTAATCAGCACATATTTGTGAAATAATTATCACGGTCTTATTCAAATACTCCCCCTCCCCAAAGGAAAAAAAATCTAAAAGTATGGCAACTTTCAATTCAGCATTTTATAGGCATATGAATGACAGAAACCATACATTTTCAAAGTAAGCTTACTTTTTTCGTTTGAAATCTGAACGACTGACCTCCTCCCCCCTGTGACGCACTGTCATCAAATATTGATCTACAATATTTGTAAAAATGGATATTTAAAAAAAAAACATTCTTTTTTGTTAAATCACTCTCAAATGTCCTTTGGTTGTGAACTTGATTAACGAAAATTAAATAGAAGTTTATGTTTTCAATTTAAAGTTAATACATAATGTTAGTACATACATCCGTCTTGTATCGCAAAGTTTTAAATACAGACGAATATTTTTTTAATGCTACCTCGCATCACTTTTTCAACACAAAAATCTTTTACATTTGGTTTGAAAACATTTGAAAGAGAAATGTACTACGAAATGTATTTTTGTGTATTTTTTTAAAAGTGTTGTGAATATAATATAAAAATAGTCGCACGCAATTGCAACTTTGTGATACCCCCTTGTAGTCCAGGAAGAATTACAAGATCAAAGCTCCATATTTGAAAACTAGTTATCTTTACGATAAAAATTCTTGTAAAAGTTTTGCAAAGATAACAACAAAAAATATTTTTAGAGATAAGCTTTGACGAAAACAATAAAGAAAATTTTTCTTTAAAAAAAAATTAGTATTCAAAAAACGGATCGTGTAGAAACCTTGCTGAAGGAGAAAAATAAGATGAAAACCTTGTTTTTTTTCTTTGATTAGTGTAAATTGTGGCGCTAAATTGAAGTAAATTTGAAATTATTTTATAAAACTAGACTGTTTAAATACAGACTATAGAATAATGCGTTTAAAATCTTTTCTCTGAACGACCTTCTAATGTAAAGGTGAAAAGCGCAGATATGATTAACTAACTGAGGCACCAAATGACAATTAATTTTCAATTTCGGAAAAAAAATACCTTTTCCAGTTACCAGACACATTACTTTGTATTTTGAAATTATTTATAGGAATTTCAATGGATTTTAAAAACTTCCTACAATCATTAAAATTCACGGTACTAATTTTTTAGCGGATATATAATACTTAAATACTTTTATTTTTATTTTTTAATTACACTTTAAATGTTTTATGAATACGGTATCTACTTGATTTTTAAGCCGCCAAAATTGAAAATATTTTTTATTTAATATACTTTTATTTTTCATAATTAATGTTATGAAATAATACTTATAAAACTAAGAAGTTTTTTCTATTTTATTTTATACACTGAATGCCTTTATATTATGAACAGGGGTATAAAAGTATCTGAAAAACGTCCATAAGCATTCTACTTATCATCAGTGAATTTTACAAATATGTGACTAATATCTCTGGAAATGCACATAATACTAACTTCAGGAGTTCTTAGTTGCCAAATATAATGATTAGGGATTTGTTCATCGTGAATCCCCTTTTCCTAATTTCATCTACCTACACAGTTAATGATTTCGAGTGAATCTGAATGTCAGAATATCATGCAAAATCATGTTAGCTGAACCATTTATTTCTTAATGAGTTTTAGCAGTGTGATATTTTATTTATTTTGCTGTCAATGGCGATGACTAGCAAGGATGAAACGTGCCATTAACTAGTTTTGAACATGTCCATAATAAAATCGGGATTGTAATACTGTTAAAAGTCTCTATAACAAATGATACTACATTACATATTGCTGCTTCTCTGCTTATAGACTTAACAATTGATCAATCGCAAAGTTCATGTAGATAATCTTTGTATTACATCCTGATGTCTATATGATGGGGTAAATAAAAATCACAATTTACGAGGTTAATTCTTTTTTATTGATAATTCTTTATTTATAATATTATACTATTCTAAAAGTTATATGTATTAGAGAACAATTTTATTGTAAGTGCGCATATACTGGGTGTCCCAAAAATGACTGATAGATTTTAAAATTCAATAACTTGCAAACGGTGACAGCTATTTAAAAATTTTTTACAGGAGGGTTATCTATAATGTCAGGAGTTTTTTTACCGTAATTTTTTGTTTTAGTTCGCATATCAAACAATATGTGGCGCTGACGGCGATTGAAGGCCAGGTGATCAGTGCTGAGTGAAGCGTCGACCTGGCCTTCAATCGCCGTCAGCGCCACCTATTGTTTGATATACGAACTAAAATAAAAAATTACGGTAAAAAAACTCCTAACATTGTACATAACCCTGCTGCAAAAATTTTTTAAATAGCTGTCACCGTTTGCAAGTTATTGAATTTTAAAATCCATCACTCATTTTTGGGACACCCGGTTTGTCCCCTAAACTGCGTGTAATGGCATTCTTTGGATGCTGCTGTTTTGGTATAATTCTTGATGATTTTTCACACTGTTTCGCCTAGGTTTGAGCGGAAAATAAGCGATAACTTTTGATACTCTAAAACGAATGAAATTTACACAATCTATATCTAGTATATGAATACTATGAAATGGTTATGCTTTGAAAATCTCTGCTTCAAACCGGAGTTTGCATTAATAATGCTGTTTCTGCAATCAGGATTCCAAAACCTGTTTTATTGATCTTAAAATCTAGCGATCGGCTTCCACAATTTACACGATTTTGATATGCATCCGAAATGATTTTAGTGCGTATTATTCATAATGCGGAATGGACTTATCAAAATATATTATCGAAATAAATGCTCGACCCATTCATTCATATATATATATATAGAGAGAGAGAGGAGAGTCCTATGTACTGAGACATGCTACACAAAGAAACAGAGAAGCTTTTGAAATAAAGTACGTGTTGATACAGCTAGATATTTGTATTGTACCGATGTTAGACTGTTCTCTACGCTTTGTTTGGAATTTTCATCGACAAATCTCATGTTCTGGCCGTTATTTTGCTTGAAATTGAGGAAAATAAATTATTTATTTGGACCCGAACATTACTCATTGAAAACTGTTACAGATATGTATCTTCAATGTAATTAAACGTGGTATTTCAATTCAGACATCCTGCATATGCTGCACTATTTCTTCATTTAACAGGTAGGATTTAACAGTAATAAAGCAGGAGGAAAAAGTACGGAGCCTTTTATTTTAAGCAAATCGACTTGCTAATTAAAATTTAACATTGATAACAATGGAACATAGAACACTTGTACGTGGGGAAGTGGTACATCTCTGTGAATGGATTTCTTTTTCTTTAATTATGCCTAATTACTAATATTCATTTTTAGATCTGCGGTACTATGTACGGTTTCCTCTTATAACTTCATCAACTTTCTATTAGTAATCATTACTAGCAAGTTTTGTGGGTGTTCAATGGCACTGTTTAAATGAAAATCCTAGTAGAGTATATAAGGAAAAATTATATGTTTTTACAGGATATATATAACTTAAAAAAGATTACAAACATTATGATGTAGATCATATAAATTAGTTTTAAATGCTTTAAAAATATTGGGATATGTGCAAAATAAATAAATAAATAAATAAAGAAGGAAAGAAAGAAAGAAAGAAAAATAAATAAATAAATCCATTCAAATATTTTGTGAAATGTCTTTATCAATAGGAAAATATCTTTTTATACAATTGTATGTGCGAGTAGTTTAATATCGTCTATGCTGAAGAATAAAAAGAGAAAAGTATCAAACGCGTTTTAAGGAGTTTTAAGAAAAGTCGAAAAGCTAAATAAGCTAATTTT
This sequence comes from Maratus speculifer, assembly GCA_964019185.1. Lineage (NCBI taxonomy): Eukaryota > Metazoa > Arthropoda > Arachnida > Araneae > Salticidae > Maratus > Maratus speculifer. Next base: position 272,096,867 of record OZ025299.1, read on the forward strand.
GATGCTGATTTATAGTCCACTTTCGACAGTCTTGGGCAGCAGCAACGACAGGATGTCGAATGGGATTTTTATCCTTTAAACTTAAAGGGTTTTTTTTCTATGAAGTACAATACATATTTGAACAATCGTAAAGATAAAACTTTCAGAATCGTTTTACAAGGAAAATTAGGTTCCAATTGCTTTTGCCTATAAGTCACGTTGAAATAGCTATATACATAATACCGTTAATCTAATTTCAAATTAATTGCAGTTGAAATATCAAGTAGTACACAAAAGATACCCAAAATTCAATTTGATAAATCTTTGATCTTTGTAAGCAGAATAAATTTGAAATTTAGCCTGAACTATTTAGCACCGTTAATATTGAACGTGCAATAAGTATAGAAATGAAATGGCACACTTGTTTTTATTTGCAGATAGTTTATAAAAAGATCTCCCTTCTTTAAATTTAAAATATCGTTTTCTTGCAGATGATGCACGCAATTTTTGAAATAGTCTGGATATTAAAAGTTACATCAACTTTTACAAAAATAACACCCACTTTTGATATCACAGTTTAGTTCTTTGGATTGAAATTTACTGGAAAAGTGCATAGTTTATACTAAACTATTTATTTAATCTCGATATAAAAGGCAAGCTATTAAGTTTTTATCCACAAGTTTGGCAATATTTTTATTTAAAAGGAAAAGCTTCCGGAATCACACCACAAAATTTTAGAGACGATAAATATGCAATAAAATTAATAATAATAATAATAATAATAATAATAATAATAATAATAATAATAATAATAATAATAAAACTCAGCTTCAAAATTTTATCTGAAATTTTTCTCACATAACTTTTCTGCTTGTAGATTTTCTATTTTTTAAATATATCATTATTTATAAGTTATCTTGCTTTTAGAAATTCAAAATGTAGCAATTCGCCTCATCTCGAAAAATAATGACTGGAATGAAATGTTAACTGACATATAAATATATATATATTTGAAGATGTCCATTTTACTTATTTAACAAACGATAGCTATTATAATTCATAATTTTTCTTAAAATTAGTTTAATAATAATTTTCATAATCACAATTATGCTTTTGAATGAAAAATGTGCATAGAATATATTTGGATTCTCACTGAGAAAAAAAATTACCGTAATTTCGGGTGTATAAGCCGCAGATCAAACAATTCTTTTTCGACCCAGAATTTTTTAAGAAACAAATATAACTAGTTAGATCGCCGTAAATATTTGTCTTCAATCACTAAATAAGATTTCTGGGTCCAAAAAGAATTGTTTGATCCGCGGCTTATACACCCGAAATTACGGTAAATATTTTTTAGAATATATACACTACAGTTACCACACAAATTTAACATTGGTATTCCCGAAATTTGACCTCTTCTAACACTCCATAAAAATTTAGCAAAAATAAACAACTTTACTTTTAAAGTTTTACTTAATTAAATATTTGGTCAAGTGCGAATAATACACACGAAAGGAGGGATCCATACGATAAATATATGACTTATCAATTGGGCATTGCATGATATAAATGTATTATGAAAAGTTGTTATCTAGGCTTTAAAATTCGATGGCGAATAGAATACGCGGCCTATGTCTTTATGTTTATCCAAACTGTTCTGCCTTTAACCCGGGAGAATGGTTCGCATAACCAAGGTTTGAAGGATTTTTAATTTTTCACCAATAAATACATCTTATCGTAACTTTATTTGATCGGAGACAATTGATAAAAATTTTGCGATAAAAGAAATTGAAGATTACTTTTAAATAAATAACGGTGGCACTTGTAAAAAACAATACTCACTCTGGGTCTGTTAGGCCCGGCAAAAGTCCTCCCGAGTTAAGTATTAATATCTCTTCTAATTACAGGCTTTCATTTTTCCAAAATCCTTATTTACAGTCCTTTTATACTTCTGTGAATATAAGTACCGCCAGGGCTTTTTAACTGCTTCACAGAATGACCACACATAAAAATTTGTGAATAACGAAAAATTCGCATTTCTTAAACGTATGGAACCGAGATAACTGCTATAATTTTCGTACAAGATTTAAATTAAGATCTACTACCACAATTTTTTTCATAATTTTAGTTTCGGTAGATTTGGAAATAGAGTTAGCCAGGTACGTGTTTGCTGAACATCTTCAAAGATATCTCTCAAATTTAGAATATCTAAAATTAAAAGAAATGCATTATTGAGTTCGGTGTTATAAAAAAGCTTCCACTCGATACCCCACACGACACGCAAAGAAAAGATTTTTTTTCACATAACTTGATTAGTCCCTTTAAATTTTTTTCTAAGTGTAATTGTTAATGGATAATTATCTAAAAATATGTGGGTCACTTGGAAAGTCGTATCTGGTTGGGAAAATGAGTTCATACCGGAAAATACTATAATTTTTTTTAATTAGATATTGGTTCCTATAAGTAATGTTTAGTAATCAATGGGTTAAATTTTCCGGAACAAATTGACTTTCCCAAACGAACACGATTTTTTGAACGACCCAATAATTCAGCCAATTTAAACTTTCCACATTCCATAGTTTGCGAATCAAATGACTGTGATAGTTCGACAAGCAGACAGACACAGGAGTGATCTTACAAATATTCCACGTTCGCTTTTTAAGTACGGAACCCAAAAAAACAAAATAAAATGTCAAAATTTAGTGTTGCTGCAGTGTTGCCAGATGGGCTACTTTTTTAAAATCCAGATTCTTAAATGGTACAACTTTTTTGAAATGTTAAAATGCGCTTTATTTAATTATGTATTAATTAATGCGAAAAGAAAGGGAATAATACCGTTTCAAAAAAGTGGTGCCAATAAAGAAATCTGAATTTAAAAAAAGTAGCCCACTGGCAACACTGTGTTGCTGCTTAAAAAATCGACGTTGGTGCAATTTTTTATTCGCAAATGATCCAAATTTGGAAATTTGTATTCATATTTTGAAAAAACACAATATTCCGAGTGGAAAGAATTTTGGTGCGATTTTCCCGTAAACGGTCGGCGTATAAAAATAATAAATCTTGTTAAAACAAGTTATTAAAAACAACTTGTTAAAAAAAAATCTGTCTTTACATAAGGTGTCTCATCATTTAAATTTATAAGAATTAAATTGTGAAGAAATATGCTACATTTATATGAATTGTAAAACAGAGCAGTTGCTTTTTACTTTTGCCTTCTTTTCAAAATAGTTACAGCAGTTTAAGATAAGTAAAAAAAAATATTTTGAAATATCTTTTTACATATTTGAAAAAAAAATCAAAAATATTCATGATAGAATCGAGATAGTTTCATGTGTTTTTAATTATCCCAATGAACAAAAATACAGGTATAATGTTTCAGTGTATAGAATAATATGAAAAGCTTTTGTTATGTAGGATAAATTAGAGATGTATGCAAGCGATACAGCGAAATGTTGGATTCAATAAGTAGCACAACAATCACAGTTTTTAAAATTTTATCCCTTGCACCATGCGAATGGTACAACTTAAAATATTACGTCAAATATTAGGTTTAAAATGTTAGTTCTGTCGTATAATGTTATTTCACGCCTACTTGTTAAAATTCAGAATTTTTCATTGACACTACTTTTTTGAAATAGTAAAACTCCCATTGTTTTCTCTTTAATGCAAAATGCGAAAACTATGGGAATTTTATCATTTCAAAAATTTGGTTCAGCCAATGGAGAAATGGAATTTAAAAAAAGTAGGTATGAAATAAAATTACAATACAGAACTTTCCGGTTGACCTAATAGTTAATTAGACTACAAAATTAAAAATAAAATTTCCCTATGTTTCATCCACAAAATTACAGAAAAAAAATTCTATAAAAAATTCCTTCAAGGCATTCTTGTGACTCTTTTCTTTAAAGAAAGAAAAAAACTAACAGACTATTTTTCGATACAGTGCAAACGTACAAAGAATGCTTATTTGAAATATAAAACATGTTGTTTGCATAAGTTTCAAATCAATAAATTCTGCATAATTTTTTCTATTAAAATAGGAAAACTTACCATTTCTGTTTTCACTGTCTGCCGGTTTCATCTGTATTGGATGGTGCATCTGTAAACAAAATTAAATGAATTAAAAACAGAAAATGATATGTACATAAAATTACATTCTTAATTACGTATTTAATTGCATACGAAATTACTCAATATTCTTTATTGTTAATATGAGTTATTCAGCAAAGACTCGATTGGAAAACACGGGATAAGTGAAACTTTCTGATAACAAATATTAGTAGTTTAAAAATCAGAACCAAGTTTAAACTGAAATGCACAAATTTGTGATTGGTTATATATGGTGTCCATAAATATCCTAGTTATAAATTTTAACAATACCATAGCTGCCAACTTTTACGCATTTTTGCTACCAATAAAATTGTACAGAGATTTTCCATTTGTTTAATCATAGGATTTCGACGCTTAAATAATACAAAATTTACTATAAAATTTTGGTGGCAGGAAAAATGCGTAAAAGTTGGCAGCTATGCAATACCAACTGTAAGCATTGTATAGTGTTCATTCAAGGGCACAAATACTAGTTTGTTATTTACTTGGTTGCAGTGTAACATAAGCAAAATGCCGACTGCTTAGCGTAAAGGGTTATTGCTGAAAATTAAAATGCCGTTAGAAACAAGCTTTTTCCTTTGGGACTTTATAACAGATCGTGTCGAAATTTTGCTTCTACATTATGATTTAGCAGTGTTAGAAACAGAATTGAGGAGACTATTGTTTGTTATACCTAACTTATTGACCGAAATGTGGGATTAAATAGACTTTATCTTAGATGTGTACCATATAACTAAAGGGACACAAAATGAACATTTGCAACATAACTTGGTTACTTTTCCTTATATTTGATGTATGGTTTCTTCTAAATAATCTAAGTTAAACCATCATAATATACCATTGAAACTGCGATATTCTTTTGAGAATAGCTTATATTATATAAAAACAAAATATTTAAAGAAAATATATTGCGATAAAATGCAAGACAGTGAATAACAAACAAGCAAGCAAACTCAAGACAGTGAATCCTTTTTACAGGAATTTCGCTGTTTCAGATCACGTTTTCTTGTTTCAAGATCTAGCAATATTGTCAAAGTATGGAACGGCATGACGAAAGACTATTTTGCAGCTCTACTCAAGAATCACTATATTAAAAATTAATCATCTTAACCCTGTCAGAGATAAAATACTTCTATTCATAAAGCTCTGAAGTAACTGAGTGACACAAGAAATCACAAACAAATTTATTTGAAAATCAGTAAAAGCAATTCTCCGCGCATATTTCAAAATAGCAAAATTTTCATTTTAAAATTCTGGTATAAAGTACAATTCAGGGATTTAAATTTCGTTATCCTAAATTAAACCACTGTACTTTAAGGGGTTAAGCTGCTAGTGAGTGCGTTTTCGAATTCCTCTCGCTAAAGCTAAGTTTATAGTCACGTGATGCGATAGTATATTTAAAACATCTCCTCAGGGAATCAGTATGTTCAATGTATTTGCCCTGTGTACTCTTCTGAAAGGAAGTTGTTTTTTTTTCCTTAGTTGTCAAAATACTTCTAAAATATATACAGTGGCGGTCATATGTTTCCGGCCAGCAAAAATTTTTCAGTTAATTTGTAAATATACCCATATGAAGAGGAATCTCAAAGCGATACTTATAAATTTTATTGACATATTAGTTAGGAACTTACTTATAGAAGAACGTGTAAATATCAATAAATTTAATTGACAAAATTAAGTATAAAAGAAAACGCATGTTCTCAAAAGTTTTCGGCCACCTTCACAAGTTTGTAAAAATGTGGTGTTGTAATAGAAAATTACAGTGATCAACAACATTTACGATTAGTATTTTAGCTTTAGCAATAAGTAAGGCGCAGAAACGTGACATTCATACAATCAACGGTTAAAGATCGTTTATTGTACGTTTTTCCCAGCTTTCTTGCAATTTTGGAGAAATTTCGGCTGAGTTGGAATGTTTATAGTTCCGCAGCCTTTTGTCAACTTCTTTTCAAAGATTTTCTATTGGATTCATGCTAGGCGCATGGGCTGATCATTTCAAAAACGAAATTTTTTGTGCGAAAACCATTGCTTATCGAGGTTTGCAAACATTATTTATGTCGTTATCATGTTAAGGAAAATAGATGCGACCAAATTTTTTTCTCTAATAAGGCAGAAAATAGTCTTACAAGATATACTTATACATTGTATATTTCACTTGGCTGTGGATTTCAAATAACGGACCGACACTTTTTGAGGAAAATACTCCCCACGGCATAACGTGTCCTCCGCCATGCTTCATTGCAGGAATAACATAGGTCGAATCATATCTTTTGTTGTTAGGTCATCGGACGTTGTGTCTGCCATCACTACCAAAACTGTTTCGAATTCGATTGATGGAAAAATAGAACTTTTTTCCCGTTTTCCCTTGGCCAGACTTTGTGTTCCTTGGAAAATGAAAGTAGGGTACGTCCGTATTTTTTTTACCTCTGAAAATTTTTTAACACCGACTCTTCCATAAAGTCCTGTATCACGTCAGCATCATAACGTAATAGACTAACTTATTTCAGCAATATTTTCATTCCGTAAATCGCAGTATATTGCAACGGAATTTTCATACGGAATATCAATGGTTTTTCTCCTGATAATTCTGTTCTCAGGAATAGTAATTTTCTGGGGTCTCCCGGAACCCTGAAAGTCCTGAAAGCCATGGCCATTTTTATATAATTTTTAAATATCGTTTACAGTCCATTTTACCGATCGATAACTTAACCGCAATATCTCAAGAAGATTGGCCTTTTAACGACAAACTAATCGCTCATTTATGAATAATAATTGTTGAAATTTTCAAATTTGACTTAAAACTATGCTATACACGTTGATTCTTTCATAAACACAACCAAAAAACACTTTACAGGTAGTAAAAATCTAAAGAATGATAAGTGGCCCGAAACTTTTGAGAGCATGCGTTTTCTTTTATACTTAATTTTGTCAATTAAATTTATTGATATTTACACGTTTTTCTATAAGTAAGTTCCCAACTAATATGTCAATAAAATGCATAAGTATCGCTTTGAGATTCCTCTTCATATGGGTATATTTACAAATTAACTGAAAAATTTTTGCTGGCCGGAAATGGATGACAGCCACCGTACTTCAATAAAGTGAAATGTCAATATCTTTCTTACACTTCGTCAACTTTTTACACATAAAATATTAAAAAAGCCGATGTTTTAAAAAAATTTGTGAACTAAAATAAATAAATAAACAACTTTTCAAAATAGCATAATGAAAAAATAGTGAAAAATATTCATTTCCCCTGGAGATATTTTAACAATTTAACCCAGTAGTGCCTGGAGTCCCATTTTTAGGACAGTTTAAAAAGTTCAATTAAGCGCTTTTCACACCAGTAAAAAGAAGGATAAATAAATGCTTTCTTTCTGGGGGCAAATTTCTCGATAAATTAAGCTACAAGTTATTCTTGTTTTAAAAGTGGTGGGAAAGTGCGAAATTTGAATTTTAACATAGAAAATAATTCAGGCATTAATGGGTTAAATACTGGGGTCATGGTTACCAATTAAACCTCCATTTTTACTCGGAAAATTTAAATTCGTCCCAGGAATTAAAAATGGTATTTTTTTTTTGTTTCATTTAATGATGAAAATTTTACGATTACATAAATTAAGTATCTTCTTTTATAAAATGTATGGTGTGCATATGAAATTTCGAAATAAAATTAGAGGTAGCTCTAATTATGGCAGCTAAAATTATGTAACAGTCCGCGTCTATTATATATTTTTTATGCTACACCATTAAAAAAATCTCCACCAATTATATAATTTTCAAAATGCCTAATTATGTAAGGAAAATATTACTTTTCTTATTATTATTGGTACCAATACGCGTCATAATTGGATATACTTTTCCCCCAGCAACATTACATATTTTTAATTTTTTATTGCAGCAAGCGTTGGTCCTATAATAAACTTATCGATATAAAAATTGCAGAAATATTAAGATTTATAATAAATTTAATCGGATTTATATCTTGCGAATTGACGATGTTATGAAATTTTTTTCTTTATAAACCCTTATTTCTTTTTTCTCTCGTGTCTCTTGAGATTATTGAGCTAAAAGTGTTACGGTTGAATCTGCACTAATTTAATAATATGTCAATTCCTCTTTATTAAAAGTTCCATGTTTTTAACAACCTAAAAAATCAAGCGGAGCAGCGAATGCAGTTGTTTTACTCAGATGCAAAAAGGCATTCTCTAGTTCCAGAAAATGAATCGCGAAAGATCGGTGGGTGTGTAAATTAACTAATTAACTATTGGGAATTAACTGATTCCAGCCCGATGGTCCATGACATATGGCGTGTGCTCGAGAGGAACCCCGCAATAGTCATCCACACAACACTGCTGCGTCTTTCAGGAAAACGACTGTGTATACTATTTCAAAGTTCGAACAGTGTTGTACTACAACGCCTATCTGATTATTGCGTACAGTCAATTTTGACAGCTGGTAGAAAGAGTTATTGCGACTGGCTATGATTTTAATGAATGATGTCATCCCGTGTATATATGGTCACTTGTACAGAACGTCAAAATCTAGGCATTCTTTATCTCCAGTATCTATTCCTGTTTGAAATCAGCAATATTTTCTTCTCAAATACTTGCAGCACCCTGTACTTGTATTTTTAGATTTTTGTTATTTCATTTAAAAGCGGTTTTTCACGGCATGCATACTTCGTGCCTTACCACTATAAATTCCTCAATTACGTTTATTTATGATATGCTTGCATTTTAACTGTACTGACGTAAACGTTAATTTATAATTATTCGTTTAAATAAGCTGAGGCAGATATGAGAGAGACTGAGAGAATGAAATCATTATAATAGAAATATTTTAGGATATTTTAGAAATGATTGGTTTGTACATTTCATAAAAAAATTTAATGTAAAATACAAATTTAAATGATAATCTGACATAATTTACTTGCATAAAATAATGTTCTTTGAATTTATGATTATAAAAGGATTATGGAATTTATTTATAACCAAAAAATCCTCATTTAAGTCACTAGAATAATTTGAAAAGTAATAGAAATTCGGATTAACTTGACACTTTAACGCAAGTACAGTAGAGTGACAATTATCCGGACCTCCCGGGACCGAAGTCGTTGTGGCAATGATTTTTCGGTATTTTCCCTTCCTAGGATTTTTAGACATAGAACTGACAATCTCAGTAGTGCACGTTTTAACACATTACAAATGGGGTACTTAGAAGTTATTTTCTAAACTTTTTTCTATTTTTTTCTATAAAATTGGTACATTTCGTTTACTCTGAAGTACTCATGAAAATTATTGCATGCATATACTATATATACACTATACGAACATACGCGAGTGGGATACCTTGTTTCGAATCTACGAGCAATAGAAACAATTTTTAGATCCCCTTTAGAAAATCTGAAGAGAAATAAAGGTTTTTGTGGGGGGAAAATATATATATATATATATATATATATATATATATACAGGGTGTATCTAAACTACTGGGCAAAACTTTAAGGGGTGATAGTACAAATAAAGAAAAATAATGTTAAATGGGAAACTAAGGGTCTCAAACATCTTCCGAAGGAGATAGGCGCCATCAAAGTTTAGGGTCCAAAATTTGAAATGATTATAAAAAACAAGAAAATTGATCGATTCTTTTGCGGTTTTCACTAAAACTATTCTTTATGTCAGTATTGTCTTGAAAATAAATTATAAAGATAAATTTGAAAAAATGCCGATAGAGGGCGCTTTAGACATTGAAGTAACGAACAACTATTTTTTACCATTATTTTTTGCATCTCATTAAATTTTTTTTAGAAGTTTAGACATAAACTTAAATTTTTAGCTCAAAATCTGTGGTTAAGAAGCTCAAACTGAACTGTGTTCAATGGGAGTGGGTTTCAAATTTCAAGTGATTATAAAAAACAGAAAAATTGGTCAATTAATTTGCGGTTTTCATTAAAATTATTCTTTATGTCAGTATTGTCTTGAAAATAAATTGTACAGATAAATTTTTAAAAATGTCAATGGGGGTGGGGATATTAAATTTCAAATGATTATAAAAAACGAAAAAATTGGTCGATTCGTTTGCGGTTTTGTCTTAAACCATTATTTATGTCAGTATTTCCTTGTAAATAAATTAAAAAAATAAATTTCAAAAAATTCCGTTAGAGGGCGCCTTAAACTTTAGAATAACCAACAATTATTTTTAACCGTTATTTATTTTTATCTAAATAAATGTTTTGAAAGCTTAGACTCAAACTTTGAGCTCAAAATCTGAATCGTTGTAAGTAATTAAGTAGCGAAAAATTGAACTGTGTTCGTAGAGTGGGCAGGGTAACATTTCAACTCCTAAACTCAGTTCAGTTTGCGCTTCTTAACCCCTCCCAACGATTCAGAATTTGATCTCAAAATTTAAGTCTAAGCTTTTGGAAGCCTTTAATTGGATACATAAAATAACAGTTAAAAATTGTTGTTGGTCACTCTAAAGTTTAAGGCGCCCTCTAACGGAATTTTTTGAAATTTATCTTTAAAATTTATTTTTAAGAAAATACTGACATAAAGAATGGTTTTAGAGAAAATCGACCAATTTTTCCGTTTTGTATAATCATTTGAAATTTGAACCTTTCCACCCCCAATAAACACATTTCAGTTTGCACTACTTAACCACTCTCAACAATTCAGAATTGCAGAACAAAATTTAATTTTATGTCTAAACTTCTAAAAAAAAATAATGAGATGAAAAAAATGATGGTAAAAAATAGTTGTACGTTACTCCAAAGTCTAAAGCGCCCTCTATCGACATTTTTTGAAATTTATCTTTATAATTTATTTTCAAGACAATACTGACATAAAGAATAGTTTTAGTGAAAACTGCAAATCAATTGACTAATTATTTTGTTTTTTATAGTCATTTGAAATTTGGGCCTACCCACTCCCATTGAATACAGTTCAGTTTGCGCTACTTAACTACAGATTTTGAGCTCAAAATTTAAGTTTATGTCTAAACTTCTCGAAAAATTTAATGAGATGCAAAAAATAACGGTAAAAGATAGTTGTTTGTTACTCCAAAATCTAAAGCGCCCTCTATCTGCATTTTTTAATATGCATCTTTATAATTTATTTTTAAGACAATACTGACATAAAGAACAGTTTTCGTGAAAATCGGAAACGAATCGACCAATTTTTCCGTTTTTCATAATAATTTCAAATTTTGGACCCTAAACTTTGATGGCGCCTTTCTCCTTCGGAAGACGTTTGGGACCCTTAGTTTCCCATTTAACATTATTTTTCTTTATGTGTACTATCACCCCTTAAAATTTTGCCCAGTAGTTTAGATACACCCTGTATATATATATAGGAGGAGGGGACTCCCGCGCGTTAAAAACGAAACTTCTTACGTTGTGAAAATAGATGATTTTATTCATTGCTCTCTTTGCATTTTTTGGCGGTTTCATTATTTCAGGAGTAGGTAATGGTTAAATTTCATAACATCCATCCGATTTTACCGTGCCGCGCATAAATAAATTTCACTTTAATAGTTTTGGAGAAGGCGTGTGATCCTTGATCATTCCTGTTAATTGGACAAGCAGTTAATCGGCTTCCGGACAATCGGTGCCCTACTATAATTAAATCAGGGATGCAATTTTAACACTCTAAAAATTATTTTTAAACTCTATAGCAAGTTATTTATTAATTTTTATACAGTTTTATTAAAACTCCACTAAAAAAACATTGCCGGGCAGATATTATTTATATAAAAATCAATACCGTTTAAAGGAAAATTTTTTCACTCCAAAATTCTGGTGTCAATGTGACGTTTTCAAATTAAAATAAAGTGTGCTAAAAATTTACACTGCACTTCAAAGGGTTAAACAATTGAAACAAAAGCATTAAAATAACTGATTCTTTTCAATTGAAACAATTTATTGACAATATTTTCGTCAAAAAGTTTTCTCCCTTCTTTGAAATAATTTTCTTATAAACTGTAATATCCCATGTGAAAAACATATTTTTTTATTTTTGCCATTTTACACACTACTTCAACTTTCTTGCAGACAAAAACATAAAACCTGTTTTCTCCGTAAGCTGACTGAAAGCTGTCAGCTTTTACTTGTATCCTTAGGTACGAGATTCAATGTGCAAGTATAGAAATTCACAGTACACTGGACGTAAAGAGAATGAATTTACCCGCCTACCCCTCCTTCTCTCATCGGCAGCAAGTTTTCTTTCTGAATAGAGAAAATTCAAAAAATAAGTCCATGATTGTTTTGGATTATAAGAATACGAGGCAAAGAAGGAAAAGCATGAAAAATAAATATATCTTTCGAAATTGGATAAGTAGCCTTGTTAAAAAAAAAGAAAAGAAAGCTTGTTTTCTGTTTGTAATAAAACAAAAGGAAAAATAGTTTTTTTCAAGTCAAGTCAAATGTACAATGAACTTGTTTTTTTTATCTCAAAAATAATGGCGCTGATGTGTGGATAACGGATCATTTGGTAAAGAACTCAAGTACTTTTGGACCCTTTTTTTCAGTTGTCTGATGGTAAAATCATTCTTGTAAAAAAAGGTAAACAGAACGTATTGAAACTCTAAAACTACTTTAAAAGCATTTTTAAGCATGTTTGCGAAAGATTTTTTAACATTTCTGAAAACTTGTAAAAAGCGAGAATGCTTAAAAAAACATACGAACGTTTAAACAATCTTTTTTAAAATAATTTTTATACTTCAAAAAGTTTCGTGTAAATTTTTTTTATCTTCTTTTTTAACGCCGACTAAATTAATTTTGCTCCCTTTAAAATATAATTTTTTTCGCTGGCCTTTTTCTTTTTCTTTAAAAATAAGTAACTATAGCATGTAATTTTAGAATATACCAACCATAGAAAACAGAAGTTTCAGACGAAGTGTTGCTTTAATTTAATTATAAATTACTTCATAATAAAACTTTAAAATTTTGGAAAATTAAACTGCTTTGTAAAGTTTTTTAGCTTTTTCAAAATAAGTTAGAATCAACCAAAAATTAAATTACTTTCCTAAATTTTTTAGATTCTAAAAGAAAAAATACAACCGGGCACATAAAAAATTAAAAGAACACTGTAAATAACGAAAAACGTTTTATGCTTAAGGGAAGCCCAGTGGTGAATTGGTCAAAGCATCTGACTGCGGTGCCACAGATCGAGAGTTCGACTCCCGATATCGCACAGTTCACTCAGATCTTCATCCCTTCAGGGTTGATAAAATGAATACCGAAATTGCTTTGAACTAAACACCTAGGATCTCGTGTTAGGCTGACCACCTGGCCGAAACGTAAGCTACATAGCATGAGGAAGATCATACTGCACGATGGGTGTGTCGAGAGAGGTGTGTCGGACTGTCAAGTGAAGGGAAAAAAAGCTGTCCCCTTTGGATTAAACCGAATTAGCGCATTGGGTTCAATTTGTAAGGCTTATGTAATGGGCATCCATTTTCTAGTGGAATTATAGAATTTTCAACAGTTCTTGAAGAAAACAAAATGTGACTATAGTGTTTCTCTCTTTTATATATATATATATATATATGCATACAGGGTGTCCCTAAACAAATGGTATATACGCTAGGCGATGATAGAGCACATCAAGACGAGTAATAGTAAATAGGAAACCAAGGGTCCCAAACGTTTTCCAAAAGCGATAGCCGCATTAAAGTTTGGGGTCCAAAATTTCAAATACACATAAAAAACGGAAAAATTGGTCGATTGATTTGCTGTTTTCACGAAAATTATTCTTTATGTTGATATTTTCTTGAAAATAAATTATAAAGATAAATTTCGAAAAATGACGATAGAGGGCGCTTTAGACTTCAAAGTAATGAAAAACTATTTTTTGCCGTGAATTTTTGCATCTCATTAAATGGTTTCGTAAGCTTAGACTTAAACTTAAATTTTGAGCTCAAAATCTGAATAGTTGGAAGCGGTTAAGAAGCACAAACTTAACTGTGTTCAGAGGGTTTAAATTTCAAATGATTATAAAAAACGGAAAAATTGGTCGATTGATTTGCGGTTTTCACTAAAACTATCCTTTATGTCGGTATTTTATTGAAAATGAATTATAAAGATAAATTTCAAAAAATGCCGATAGAGGGCTCTTTAAACTTTGGAGTAACGAACAACTACTTTTTATGTTATTTTTTGCATCTGATTAAATGTTTTCGTAAACTTAGACTTAAAGTTAAATTTTGAGCTCAAAATCTGAATAGTTGGGAGTGGTTAAGTAGCACAAACTGAACTGTGTTCAGAGGGTTCAAATTTCAAATGATAATAAAAAACGGAAAAATTGGTCGATTCGTTTGCGGTTTAAAATAAAACTATTCTTTAAGTCAGTATCTTCTTGAAAATGAATTTTAATGATAAATTTCAAAAAATTCCGTTAGAGGGCGCCTTAAACTTCACAGTAACCAACAACAAATTTTAACCGTTATTTTTTGTATCTAATTAAATGCTTTTCAAAACTTGTTAAATGTTTTCGAAATCTTAGATTTAAACTTAAATTTTGAACTCAAATTCTGAATCGTTGGGAGGTGTTAAGAAGCGCAAACTGAAGTGTGTTCAGGAGTTGAAATTTACCCCCCCCCCCCTCGAACACAGTTCACTTTTGCGCTACTTAAACACTCGCAACGACTCAGAATTTGATCTCAAAATTTAAATTTAAGCATTTGAAAGCATTTAATGAGATTTAAAAAAATAACGGTTAAAAACAGTTGTACGCTACTCCAATGTCTAACGCGCCCTCTATCGGAATTTTGTGAAATTTATCTTTAAAATTATTTTCAAGAAAACACTGATTTAAAGAGTAGTTTTAGCAAAAACCGCAAACAAATCGACTAATTTTTCCTTTTTTATAGTTTTCCGTTTCGTTTGAAATTTAACCCCTCGAAACACAGTTCAGTTTGTGCTACTTAACCACTCAAAAATATTCAGATTTTTAGCTCAAAATTTCAGTTTAAATCTAAGCCTACGAAACCATTTTAATGAGATGAAAAATTAATGGCAAAAAATAGTATTAGGATTAATTATTTCGTTAATCCAAAGTCTAAAGCGCCCTCTATCGGCATTTTGTGAAATTTATGTTTATAATTCATTTTCAATAAAATACCGACATAAAGAATAGTATTAGTGAAAATCGCAAATCAATCGACCAATTTTTCCGTTTTTTATAATCATTTAATTTTAAAACCCTCTGAACACAGTTAAGTTTGTGCTACTTAACCGCTTCCAACTATTCAGATTTTGAGCTCTAAATTTAAGTTTAAGTCTAAGTCTAAGCTTACGAAACCATTTAATGAGATGCAAAAAATCACGGCAAAAAATAGTTTTTCATTACTTCAAAGTCTAAAGCGCCCTCTATTGGCATTTTTCGAAATTTATCTTTATAATTTATTTTCAAGAAAATATCATCATAAAGAATAATTTTAGTGAAAACCGCAAATCAATGGACCAATTTTTCCGTGTTTTATGTGTATTCGAAATTTTGGACCCCAAACTGGGTAAAATTGTAATGTTGTTTTCTCTGCATTTTGTTTTAAATGCTAATAAAATATGATTCTTTTAATATTACATAAAAAATCTTATTTAGGAATATAAATGTAATCCTTGAGGGTCTTAATCATTCTTCAATGCTTTGAAAATTCATTAAATTTATAGAATTATAATATCTTAAACATTGCTTATACTGCAGTGAAACCTGGAGCACAGTGTACGGAATTTTACGGGCCAAACGCTTAGAGGGTTAACGGCGGCTATCTCCTTTGGAAAACGTTTGGGACCCTTGGTTTCCTGTTTACTGTTACTCGTCTTGATGTGTTCTATCACCCCCTAGCGTACATACCATTTGTATAGGGACACCCTTATATATATACACTATATTGCCATTGATTATTGGACACTTGCGATTTTAGACATTTTACTAAATATCTAGAAAAATACATGAGGAATCATCTCGAAACTCTTAGTGTATAAATATAATAGTATACGTCATACACTTCCGTGAAGATTTTTTACTGAAACTCCATAGGGGACCGTCAACAAATTAAAAAAGAATGAATATCTTTTGAACAACCCTGTCAAACTAATGTAGAAAAAGCGCTCAAACTCTAGATTATGATTGAATGCCTTATTGTAATATACTGTGTTCATTTTTATGTAAATAGCATGCATACTCGCAGAGTAATTAAGGTTTTTATAAAAATGGTCCCAAATTTTTCCAAGTTTTTTCCTTATAATTTTCAGAGTTCTTAATATAAAATAATATTTTTTTCAGAAAATATGACAAACAACATTGCACACAGTACCCTGCAATCAGAATTAAAAAATAATGAAAATTGTATACAAAATGAGTTGGTTTACTAAATAATTTTTTACTGCGCATGCGTCAACGATATCAAAATTTCATTTGCATATTATGTTAGCTAAATGTATAGAGCAACTTTTGTGAAAGTCATAAAATCATAACTTGAAAATTCTGAAAATAATCGTTAATTGAATAAGTTGAAAATCCGTTATTCTCAAAATGGAGCAAAAACAAGAGGGGTTGTATCCATATACTCATTGATTAGTGTCAATATAGAATACACAATACGGGATGTTACGACTACTTTTGGATAAAATCCCTCATTTTTTTGCTTCATTTTGGAAACAACGGATTTTGTCCTTTTTCTATAGACGATTACTTTCAGAATTTTCAAGTTATGATTTTGTGACTTTCACAAAAGTTGCTCTATACATTTAGCTAACATAATATGCAAATGAAATTTTGATATCGTTGACGCATGCGCAGTAAAAAATTATTTAGTAAACCAACTCATTTTGTATACAATTTTCATTATTTTTTAATTCTGATTACAGGGTACTGTGTGCAATGTTGTTTGTCATATTTTCTGAAAAAAATATTATTTTATATTAAGAACTCTGAAAATTATAAGGAAAAAAACTTGGAAAAATTTGGGACCATTTTTATAAAAACCTCAATTACTCTGCGAGTATGCATGCTATTTACATAAAAATGAACACAGTGCATTACAATAAGGCATTCAATCATAATCTAGAGTTTGAGTGCTTTTTCTACATTAGTTTTGACAGGGTTATTCAAAAGATATTCATTCTTTTTTAATTTGTTGACGGTCCCCTATGGAGTTTCGGTAAAAAATCTTCACGGAAGTGTATGACGTATACTATTATATTTATACACTAAGAGTTTCGAGATGATTCCTCATGTATTTTTCTAAATATTTAGTAAAATGTCTAAAAGGCAATATAGTGTATATATATATTACCATTTTTTGATCAATGAGTTACTTATGTATTTATAAGCGTTTGTTTCTACATGACGACAGGTAAAAACAGACATGGGCACTGTCGGCGTTAATCCTTCATAGATTATAAACCACAGAGTTTTTTTTTTTCATAATTTAGGAAAATAGAACATTATCAAGCAGTGATTTTGGTCTTAATATTTTCACATAAAACAAATTAAGAATAATAAATGTAAAATATTGAAAAATAAATTGTGATATGGAACGATAATTGTAAGCAGAAAATTGAGTATTGATAAATTACCGTAATTTCGGGTGTATAAGCCGCGGATCAAACAATTCTTTTTCGACCCAGACATTTTAAAAAAATGAATGTTACTAGTTAGATCGCCGTAAATATTTCTGTTCAATCACTAAATAAGATTTCTGGGTCCAAAAAGAATTGTTTGATCCGCGGCTTATACACCCGAAATTACGGTAGTTTTACTGTAATCACTCCCGATTTTTCGCATGTGCATATTATATTTTTCGAGACAAGGGGAAATGAATTCTTTTTAAATCTGATATGAGGTAAATCAAACGATTTAAAATCCCTTTCAGAAAAATTAATTTCCAGAAAATTTCCACGACAGTTTATATGAAAGAAATTGTATTCGGGTTAGTGAAATTTATGAAAAACCATTGGAGCAGTCAACATAAATTTCTCTATTGATAAAATAATTGCACTTGATGTGATTTCTACAGTTGAGGAAATCGAAAATAAATAACTTTATACAGTAATAATAGATATCTCTTAAAATCGATGCACTAATGTTTAGTAAATTGTCGACATGTAATAGCTCGACTTACTTAAGTAAACTTTAACAAACTTGTACTCATATTTTTAAATAGACTGCCAAAATGTAAATAAAACAAGAGGGATACATTGATCCTTTTTGTTTTTGAGATTTTAAACAGACCGAGATTTCTGTTGTAAATAGAATAGGACATACAAAGAACATCTAAATTCGTAACAGAATTTGAACTCATTTGGGTTTAACCAGCCGAAGTTTTACTGAGTTTCCGTTCTGTGAGTAAATAAAAAGAATAAAATGATTCAAATATGTGTGTACATTTTAAATAGCATAGGATGTTTTGAATTTAAAAGAAAAAGTAAGAAGAAATGCCACCAAGTTGTAAGAAATACTATCTTAAAATTTTTAGTAGTATTTCTTCCCTCACATATCTTGTGACGGATAAATACGTACGAAATAAAGTTTTACTGGTTGAATTGATGTTAACGCTTTGAAAGTTTATATCATGGATCCTAATTGTACGCCCACTACGTCCTGCCAGATGCAGATGTTCACTTAAACTTTGCATAGCCAAAAAACCAAACAAACAAACAAAAAAAGAATTTTAGAAGCTCTTTTCTGGAATACTTTGCTCAAACGCTAAATCAGTGGCGCAACCAGGATAGGTGCCCAAGTCATTTATTGAAATTCCGGTAATTTTTTTAAGTTTTGCTCGACTTATGTAACCATAATTTTTTTTTCTCTGAATAAAAGAGAAAAAAACTTCACAATATTACTGGTTTGTAGCATCCACATTGGTTACGCCACTGTAGATCCATTGGATATTCAGATTATAATTTATTTGCCTCTACGTTTATTTTTTGCCAGTGGTACCGTTCTTATGCAAGAAAACAAAACTCGTTGCATGAATGGATTGCTTCAAAACAACCTGGCTCCTGTCATTGCGAAATTCACTTACTGCCTGACAGATACAGGAATTATGTAGTTTTTTGATTGAATATATCTTGACAAGAACCATGTGCTTTATCTTCATTGATAAAAGGATAGAGAGATGTTTTTACGCATTATACAATGTAATTTGAAGTAATATTACTCATATCATCAGGTAATTTACAATCAGTATTTACGTTCAATTGACTTAAAAAAATAGTTATTTTCTGCTTTGGAACTATTAAGTCTAAAAGAGTCATAAAATCTGGTATTTATTTAACTCTTACTGTTATCGACGTATTTGATAAAGACACAAGCATTTTTTTTTTTTTTTTTTTAAATTTCGGTATGGTTTGCATAGATGCCAACCTGACATCGATTATCTGTAATACATGCGTTAATTTGACCCTGGTTTAATGAGTTTCGAACCAGAATTTTTTCAAAGAAATGAAATTAAGTATGTTCCAGTAACAATCCTGAAATTAAATAAATAAAGATTCATGAAATATGTTTTCTGGTTTGAAATGACATTAACCTGGATCAAACTAATCCAGGTATTACGGAAGATTAGTTGAAAGTTGTAAGCTATGGGTTTGGCTAATATAAAAAGTGCTATACGAACCAAACAAACTCCGGCTTAACCCTTTGAGGGGAAAAGCAGTTGTATTAAAAAATTTTTGAAATGAACGAATGGCACAATACATAAAAACAAATTTATTTCAAAATATTTTTTTTTCTTTGCGTTCTTGATAAAATTAAAATTTTCATTTCAAAATTCGTTGTCAATGTGGCATTTTACAATTAACATTAAGTGGGATACATTTTATGCCACCGCTCTTCAAGGGGTTAATGGGGTATGAAATGGCTTGCTGTATTAGTAACATCATATTAGCCAATGCATAAATTATTTTCAAAACTGTTCGAATATACTCCTCAATAAAATCTAGCTATAGTCAAACAATTTAAACTATCAAATATCTTACCATTTTTAAATAAAGTAATTCTAAATCAAATCTTTCATATTTTTATCATTAATTATAAATCAAAGGAACGTAATTTAATGGTATGTATTCATGTGAAAGGAAAAAAAGAAAAATGCTGGTACATTAATTCTGAAAATTTATCTAAAGTAAAATTCACATTTCCTCAAATTTGTTTGCGAAATCTTCCAGATAAACTCAAATAAATTACCAATACTTTTGGAATCATAATATACGTATCAATAAATTTAAAAGAGCAACGAATAAAGAAGTTAATTTAAAATGTTCCACGAATGAAAAGTTCTAATAAATATATTTAGAGAGAAATGATTTTAAATTTGCATCTTTGAAAAGCCACTAACTTTGTCTAGACGTTATAGTTGTTCAAAATAGCGTACCTTCAGACAAAGTTAATAAAGCGATTCAAGTTTTAATTTTAAAATGTTCAAGCTTTTTCTGGGAAATAACATTTGTTATTCACGAAGAGTACATAAAGAAGCATGCATTTATTCTTCGATGAAATTTTAAGTTATTTATCTATTATTAGTATTTTTAAATCCAAAACATATCTCCAGTTCTTGCTTAAAATATTTTAGTAGAAATTAACTATTTACACGAAGTAAGTTTACAAAAAAAAAAAAAAAACTATTTTGAAAAGAACATCTAAAAAAATGTGAAAACATCCTACCAGATGCAGATACTCACCTAAATTTTGCAAGAACACTCAAAGAAAAAAAAAGAATTAGAAGCTTCTTGCTGGAAAACTTTGCCCAAGCGCTAAGTCAGTGGCGTAACCAGGATAGGTGCCCAAGCCCTTTAAATACCGGTAATTTGTTAAAGTTCTGTTTGCCTTATCTGGCCTGAAGATGTTTTGCTATGAATCAAAGTGAAGAAAACCTTACAATATTACTGGTTTTGGGCATCCACCCTGTTACGCCGTTGTAAATGCACTGAATATCCAGGTTATTATTTATTTGCCTCTACGTATATATTTTTTATAGTGAGTGATACAGTTCTTTTGAAAAGATAATAAGTTGAAACTGGTGTTATTTAATTGAAGTGAAAAAATTTCTTTAAAACACCATAAAATAAATTAAATTGCGCAAGGCCTTTCGAAAGAATTTAGTCTTTCTTCGTCAGCCGCAAAAACACGTGCATCTACTTTGATGTAGCGGCACGACAGAAGTGAAAAGGCGGTAAAAAGAGCGAGCTGAAGGAACAGCCAATAGGAAAGTAGAAGGCAACAGCCAATCACAGAAGAGCGTAAACGTACGAGGGATACAATGAAGGAGGGGAAGGAAAAGTTAAAATGGTAACCAGGGGGAAAATTAAAAAGTAAGTAAAAAGTATTGAGCAAAAAATAGATTATATTAAAAGTAAATACCCACACGCAAAATAATAATAATAACAATAATAATATAATAATAATAATAATAATAGAAATAATTAGCAAGTGAAAAATTATATGTTTATATTTATAAACATACATACATATATATCTAAAAAATTATGTACATGATTTAAAAAAAAACCCTAATTATAAGGCAGTGCTGAAAAGGTTTTTCGAGGCTATGGAAAGCGTTTTAGAATAATGATCATGATCATAAGGATCATTTGTTAATGATAAATCTGATTCTAAATCGCTCTCCATAGCCTGGAAAAACCTTTCAGCAATGCCTTATAATTATTATTATTATTTTTACTGTTAATCATGGATATAGTTTTTTAGATATACATATATGTATCTTTATAACTATAAACAAATATTTTTTTACTTACTAATTACTTCTATTGTTATTATAAATATTTTGTGTGTATGTATTTACTTTTAATACAGTCTGTCTGTTTACTTAATACTTTTTACTTACCGTAATTTCGGGTGTATAAGCCGCAGATCAAACAATTCTTTTTCGACCCAGAATTTTTTAAGAAACAAATATAACTAGTTAGATCGCCGTAAATATTTGTCTTCAATCACTAAATAAGATTTCTGGGTCCAAAAAGAATTGTTTGATCCGCGGCTTATACACCCGAAATTACGGTACTTTTTCCCCCTTGTTACCATTTTCACTTTTCCTTCCCTCCTTCATTTTATCACTCAAACGTTTCCGATCTTCCATGATTGGCTGATCCTTCAACTTGCTCCCTTTCCCGCTTTTTCACTTCAGATGTGCCGCTACATCATAGTAGACGCACGTCTTTTTGCACCTGACGAAGAAAGACTAAGTTCTTTCGAAAGGCCTGCGCAATTTAATTTATTTTACGGTTTTTAAAGAATTTTTTAATCTTCATCAGTTCTTATGCAAGAAAACAATAACTGACTGGATGAATGGATTGCTTCAAAACAACCTGGCTCTTGTCATTGCGAAATTCGCTTATTGCCTGACAGATACAGGAAGGATATAGCTTTTCGAGTACATCTTCATTTTGACAAGAAACGTGTACATTATCTTCAGTGAAAAAGGATGGAGATATGTTTGTACGCATTATACAATATAATTTGAAATATTACTGACAGCATCAGGTAAGTTACAATCAGTATTTACGTTTAACTGATTTTTAGAAAATGCTGATTTTCTGTTGTGGAACTACTAATCTAAAAGAGTCATAAATTCTGATATTTGGTTAACTCACTGTTATCGACGTATTTAATAAAGATACTAAAGAGTTTTTTTTTTTTTTTTTTTTTTTTTTTTTTTTTTTTTTTCACTATGGTATGCCTATTATAAAAACCATCATTCCAACTAAACAATTCCCGGCTTCATGGGGTAAGAAATCATGACGGTTTGTTGTGTAACATCGTATTAATCAATGCATAAAATATTTTCGAAACCGGTCAAGTACGCTCCTCAATAAAATCTAGCTATAATTAAACAATTTAAACTACCATATTCCTTACTATTTATAAATAAAGCAATTCTAAATCTTGCATATTTCTATCATTAATTATAAATCAAAGGAATATAATTTAATGCTATGTATCCATATGAAAAGGAAAAAAGAAAAATGCTGGTACATTAATTCTGGAAACTTATCTAAACTAAAATTCACATTTCCTCAAATTTGTTTGTGAAATCTTCCAGATAAAGTCAAATAAATTAGTAATACTTTTGGAATTATTATTTACGTACCAATAAATTTAAAAGAGCAACGAATGAAGAAGTTAATTTCAAATGTTCCACGAATGATAATTTAGAATAAAATATTTAGAGAGAAATGTTTTTAAATTTGCATCTTTGAAAAGCCACCAACTTTGTCTAGACGTTATAGTTATTCAAAATAGCGCACCTTCAGACAAAGTTAATGAAACAATTCTAGTTTTAATTTTCAAATGCTCGAGATATTTCTGAGAAATAACATTTGTTATTCACGAAGAGTGTATAAAGACGCATATATTTAATCATCGACGAAATTTTAAGTTATTTATCAATTATTAGTATTTTTGTATATTAGTATATCTCCAGTTATTGCTTTAAATATTTTAGTAGAAATTAACCATTCACACGAACTAAATTTACAAAAGTCTTTTTTTTTTTTTTTTTTTTTTTTTAAAGAACATTTGAAGAAATGTGAAAACACATCTGGTATCACCAAATATGTTAGATTTCTAAGGAATGTTTAAATGCATGGCTTTTTGGTACTTTTCATATTTTTATTGAAAGAAAACCAAAACCAAAGATTAAAATATGCTATTTTTTTAGTCGATGATAAACACTATGCTTAGGCTGAGATTTTCGCGTTTTTTCTCGCCAGTATTTTCTTAGAAAAAAATTTATACTATTAGATCGAAGAAATGTTCTGATAAAATGAAATAACATTTTCTTTAACAAAATACTGATATGCATAAACGCGGAAATCTCATCCCTGTATGTTGGAAAGCCAAAATATTTTTGAAAATCTCTTGTTTTTGCAGATGATTCAAAATTTAACCTTTTGTATTCGATCAAATACACTCTTCAATAAAATCTAGCTATAGTCAAATAATTTAAACCGAATATTTTACCATATTTAAATAAAGCAATTCTAAATCTAATCTTGTATATTTTTGTCATTAATTTTAAAACAAAGGAGTGTAATTTAATGACATGTATCCATATGAAAAGGAAAAAAGAAAAATGCTGGTACATTAACTCCAAAAATTTATCTAAAGGCTATTTCCATGAGTACTTGTAGTGTAAGTCACAGACTACGATTATTGGCTACCAGTATTTCAGTACGAAAAGATGTGATTTATTTTATCGGCACATTCTCATTAATTGAATAAAGCCAAGCAGACTTTTCGAGAATAACGGTGGCAAACAAGCATAGCTATTTTAAGGTAATGCGACTTACACTACAAAACCCATGGAACTAGCCCTAAACTAAAATTCACATTTACTCAAATCTGTTTGCGAAATTTTCCACATAAAATCAAATAAATTAGTAATACTTTTGGAATTATAATGTACGTACCAATAAATTTAAAAGAGCAACGAATAAAGAAGTTAATGTCTAATATTCCACGAATGACAATTTCTAATAAAAATATTTAGAAAGAAATGTTTTTAAATTCGCATCTTTGAAAAGCCACAAAATTTGTCTAGACGTTTTAGTAATTCAAAATAGCGTACCTCCAGACAAAGTTAATGAAACGATTCAAGTTTTAACTTCCAAATGTTCGAGATATTTCTGGTAAATAACACTTGTTATTCATGGAGATTATATAAAGACGCATACATTTATTCTTCGATGAAATTTTAATAAGTTATTTATCTATTATTAATATTTTTCAATGCAAAAAATATATACAGTTATTGCTTAAAATATTTTAATAGAAATTACCTATTTACACAAAGTCAATGTAAAAAAATCTTTTTTGAAAAGAACTTCTGAAAAAAAAAAAAAAAAACGAAAACATATCTGGTAGCACCAAACATGTTAGATTTCCAAGGAATGTTTAAAAGCATTGCTTGGTATATTTCGCATTTTTATTAACGAAAAAATAAAATGAAACACTAAAAGATACTATATTTTCCAGTCTATACTAAACCCTATGTTGAAAAAAAAATAATAATAAAAATAAAAACTTTTGTTTTAGCAGAGGAGTTGAAATTTAACTTTTTGTACCTGATGATCGGCACTTTGTATGGCGACTCTAGCCACTACATAAAAAAAATGAATAACAGCAATAAAATTAGGAAATAAAAGAGATTGTTTAACTTGGTGGAGGATTGATGCTCGAAGTGCAGGTTAAGGTATTAGACATTTTTTGTTCATTGAAAGTACGTGGGTATATTAGTGTAGTTGGGCAGTGTTGCCAGATGGGCTACTTTTTTAGAATTCAGATTCTTGACTGGCACCACATTTTACAAATGATAAAATATTCCTTATTCAATGTCATGATAATTAAGGCAAAAACAAAAGGTAATTTACAGTTTCAAAAAAGAGGTGCCAATCGAGAAACCTGAATTTTAAAAAAGTAGCCCACTGGCAACACTGTAGTTGGGCGTTAAAAGTAGTTGCTTCGAATCGGGAACAAAATTGAAATTAACTGGAAATTACTTTCTGATTGAAGACAATGATTCTAAACAAAACTATGAATGGCACTTTAGTTCAATTTTATTCTTAAGGAACATAAAATGGTTCAAGTTTTCAGATTTTAATCATCGGCCTAAAAATAGAGATAAAAGATTATTGTGCTAAATGATTATGGACCTAAAATATTATGTTGCTAAGTGATCACGGACCTAAAAGATTTTGGTGCTGTGAGGTTTTAAAACAATATAGTTTAAGCACCTGTTGGTATGTATATATATATTTTTTTATCTTTATTCGAAATATATTTTTTTATGTTTTGATACATTTCTATAAACTTCTACTTTAAGTAAACAGTTGAAACTTTCCAAATTTAAACTTTTCTCCATATATGCCCACATATGTATGTTTTATAGGGTTTAAATATAACATTTATAGAATTAAATGATAATTGTGCTTATTCAACGACATGTCAACAAGAAACGACATGTCAACAATGTATGGCGTGTTTATTTTATAACATAACCTACGTACAACAGGAAAATTTCTCTAAATGATAAAGAAAATCCGGATAAAAGTTACATAATTTCCATGACAATTTTTAATAACTGCAGAGTAGTGTCTTTGAAATATGTTTAGATCGTGCTTTTGGAGCTGAAAAAGTGTAGAATAAACGAAAAATTAGTTTGACAGTAGAATGAATTAAAATTATGAAAAATTAGAGGTTTTAGACGTTAAATTAAACTTTGCAGGAAAACTAGAGCGATTACCCTAGGTCACATAGTTTTTGAGAAAAGAACAGTTTCCATAAATGCACAAGTTTGGATTATCGGGCATTCAGCGAAGGTGTTGACGAACGCTGAAGATACCTATCATAGCGGTAGAACAAAAGCATCGTTAATAACGATTTTCGAAAAAAATCGCCAAAATTAGCTGACATATTAACCCTGAAAATCACGGACGATTTGGACATATATAATGACAGGTGTGGTACACTCTAGGTTCCACCGGCTTTTCAAGCTTAGATAACAATTTTTAACCCTTTAACGTTCATTGGTTTCGCCATGAAACCACAAAATTTTAATTCCGATATGCAACACTGACATCGGTATTTTTATCTAAAAATATCCCTTTTATTATGTATTTGAAAAATCACGTTTTTTTAATTTAGAAATATGTTTTTAATTACCGGTGTCATTCATTTATTTCGACATCTTAGCAATGAAAATGCTTTGATCGTTAAAGGGTTAATGATATATTTGAGTAAGGCAATATCCAATAGCAGCATAAAAGCACTGAACATCAAATTGTTAAATACTTTCTAATTTAGTTAGAATTAATTACATAAATACGATGGGATTCACGACGTGTTTCCAATGAGTGGACCTTTCAGGCACGCCTCTCATGTCATTATAAGTTAATTAAAAATCCAATTAGAAAAATACGGCGCGAGCAATATTTGATATTATTTATCCAGAGTGACGAGCGGTCGTGGAAAAAACACAGTCAAAAAAGGTGTTAAATACCAGTATTTTGTTAAAGAGAAATACTTTTTCTTTAATCCCTTTACATTATTGAAAATACTTTCCTTAAGAAAATACTGATAATTTCCTCTTTTTTTGACTGTGTCTTTCCTTGACTACTCGTCACTCTGTTAGTCTTCATATCTCTTTGAAATTTTATGGTATACCCACTCATACTTTTCTAGTATAAAAACAAAGTAAACTACTCTAATTTGTTTATACATCACCCTATGCTGTATAGTTTTTTACAAATTCTTATTTTTCTTTTAGCAACGATTTTTAATAACACAGTTAATAATTGATGTATTTACTGCACAGATTCCTCTGATCACGAGTAACATTTGACAATTTATTTTTAATCTTCTTCTCTTACAACTTTTTCTCCATATAAATGTACTATAAGACTTAAATTACCGCTCTATGTTATACTTTTATAAAAGTAAATATATAATACGTATTATACGGTGTGCAGAATTTGGATACGCATAAAACCGCTATAGATTTTATATGCACGATACATATTATAAAATATTTCGGTGTTAAAATATTCTATCCTCAATCACAATTATATATCCAAAATATTTTTTTTTAAGTTTTAGTAGCAAACTTTCCAAAGACAATAACAAACGATACACTAGATATTACAAACAAACTTGAAACACTCTGAAAACAGGAAGATAATTATATATTTGCGTGATGGTATTCGTTTGAAGTAAATAATTTATTGTTAACAATTTGGAAAGTGAATAAAAATGCTAAAAATGGAAGAAATTGAAAACATTATTGAGTTTATTGAATTGAAATAGTTATCACGATAATTATTATCCAAATTTACTTTACTGTTGTAAGAAGGTTGCCATACCTACAACGATAATCAATATATTTGAAAAAAAAAAATGTAGCACTAGAAATCTCTTTTTCAGATGTTTAAAATTAATTTGTTTTTATCGGCAAAAGTGATTTATGTAAATTCTATAAAAATAAAATCACTTTAACCCATTAATGCCTGAATTATTTTCTTTCAAATTTTGCATTTTCCCACCACTTTTAAAACAAGAATAACTCATATCTTAATTTATCAATGACTTTATCTCGAGGAAGAAAGTATCTATTTATCTCCCTTTTTACTGGTGTGAAATGCGCTTAATTGAATTTTTTAAAACTGTCCCAAAAATGGGACGCTAGGCACTAATGGGTTAACACATTAGTGCCTAACGTCCCATTTTAGGGACAGTTTTAAAATATTCAAGTAAGCGCATTTCATACTAGTAAAACATGAGGATAAATAATTACTTTCTTTCTCGAAACAAAGCCCTCGATAAATTAAGATAAAAGTTATTCTTACTTTAAAAGGGGTGGGAAAATGCAAAATTTGAATTTTAACGAAGAAAATAATTCAGGCATTAATGGGTTAAAAAGATCTTTGATGGAAAAAAATTAATTATATATTGAAAAGATATTACAAAATTGTACAACATTAATTTCCTTAAATTGTGTGACTAGAGATTTTTAAACATATTTGAATGAATGATTTGACTGCTAACCATATAAAGAAGGTTATATATATATATACAGGGTGTCCCAAAAGGTCGTTTACAAACTTAACATGCTGGTCTGTCATATCATGATGAACAATATTAAATAGGAAACTAAGGGTCCCAAGCGTCTTCCAAAGGAGATATGCGCCATTAAAGTTTAGGGTCCAAAAATTCAAATGATTATAAAAAACAGAAAAATTGGTCGATTCGTTTGCGGTTTCCACTAAAACTATTCTTTATGTCAGTATTTTCTTGAAAATAAATTATAAAGATAAATTTCAAAAATTGTCGATAGAGGGCGCTTTAGACTTTGGAGTAACGATAAACTAGTTTTTACCATTATTTTTTTCATAACGGATTTTTTAAATTTGTCTTTAAAATTTATTTTTAAGGAAATATTGACATAAAGAATAATTTTAGCGAAAACCGACCAATTTTTCCGTTTTTTATAATCATTTGAAATTTGAACCTCCCCACCCCTATTGAACACAGTTCACTTTGCGCTACTTTACCACTCCCAACGATTCAGATTTTCATCTCAAAATGTAAGTTTATGTCTAAGCTTCTAAAAAAAATTTATGAGATGCAAAAAATAACGGAAAAAATAGTTGTACGTTACTCCAAAGTCAAAAGCGCCCTCTATCGGCATTTTTTGAATTTTATCTTTACAAATTATTTTCAAGATAATACTGACATAAAGAATAATTTTAGTGAAAATCGTAAATCAATTGACCAATTTTTCCGTTTTTTATAATCATTTGAAATTTGAACCTCCCCCCGCAATTCAGTTTGCGCTACTTAACCACTTCCAACGATTTAGATTTTGAGCTCAAAATTTAAGTTTATGTCTAAGCTTCTAAAAAAGTTTAATGAGATGCAAAAAATAGTGGTAAAAACTAATTTATCATTACTCCAAAATCTAAAGCGCCCTCTATCGACATTTTTTGAAATTTATCTTTTTAATTTATTTTCAAGAAAATACTGACATAAAGAATAGTTTTAGTGAAAACCGCAAACGAATCGACCAATTTTTCAGTTTTTTATAATCATTTGAATTTTTGGACCCTAAACTTTAATGGAGTATATCTCCTTTGGAAGACGTTTGGGACCCTTAGTTTCCTATTTAATATTGTTCATCATGATGTGACAGACCAGCATGTTAAGTTTGTAAACGACCTTTTGGGGCACCCTGTATATATGTATGTTACAGGCCAAACTAGATTGGCCTAGTCCAATTTATCCTAACGCACATCGGATAAACTGGTTTTTCCTAGGCCAAACCGATCTATCCGAACGGCCATCGGATAAACTAGTTTTTCCTAGGCCAAACCGGTTTATCCTAACGCCCATCGGATAAACTAGTTTTTCCTAGGCTAAACTAGTCAATCCTAAGGCCCATAGAACAAAGGAAATCCAAGGTTCGAAGAAAACCACCAAAAACTTCGAGCGATTAGGACGGCTGGCGCGATAAGTTTTGAACTCAACGCCTTCCAGGATAAGCTGCTTGGGTTTGGATGAATGAATGTGAAGTTTGCACCATATATTTGCTAATTAAATACGTCTTTGCTATTAGCAATATGCTTCTTCATATTTCATCCTAATTATTTAATTTTTCTCTTTGACACAGAATACAAGCTAAGGCGGAATCACAGCAGTTTGAAAAACTTTCCGGTTAACACGTTGATCGTCAAGAACTTCGACAAAGTGATTTTTTAAGAGACGTTTTGAAAAAAGGCATTCAATGTTAGTCGAATTACTTTAGAATTCTCAGTATTGATAAATTTTGTTTCTTTTTAAAGATTTTATATGCTAAAATATCAAATTTTAGTTATATTTACAATTTGAACACCGAACTGAAATCATCAAACATGCGTAGGGGGGGGGGGGGGGTCTTTTTTTTAAAATACTTAGTAGTCTTGTATTAGTAGTCTTGTTTCATAGCAATAAATTCTCTTGAATTAATCATTCATGGTGCATGTATTTGCATAGTTTAACTCCCCGAAAAATTTTCCTTTGTATAGCTATTTTTAGGCAATGAGAAACAATGGTTAAGACAGGTTTTCACAAACATCCCTTACAATTGCATTACATTCTTATGACAGTGGTCATGGAAATTCCCAGTTAACACCTTCAAAAGTGGCGGTACATTACATATCCCACTCAATTTTAACCCCTTAACGGTCGCATTAAGTTACGGTTTACAAATTCAAATTCCTTATTGCCACCACTTTTTTAAAACAAATATTCATATTATTTAATGACAAGTAAAACGCTACCAGAATAAACCCAATTACACTATTTTATAAAACTGGTGGGAATCAAACAATTCTGAATAAAAGCCGTGAAGCTTCCAGTCCGTGAATGTCTCGGGCGCGACGATTAAGTGGTTAAATCCTAGCTATCAACCGGCCCCTGAATTATTTAATAACATTTTGCTTTTACAATGAACTTAAAGAAAGAAATATTTATTTCGAAATCATATCATTTGCAAGATCTATTTTATCCGACCATTTCAGCATTTTAGCAAGATAATTACTTTGTCCTGAAAGGATTAATGCAGGCTTCGACCGTATACAGCAGCCGTTTTCGCAAGTTTTATTGCATTACATTTTATAAGGAACATAATTTTTCACAATGCAGGTGTTCTACGAATAAAATTTTCTACCAAAATGAAGTACCTTATAGTCTAAATATTAGATTTCAATAAATTCATTTTCTACTTAAACTATTATTATACCCAAAATGTTACGTGATACAATTAAGATACAATGTCGTAATCGTAGTGTTGTATCCCATCCATTGTATATCTCATATCCTGTTCCATAAGCAGTTAGTACATGATTCATTTCTATCAATGTCTGATATATTATCCTTAATAAAGACACTCAATTTAAATTATAGGACTCTATCGACCAATCCTATGTCTTAGATTACGGAATGTGAATCGTAATATTCTATGGAAGACAGTTTAACGAATTGTAATAGCCTGATGCATTTCTCATTTCACACATACATGGTTAAGATCGATTGGATCCCATTCTTCCCTGTTATATATATCACCGAAGGGAGGTATTCTGTTTCTCAGATTCATTTCAATAGATTTAAATTTACCACGGTGAAATGCGTTTCATATCTGAAAAGGATTTTAATTGCTCGAGAGAAAAATAGAAATGATATAATTATTACAAAGCCAAATTTTTTCTTAACTTAAATTAGTTTTAATTGTGCCAGGCGATAATTTTAATAAAATACGTAATTTTAACATGATATTGTGTATCACTGCATTAAAAAACTATGATAAATGACAAATATTATGCCAAATTTAATTGTTTATAAAGTTAAAGTAATCGTTGAGGCCCTCGGTAATACTTACCCATCATAGATATGCATACTATAAAATATGAAAGTAAAACATATGAAAACTATTTATTCCAAATTCCACATAAAATTTAAACGTATATTTCAATATTTTTAATACATAGTAATGTTCTATTACGGAATTGCGGGTACTTCTTGATTATCCCGTCGACCAATTTCGACAGATAATATAAATTGTCACACTATTAGTAAATTATATAAATTGACATACAGATTGGTATATTAACGAAATAACTAATAAATCAGTAAAAGATTAATAATACTACAAATAAAACATTGAATTAAAATTCACTTGATGACCTAAAAAACACATTTAACGTGTTTAATTTCAAGTGAATGTTATATTTACGATGAGCCATTATTGGCATATAATCTTACATTTGGTGATAGTTTTTTGATCGATGGGGTAATCAAATATTACCAAATTGCGTAAAAAAAACATCCTTATATTAAGTAAAACTTTACTATTTTGGATTATGGGTCCCATTTTCAATTAAAACATATCTTTGAATTGAAATTTGAATGAAATACAGGGTCATAAAAAATCGAAGAATGTGGAAAATATGATTAGAAATATCTAGGCAGCTAATTTATACGATCGACTTCATTTTATATGAAAAATTTACGTTTTCTATTGACTTTTACATACACTCCTTAAAATAGAAAAAAAAATCGAAAAATTTTATATATCTTTCATTAGCACAAATATTTCAAAAGTCGAAAAAAAAATTCCGGGTAATCGTAGTTACTGTTATTAAATAGAATTATTCTTTCATAATAACTACATACCTCATTTCAAATCTATACCTCAATTTGTTCGGGAGATAGAGCATTTATAGAAAGACAGACAGGATGGTTTTTTTTCCTAAAAATGTGTTTTTCGTAATCTTCAGTGCATGAAAAATGCAAATCCGTAAAAAAAAAATTTTCGATTTTCAAAACGATTGCAAGATTTCCCTATACTTTGTATGAAGGGCAAGAAAAATATTCCTTTTTTTATATATTTAAGGGCCTAGTTACCTTTAAACACATTGACTGTCATGGTACACCGGTATTTGCGTCAATAATATTTACCACAGAGAGATGCAATATGATTACGTGTGCCATCAATATTATCATTGACTACAATTTATTGCTATTATACCGAACTATTAATAATTTACCGTATATTAAAAAAAAAAAAAAAAAAAAAAAAAAAAAAAAAAAAAAAAAAAAACGTAACCAACAAGCATGCTTAGAGATTTCGGTTTCGTGTAAAATGTGTAAATATAATTAAAAATCGATATTTTATTATTAAAATTTAACAAACAAAAACTCTGTAAAAATTTTACACACATTGCAGCTATTTCGAATGTGAACCGTTTTCATTAGTCTGCAACAGTCAACCTGTTTTGCGAAAAGTTAAGCATAAATTTTTACTGCTTGTTACTTTAAATAAGATTATTAGAACCACTTGTACAATAGTTAGAGAAATATTTAAACATACTTATTCTTTAGAACTTAAAATTTAATTTAATTAATTGTATTATTGAACTGTTTTGCAATGCAGCATTAATTTTTTGTGCAATGCAATATTTCCAGCATTTAAATTTTATGTATTTCTGATCATAAATAAATTTTTTTTTCCGAGAATTGATGCATTGCTTGAAACAAGCAAACAACAAAAAAATAAAATTTAAGAATTCAGTAGTAATTCTGCGATATGTATTTTTTTAATACAAAATAATCTTCCTTCGAAGGAAATCTTGTATTCCTTCACGAATAAAAAAACAATGAAAATTCGAAAATTTAGAGACATTTTAAAAACATAAACAGGAATATTTAACCCTTTCGACTCCGGCAGCTCTTACTCAAATTTTATTTGGTCGGTATTACTTTTTCAAGTTACTTTCAATTACATAATATCAAAAATGCCTTAATTGAATAATGAATATTTTATTTTCCTTTATTACTTGTGTCCAAAATAAATTTTGCAAATAAACATGATGCCAAGCAGGCTGGACATACGATAACAAAAGATAACTGAAGGGTAAGAAATCGAAATTATTTTTCCTGTGTTTATTTACTTTAATGAAATTTATGAAAACTGGGCTAATTATTTTCTCAAAATCGTGTACTCAAAATTTATCAAAATAGCACATTTTTTTAAGTGAGCCTTCATTATGCTCTATTTGGCGAAAATCTTTTATTATAACTTTTGTTCTGATTCAAAGTTTTGAATGAGGTTTATTAATATCGTATAATATTACTAATTAAAGCACACTAAACACTGTTATAAATAATTAATGATAGGACTGTATCTTTAGAATTTTAATCACACACAATAAGCAGCGGACACTCTAGTCGCCATTTTATTTCACAAACTATAAGCAGCAAACACTCTGGTCGCCATTCTTTTCACACACTCTCTACAAAAACATTTTTTTTCTCTACTCAATTCACTTCACATTTCAACCAAAGGGAGTTCACGGCGCCCTCTTACGGGATTTATAAATTCTGAGATTTCAACAATAAACATTCTCTCCCGGATTGAAATGCAAATTTCAATATTTTACAATCAAAAAAATTTACAAAATATAGTTGCAGAAAATTACACAGCAAACAAATATATACAAAATATAACACAAAAAATGCAAGATTTACAATATTTTAATAACATTTTTTTTAGTTATCAATAGGGAGAATAGCTATTTTTGTAATTGAACGCTTTAATTCGCCAGATTTAGTGCGAACCTTGACTGCCCTAACCTTGCCATCCTATCCTGTATAAATCCCACTAATGCGGCCTAACGCCCATTTACATACAGGCAAAAAATCTTCTTTTACCAATACCATTATTCCCACCCTTAAATTTCCTTTTTCCACTAACCATTTAGATCTCTGCTGTAAAGTATTTAAATAATCTAACCTCCATTTTGACCAAACTGTCTGTACGACCCTCGTAGTCTTCTGCCAACGGTTTAATCGATTGATATTAGTATCAATTAACATTGGTTTAGGTACAGCATTAATGGATCTCCCGATCAAAAAAAGACCTGGAGTCAAAACTTCAAAATTATCAAAATCGTTAGATAAAGAAGTAAGAGGTCGGGAATTTAAAATACCCTCTATCTGAATAACTATAGTTTCAAACTCCTCATAATTAAACCTTAAAACACCTATTGCTCGTTTAAGGTGATATTTAACTGATTTCACACCTGCCTCCCAAAGTCCTCCGAAATGGGGGGATTTAGGAGGTATAAATTTCCAGTCAATTTCTTCAGAAATTAAATAATTTTCTAAAATTTCATCTGAAAAATTTATCATTTTGTAAAACCTTTTCAGTTTGGAATTTGCCCCCACGAAATTTTTAGCATTATCCGTGAAAATCTTAGAAAAATATCCTCGTCTAGCCACGAAACGCTTAAGTGTGGCAATCAGAGCATCTGAGGTTAAATCTGAGAGAAGCTCAAGATGAATGGCTCGAGTTACGAAACATATACAAACACAAATAAATACTTTGTTCAATGAGCATGGAGTTGGTTTTGCCTTAAAACAAATAACACAAGAATGCACCGTTTTCCTTGCCAAATTTCTACCCGCTAAAGGCGAAAATTTTAATCTAAGAGAATTCAAGAGTCCTTGGGACATGAAAACCAACAAAACCAACATGAAAAAGACGCTTATGCATAGTACTAAAATAAATCCTACTTAATTTAGAATTTTTTTGGCAAAATAGCCGGATGTCTTTGTTGAGCCTTCCGCCAACACGTAAGATTCCCTTATCATCTATAAAATGATTCAAAATATTAAGGTTACCTACCACACCCTTTTTACTAATTAAACATTTGTGTGATACTCTAGTCAAAATATTTTCAGCTTCCTTGACTTCTTCTAAAATCAATTTACCTTTTCTATTATCTGCATTCCTACAATTATATAAAAATCTGAGAACAAAAGAAAAAATATGTAAAATTTTATAATAGTCATTGCTAAGATCAAAAAAGTTATAAAAAAATTCTCGGTAGCTAGAAATAAAGTTGTTACACAGTTATTTTCCTTTTCGGAATTTTTCATTTCACTTATATAATTCTGATGTTCACTTTCAGTTAGTAAGTCATTTTCAGAAGAAAATGATTGCAAACAACTGGGAGAAAATTCTGGATCCATAAAAAATTTTGCACCTGTAAACCACTTGGAATTGTTCACAAGAGAGTCCGCACTTATTCCTCGTGAAAGAAGGTCTGCTGGATTGTCTTTACCGGCACAATGAAACCACGCTTCTGCTTGTATTAATCTTTGGATTTCATCAACACGATTGGCAACAAAAGACTTCTATTTTCTACTGGATCCCTTTATCCAGAATAAAGTTACCTTTGAGTCTGTCCAATAAAATATTCTAGAAGCATTTTTACGATCACTTCTCTTTTTAATTTCTGATCCCAAACGAGCTGCGAATAAAGCCCCAAGCAATTCGAGACCTCGCAAAGTTATCTTTATCGGTGCAACTCTAGTTTTAGATGCTAAGAAACTGACAGAAACTTGGTCATAATCTTGCACTCTTAAATAAACAACACCACCATAAGCCTTTTGACTTGCCTCAGAAAAACAATGAATTTCAACATTGTTTGTACCAGGTGACAGGAAAACAAATCTAGGGATTTTAATTTGATTTAATTTTGAGAGTTCTGAACACCATTGTGTCCATTTTTTACAAATGTCAAAAGGGAGCTCAGTATCTAGGACAGCTTTTGGATCCATAAGTCTTGGAAAACAGATTTAAGTCTTACAGTAAATGGAGATAGGATACCAGTCGGATCATAAATTCTTCCGGAAGTCTCTAAAACAAACCGCTTAGTATATTTTTTATTCTTTAGAAATTCTATTAAACTCAAAATGTCTATGCTAACAGTATCTTGTTCAACATCCCACGATATTCCTAATACATTCAATGAATTTATCATTCTATGATTTTGGTCAAATGGATAAATTTCGAATCCTCTTTTCCATCGTTTCAGTAACGATCTGTCGTTTGTTAGCCATTTCCACAAATTGAAACTAGCTTGCTTCATAATAAACTTAGCCTCGTTTGAAATCTTCAAAGCATCTTCAATACTATGGGTACCACTCACTAAATCATCAACATAAAGAGGAGTATTGAGAAACTCAATGGTTTCTGGATATTGATCTTTAAATTTTCGTATATGCTCCTTTATTGTGGCAGCTAGGAGAAATGGGCTAGCATTTAATCCAAAAAGTAAACACTTGAAACGATACACTTGAATTTTCAAATCACCAGGCATTTTATTTGAAGGATCTTCGG
Organism: Maratus speculifer; assembly: GCA_964019185.1. Lineage (NCBI taxonomy): Eukaryota > Metazoa > Arthropoda > Arachnida > Araneae > Salticidae > Maratus > Maratus speculifer. The sequence goes on from OZ025299.1 coordinate 272,134,190, forward strand.
TAACTTCTTAAAAAAGAAATCGGACAGCATCTCTGTCCCTTTCTGATAATGAAATTTGGAGAAATCCTTTCTCCACATCCGCTAAAAATCTAATTTTATTCAATCTAAAATTTATGAGCAACTGAAAAATATTAGGATTTAAATTAATACCAGGGCACAAATAATCATTTAAAAAAAGTTGCCCTACATCATGAGAACTAGCATCAAATACAATTCGTGCTTTCGTGGTGACAGTATCTTTTCTAAAAACCGCTCGATGTGGTAAATAAAATATGGGTATATCCTGTCTAGGTGAATTAAACACTTTTTCAATTATACTACATTCAAGATATTCTTTCTAAATCTCTTTATACTGAGAAAAAAAATTGTCATCGTTTCGCATTTTATTTATCAAATATTTAAGCCTTTTCTCAGAGACCTTTTAGTTATCACTCAAATTTATCCAATCTTTCTTCCACGGAAGGACAACTTCGTAACGATTATCTTTGTAGGAAACAGTTTCGGTAAAAATTTCTAATGCCTTATCTTCATCATTACAAGAAGAATAATCCCTAATTCCAATGGATTCTAAATCGAAAAATTTGCGTAATTCTTCTTCCACATTGCTAATTAATCCACAATAATTGTCATTATTATCAATATTCGAATTAGGGATACAACCTCCCACTACATAACCAAATACGGTATTCTGTAAAAGGACATTAGAATTTCTTAAGCGGACTTGACCATTTTGTAATAATTTGTAGAAACACTCAGTTCCTATCAGAACATCTATTTTATTAGGTTCATTAAAAATTGGATCTGCTAATTTCACATCTTGAGGCAGCTCGGCAAATGGAAATTTAAAATAATGCCCTGGTATAAGGTTTGTTATCTTTGGAACAATCAAAAAATCTATTGTTCTCTTATAACCAGCCTTATTCGAAATAGTGACCCTAATTTTCCATTTGATACTAATCTGAGAATCATTCAAACATGAAACGGAAACATTAAATTTTTCCTTTCTAAATCCTAATAATTTTGCAAAATTATCACAAATATATGAGTAATTTGAGCCGACATCTATTAATGCACGCGCAGGTATACATTCACCTGAAACATTTTCAATATAAATTAAAGCAGTAGATAAAATAGTGGTTTTTCTCTTTTGGCATAAATTATTTACAGAAGTTCCTGCGAAATTACTATTCCTACTTTCAAAGCTCAAAGCTTCGGGATTTAAGCTGTATGTCTTATCCTGGTTGGCAACAAATGAATTCGCAATCTCGTCTAACCCTCCTGCTGATTGTTGATTGAATTTCACTGACGTAGACCTATCTATTTTTTCCCGTTGTATGCGAAGAAGAGATGAATGAAGCCTGCCGCAAAACGTACACGAATAATTAGATGTACAATTTTTCGCAGAATGATTTGAACTTGATAAACAATTGAAACATACTTTGTTTCTTTTAACAAAATCAATGCGGTCATTAACAGGTATTTTTTGAAATACACTGTATTTAAATAATGAATGAGAATCATTTTTGCAGCAAATGCACTTAGAATTTTTCGCAGTAGTGTAAAATGATGTCGTTTTTTCTTTAGCTTGCCTTTTTTGACTAAATGTGTTATCGGTTGTTTTAGAAGCTTGTAAAGTTCGAGCATGATTTTTTAAAAAAAGAAATCAACTCTGATATTTTCGATATTTCATCTTTTTTGGATTATCTTTCCTACCAAAGCTTACACGAAGAATCTTACTTATGTATTACCATATATATAAATATAGTGTCTGAAAGTCCCTCTATTTTTTGTTCGAGTACTTCTAATGATCTAATACATTCAGTTACATTGTCCACTAATTTTAATATAGAGGACGGTTTTTCAGTTTGTATGGAAGGAATAGACATAAAACGCTTCAAATGCGCAAATACTTGATCTCGTTTATTCGAAAATCTATCTTCTAAAAGATTCCATGGTATTTCATAATTAGCATCAGTAACTGGAATCGACTGAATGATCCTTAAAAGATCTGCATGCAACAATAATTTTAACCCATTAATGCCCAAATCAGTTTCTTCATTAAAAATGAAATTTTGGGTTCCCCACCACTTTTAAAAATTGAATAATTTTTATCTTAGTTTATTAAGGAATTTGTCTCGTGAAAAATAGTGCTGATTTATCGCTCTATTTACTGGTGTGAAAAGTGCTTTATTGCCTTTTTTATCAGCGTCCCTAAAAAGGGATGCTAGGCACTAATGGGTTAAATATAACAGTTTTTGTGAAGCTGATAAACACGAATTATTATGAATACTAGAAATAAAAATATCTCTAAAAGATAACCACACATCCAATTGCCCAATAAATGTTGGAAGATTTAATTTAGGTAAGCGGATTGATTCGCTAACATTTACTTTACTTTTCGTATTTACTTCACCTTTCGTGAAAACTGGAGCTAATTCACTTAATTTTCTTTTTACAATTAAATATATTTTATATATATTTTCTTGAATAGATTGTTGTTCAACAATATATTTATCAACATCTTTATCGTGACAATGTTGAAACAATTTCTTAAATATCTCTATAAATTATTTTTCAAAAGCAAACGATTTTTTCTCGTAAAGTTCTAATTCAAACTTATCCAAACTACCTTTATTTGCGAGTTCGTTCGTTGCCTTAGTAACGTTAGATTTTAATATTCTTTTTTCTTTTAAAACAGCTTCCATATTAATAATATTTTCAAAGAAATATAAATTATATTTAAGCAATAAATATGTAAAAACTTACCCGTTTCATCTTATCCAAAGGCAATAGCAGCTATTCGAAACTAAAGTCTTATTGAAATTAAATTTGTAAGTTTTTACTTATCCAGAGGTCGCTCACTTCACCGGTTCACTAGGACCAGAAAATATATATATATGTATAATATTACTAATTAAAGCACACTAAACACTGTTATAAATAATTAACGTTAGGACTGTGTCTTCGTAATTTTCATCACCCACAATAAGCAGCAAACACTCTGGTCGCCATTCCATTTCACAAACTATAAGCAGCGGACACTCTGGTCGCCATTCTTTTCACACACTCTCTACAACAAACATTTTTTCTCTACTCAGTTCACTTCACATTCAACCAAAGAGAGTCCACGGCGCCCTTTTACGAGACTTATAAATTCTGAAATTTCAACAATAAACAAATATAATTTTAGAGTTAAAAATATAAATATTTCGATTTTCAGTGTGTAAAAAGGTATTAAAAGGTATCTAAACTTTTAACATTTTAAAGAAAATACACTGCTCAAAACAATTAAAGGATATTGCAGTTTTAGGTGGATTTTGTATCTGGGAAACTTTTTAGCTGATTGATATATGGTCGACAGACATAGTAGGTTATATGAGAATAAATTACACATGTTTGGCAGAAAAAAATGCATTTTATTGCGCATTTGTGTACAAAAGGAAAAAAACACAATTTGTGCATATGAGAAAAAAAGAATAAGAAAAGGTGTTTTCTTGAAAGAAAATCATTTTCAGTAGAAGGTATGGTTTCCACGGGCGGCCAGCAACGTTGAACACCTTTGAGGCATGGACTCAATGAGGCTATTAATGACGAGTTGGGGGTATTCTGCCCCACTCTTCCAGAAGAGCTCTTTCCAGTGCTTGGAGAGTTTGTGGGGGTTGTTGGCGGCCAGAAACTCGTCTTCCTAGAGCGTCCCAAACGTGCTCGATTGGATTCATGTCTGGAGAACACGCTGGCCATTCCATTCGAACGATTCCTTCCTCAAAAAGGAAATCTTCCACCAGGTTTGCACGATGTGGCCTGCAGTTATCGTCCATTAAAATGAAGTTATCTCCGATTGCTGCAGCGTAAGGGACTACAATAGGTCTGAGCATCTCATCCCTGTATCGGCGACCAGTCAGAGCTCCATCTCGAATAATGTAGAGGTCAGTGCGCCAGTCAATGGAGATGCCACCATACACCAACACACCTCCACCGCCAAATCTGACACTTTCGTGCACGAATGCAGGATTATTCCTACTGCCACAGTCCCTCCAGATGAAAATACGCCTATTATCCGGATGCACAGAAAAACGGGACTCGTCAGAAAACAGAATATTACTTCATTCATTTCTCCTCCAGTTGACATGCTCGGTTGCCCAATCCCTGCGGTCGTGACGATGCCTTGATGTTAATCTAACACATACCATCGGTCGGCGAGCATACAGACCTACAGCATGGAGCCGGTTTCGGACAGTCTGAGTTGAAATCGTGGTGCCCGTATCCGAGAGAAGGTGTTGTTGGAGAAGAGTAGCGTTCATGTTTCGGTGTCTCCGAGCTGTTAACGCTAAATACCGATCTTCATTGGGCGTTGTTGCCCGTCTACGACCTTGCCCTGGTCTTCGAACTGCACATCCACTCTCCAAAAAACGGTTCCAGATCCTGGAAATGACACTTTGTGACACTCCAATGGCTTGCGCTACTTCGGCTTGAGTTTGGCCCCCTTCTAACCTACCAACCATTCTCCAAGCTTCTGAATCTGTCAAATGACTTCGCTGAGACATCGTACTCATCGAAACAAAGCAATCACTGAATGCCGATCATCCTTGTCTTCATTCTCTTTTATCCAGTTGAAAGTCAAATTTCATTCGCTGCCGCTGAAGCGACGTTTTTGACATCAAACTCAAAATTTGCATACTCCACAGTTTGAAAACCAGAAACATTTGCATTTGTGATTCTCTTCTTCTATTTTCGGCAAAAAAAATTTCGTTTATATCTTTATTTTATATAAAACTTCAAATATCCTTTAATTGTTTTGAGCAGTGTACTTTTAACATTTAAAATTACTCAACATAATTATATTTTTAGAACATCACCAGATTAATAATAAAGCACGTAATAATAACCTGATTAAGAATCCTCCATGCTTTTGAGTATTTTATTTTCATGCATGACTTAACTTCAGCAAACATAAGGTTATTCTATTTCAGTGATGTCGTCACGCGTCATTATGAAAAGCATAAAGGAGAATATCTATTTATAGGCATCTTGCGACACATAAGAATCAAGGAATAGATTAAGCAATCGAAATCGGTGTAACTGCGCGTCTTTTGGAATAATACGAATTATAATGTCTATTTATAGAAATCATATGACACGTTAAGATCAAACAACGAATCAATAAGTAAAGCAGTAACTACAACATGCAAGTATTTTCTTTTTTTCTGTGAAATTAGTTTTGTTGAAAACATTAAGATTTCGATTAAAATACATAAAAAAGAAGGTGTTTATATAGTATTAAAATACAAATTGAATACTTAAAACGGTAAATCATATCTCAAGTGATTTATTACTTGTGTAATGACATCATAAATTGATTTACTGCGTCACTAAAAGCCATACTTCAATTTTATGTACAAAAAATTCTTTAAAAAATAGTTTACACTTTTATGTTTTCAAGATATTCAATAATCTCCTTATGCTTCAAAAGTAATTAAAGAAAAATATCTTTTTTACTGTACTACAATCATGCCTCAAATACCATTCATTAATTTAAATATATTTTATTCTTAGTTACATTTCTATAAAATTTAAAACAATCTAAAATAATAGCAGAAATTCTAAGAGTAAATGCTACAGTGTTTTTTTATTTAAGTTTCACGCGTATTTAGATAATTGTTTTCATCATATTTTTAGATGAACTAAAAAATAAATAAGATTTACAAGTTATTAGCTAATTGTAAATGAGGCATAACAAATATTTTGGGCGCCTCTAAATTGATAATAATTAAAGATTTTTTTTTATATTCGTAAAAATTTTATCCACATTTAGATCAATAATTGTTTATTTTTAAATTAACTCATAAATAGTTACTTATAAGGAGATTTAAGAAAAAGTACTCTATGAGTCCTATTTGGCAACAGACGTAGAAAAACGGTTTAATAAATCGTCATATTGTTTAGAGCTACAGAAAACGCATGATGATTGGTTGAAGACAGAGCGCATATTAAAACTAAGACGAAACTTTGGACGTTTAGAAGGCTTTATATATTGATAAAGTAGACCATAATAAAAAGGGGGGGGGGTAATCGTCATTAACATGCAAATTCAGATTCCAAAGCAATTTTGACTCCAAGATCTATTTGTCTTGAATTTTTTACAGTATTTTTTAAGCGGAATATCCGTTTAAGATTTTCTACTTTCCAAGATAAACATGTGAGAATGAATTCAATATTGGCTCAGTACACTCAAGTTGTAAAGCGCTCTCTCTTCGCTATCTGAAATTATGGAAACCCAGCTTTAGCATGTCATTATATCTTACTTTGTGTTTTCATCCTCCAATTTTTGAAGCAATTTGTTTCCTACCTACGTTAAGGTTTTAGCATAGTTCATTTTTTTAAAGACTAACTGGTTTCAATGCAGATCCTGCGTGCCCTAGACTTTTTTTTCCAAATTTCTTCCTAAAATTAATAGTTGCCGTCAAGTAAAAAGCGTTTGCTTTTAAGTTGAAATTAATATTAGTAGGGTAGAACGCACTTACCTTAAAGGAATTTAAATGTTTCCCCCCTAAAAAATATTTTTTAAAGTAAAAATTGTAAGGTTGAGTCATGATCTTTAGTATCTTTAGAAATTTAGCCGTAATTATAAGTGTAACACAAGCACGCGTAAAAAAACCCTTTTTATCACAGTTGCGGAATTGCCCAGGATACAGGGTTAGTTCCGCCAATGTATCAGGGTAATGATGTCACTCTTTAATGACCTAGTAAATACATCAAATTGATACTAGGAAACACATAACCAACTGAAAATCAAATTTTATAAATGTTTTTAGACTTTTTTGATGGATCCAGGCCTTAAAGTTTTGATGCAGCTTTTTTCTCAGCTCGTTTATTTTTTTTCTTTCTTTATATTCCTCCCTTTCAACAGCTGATTTTTCGAAGTCTTTCTTCGTTGGATTTCCCGTTAGTATTGTAAAGTGACTTTCTCTTTTTGCATTTTGCCACCTTGGCCATGGGGGCGGCATAGCACCGTGAGAGCAATATGGTGGAAAAAAGCAGGTAAAGGTTCCAAATGATTCATTTTACAAATCAAATCTCAAAATAAAACATTTATATATATATATATATATATATATGTATGTATGTATGTATGTGTGTGTGTGTCTCTGCGTGTGTGAGTAAGAAATAAAAAAAAATTTCGCCATTTTCCCGCTTTGAGTTTGTTCTAAAGTCTTATAGAAACATACTCAGTTTCCGTAATGTATTAATATTTTTAACGGCTAAAGTTCCTTTTATTTTTATTTTCTTTAACTCAGCAAAATCTATTAATTATTTTCTTAAAAAGAGCCTGAATGTATTACTTGAATGTCAATATCTTATTGCGAAATCTTAAATTCATTACACAAATCCATTTTCCTTTTTAGAATTAAAAACATTTATGGAAACTTTAATTTTGTTTTATTTATTTAATAGTCGTCTGCTCTGATATTCATTCACATTTAGTTGGGCGTGTTACTCTTACTGTTTACACCAGTTATTAAAGAGTTCGTGCATCTAGCCCCATCCATCAACCAATAGAAGAGCGCGAAGTAAATTGCCTTTACATTCCAAACAATTTTAGTGGAATTTAAAAAAGCCTTACGTCAAAGGGGAGGGACAAGGTTATCCGAGAATCTTTAAGAGAGCCATTTTGGTTTTTCGGAGCGATGAGAATCCTACTGCCCTTTCCATTGTTAAGACTCGCGATTCTTATCAGAATAATTTGGAACGTTTGTGGAGTGCAATGCATTTCCAGAGATGTATTTTATGTATTTTCAAAGACCACTTTGTGTTTCCTTATTATTTTTGCGGTGATACTGAATTAGAAAAAATGGCTTATTTGTTTGAGTGCATTTTATTTAACGGACATGATTGAATTAAGAAGACTTTGTATTTATTATAAAATTATGGAGACTGAAGTATATGTCGAATATCCAGTGAAAGTGGACAATAACAAAGATTTTGATGCCCAATTATTTTCGTATATGTTTCATTATTGGAGAAACCTCCAATTAAACTCCTCCATCTGCCTTATTATGCCAGCCACGACAAGGATATACGCCAATGGTTTTTAACGGAGAATATATAAAAAAAAAAATTAAATTTGCCAACGGTATTGTGAGATAATCCATTCCTTCCGTCATTTCATCAGATGTTCTTCTATGATCACACTGACGTCTTATATATATATATATATATATATATATATATATATGGGATTTTAAGTGAATAACTTATTATTTAACCCTTTCCGGCGCGGTGTCCCTTAAAAAGGACACCTAATTTTAATTTTACTGGCACCAAGAATATTTAATTAAAATTTTCCTTTGATAAAATGCCTGAAAATAAGCAAGTTCGTATTCTCTAATAAATTCGTTTATAAATTCTGGTGGCAGATAATTATTTCAATTAAACTTACTCCGCGCCGGAAAGGGTTAAGCAAGACTAATATTCTTCAAATGGTAAAAAATGTTTAATAGATATAAAATGTATACTTAACATTCAAATATCCCTGTAGAACTGAATAATAATTATCATAAACACGCTACCCCGAGCTCTGCATTAAAAATCGATCGAACTCACCATGGCTAAAATCTATAGAACACCTCGCTCTTTTCGAGGATCATCACATGAGTCTTGCTTGGGATATCACACTCATTGAATCCTTGAGTTTACCGCAATTTCCGGTGTATAATCCGCGGACCAAACAATTTTTTTTCGACCCACAAATTTTATTTAGTAATTGAAGAAAAATATTTTACGAAGATTTAAAAAGTAACTTTTTATTTAAAAAAAATTCCGGGTCGAAAAATGATTGATTGGTCCACGGATCATATGCCGGAAATTACGGTAATATCTATTATTGTTGAATACTTCATCCTTTATTCCCCCCCCCCCCACATACACATATATCTATAATATGTAATATCGGAATGTAGTTATGAAGAATACTGTCCGTAGAATGCAAAATTCTGCTCAAATTTTCACCACTTAGCAAGAGAATTACATCAAGAATACTCGTAGATTTAGTAGACATGTGGCACCCGGTGGTAAAGCAACAAATAAATATCTTTTGGCATATTCTCCATTTAAATTAAACAGAAGCGTCGAATATTTTTAATCACATTTGTCCACATTCCACTTCACACACACACACACAAAAAAAAAAAAAAAAAAAAAAAAAATTCTAGTCATTGCGCAAGATGCAGACATTATAACTAAAAGATGTTACTTATCATTGAACTTCATAAGATATATTCTTCTCACCAGCACAAGAAAAAACGTAGAAATATCACTTTAAAACAATGTAACAAGCTTATAACAAACCCTGCGCTGGAATACAGAATTTTATGGATAAGTTCTAAGTTCCAATCAATTATTTAGAAATAGTGCTTTAAATCAATGTGAAGTTTACGCGAAAAATTAAAATATTTCTCTCAGTTTGCTCGGAAGTTTATATGATGCAATTCGCTTCTAGTGTCACTTAGAAAGGAATTGTATGTAATCGAATGATTTTTTAGAGCATAAATACAAAGATGTTATACAACAGATAAAAGAATAAATTTAAATAATGGGATTTTAGGAAAAGAACAGCTTTGACAGATATTTTTTAGAATAACATAAAATAAAGAAAACGTTGATTAAAAGTATGGAATTAAAATAAATATGTTAATATTGTATAAAAAGAAAGGGGAAAAGTTAAATATTAAAAGTATTTAGAAGTAATTAATTTAGAATTAAGGCTAAATTTTTAAAAATTCTTACATGTATATATATAAGTATATTTAAAAAAACTTTGCTCAAGATTTAGCAGCTTGTTTGTGACTTATTTTTATTTATTTAGAAATACTTCAATTAAAGAGATAGAAACCTTATCTGAAACTCTCATTATTATGTTTATAACTTCGAATATAGAAACCCTGTACTACAGCTTTATAAGAAAAAAAATGACATTCGAACAAATAATATAATATATAACGAAAAAAATATCAATTTTGGTGTATGTTATCTTTTTCTTTCTTTTCTGTTAGCACTCCACGAAATAAGCATACTGCTATTAGAAACAAGTTCTGTAAGTACCAGAACCTTTCGTAATTTGCTGCGGAAATTCAATTTAATCAGAAACGATAAACAATATCATAAATAAAGAAAAGAAAGGGAACAATTGTTATTAATACAGCTTGATTATGCAGTAAAGAACCAGCAACCGTGAAAAGTATTAAATTCTGGTTCGGTTTGACAATAGTAAATGAACTTATAATATTTTAAAAGCATACTTGAAAAGTTACTTCATAATAAATAATGAATTATTTTCTTAACAATAGCGATACTGTATCACAAACTGCAGAAATAAGAAAGCTTAAATAATATGAAAAAAATAGTTTTATGTTGTTTTTCATTTTATTGATTTTATCGATCATAACGAAATAAAGACGTTATGAAAAAGGCAATGTTATTTACGAAATTCCGTATAAAATTACCTTCAAAAGAGTGACAGTTAAATTTTTTCTTAAAATAAAAAACAGATTTCAGGCACATGTAAACCCTTTCGGGTCCGATTTTTTTAAATTTTTAGAAAAAATTACTTTTATGTTAATAATATTAACACTAGTTGTCCAAATGGATTAATTAGAGTTTAACGAATATTTCATTGTTTGAAATATAACGAATGTTGTTGTTTTGCGTACAATTAAATTCTTATTCATATGGCAATATTCCAAGGAAGGGTTTTTGTAGACGTTCAGAAAATATTACATTACAAGAAGATTTAACTGATATTACAACTTTGCGCTTTTTTCATCATGATTCTTTCAGGAAAGTAACCTTTATTTTAAATTTAAAAAGTGAAATATATGTTTAAAATAAAAGATTCGTAAACGGTGCAAGGCGAATTCTACAAATACTCATCATTATTATTATTATTACTAAATGCCTAAATTTTAAGGAAATCATATAAAAAATGCATAGGCACATACTAACATTATTACATATAAAGAATAACAAAAGGTTTTGTTACAACAAAATAATATTCAATGAAAACACATGTACTATTAATAATACACCAGACCCGAAAGGGTAAAGTGTTAAAAAAATTGCCAAATTACCTTTTTTTTTTTTTTTTTTGGAGACTAGCAATCCAGGAACTTTTTAGGTAGCGGCAACGACAGCAATTCATGTAACATATCGTCGGTACCATGTCAAACTATCGAATGTGAAAATAGTGGGTTAGCTTTTTTAAATCCAGATTTCTAGATTTACACCGCTTTTTTGAAATGGTGAAATTCTCCTTCAGGTTTCGCACACTCCTTATAGTTTGTAAGGACTCTGGCACTACTATTAATAGTAAGGTAATTTATATTTACATTTTAAGAAACAGAATTCGCAAACACTTCCTCGATTTATAATTTTCGCACTATTTTTCTGCAGTGACATACATTGAAAATACTGTAAAAAATCAGTGGTAACGTTGTGCGAACCCTGTCCTTGTTTTCTTCCTAAACTAGTTTTCATTAAATAAGGTTAAAGAGTCGAATTTTACTATTTCAAAAAATTGCCGTCAATCAAGAAATCTGAATTTAAAAAAGTAATCCCCTTTTTTCACATTGGATAAATTGACACGGTACCGACGATATGTACATTTGCACTGTGAATCAAAAAATCTGTAAGGTTACTAGAAATTTTTTATTAAACTTGGCTTCCTAGAACTTTTTATGCCACTGCAACTCGGTTAAAATAGATAAAATTTTAGTAAGATTTTTGTGTAATTTTAATAGATTCTTTTGTAAAGTTACATATTTCTGTAGCATTGCTTATAAAATTTTTAGATTATTATTATTATTATTATTCTTTATACAGTGTACAGATAAAATTTTAGCAAGCAACAGATTTCCATAATTTTACCTTTGTAGAATATTAGAGTTTATTTATAGTGCACGCTGAAAAATTATGTAATGATAAGCATATGTTTTAATACACTGCTCCACATTAAAAATGCAACACCAAGAAGGAGTAGTCAGAAAGTGGTGAAATTTGGGAAAAAGACAGAGACAACAAGGAGCATTAAGTGATCTTTATTTCAAAATGATAGTCAGAATACAGAACGAGAACGTCGGCTCAGTAGGATGTAGGACCACAGCGGACAACGATGCACGAAGAAACACGAATAGGCATAGAGTCAATAAGAGTGCGGATGGTGTCCTGAGGAATGGCTCTCAATTCCCTTTCAACCATTTGCCACAATTCTTCTTCTGAACGAGGCAAAGGTAGAGTCCGCAAACGGCGTCCAATCACATCCCACATATGTTCGATTGGTGACAGATCAGGAGAGTATGTTGTATACCTTGCATAGCATGTTGGCACATGTGAGCACTGTGTGGTCGGGCGTTATCATGCTGAAAAAATTGCATTAGGCTGTAGCGAAGTTCTCGCTACATATCTTTTCCCTTTTATAAATCAGTAATTAATTCACCTTAATAAATTCTTATATTTTTTTAACTTCTTTTTTCATTAATAAACTCATTAAGAGAAGTGAATTCTACAATTAATAGTTTAATTTTTATCTTTCCTACTTACACTAATAGAAGTTAAAACTTATTAACTTTTGGGGCTCTCTGTAGAAAATAACAGAATTTCCTTTCTCACGAATCGCTGTTGCTCTATTCAAAAAACATCTGTCGTTTATCAGATACCGCATTCATTAACAAAATAAAGAAAATACTGTAGGCCTGGTTCATCATAATCTTTTATCCGTTACATTCTATTAACATCTGCCTTCCACTCCCTGTTTTCAACCTCACAATTAATGTCTAGAGTTAGAAATAGTTTTTACTTTTTTTCGTTTCTGCTGACTGTTTCTTTTTATCGGTTCAATGCTCATCTGGGTAACGTAATTTTTGTCAGAAAAAGTGCAATGTATGTAACGGGTTGCTTATCACTGTCTTGTTCCCAGGCTTGAAGAATTTCTATAACTCTAAAATATATTCGCTAGAGTGGGAAAATTTCTGGGTTGATAACCGCAAAAGCCTTATCTCATTCTGAGTGCTTGGTCTACCAATATCTCTCGCCAAAATCTTTGTATGGGAAACTTCTTTCACCTTACTGGCGATGAACGATATGACTGTATATCGTCACTTCACTGGTAATCACCGTACTGCAAACATGTAGCTTTTTCGAGCTCTGATAATTCCCCCTGTGCGGAGGACTTGCTTGTCTAACTCTCTCGTTAATAAATGAAGTTGTTTTAATTACTAAGTTACACTTTTGGAGTTTTTTTTGTGTGCGATGCTTTCTTTCGGTAACTTACCCGGGCTGGTGATCATCACCACATAGGCAGTCCCTGAAGGTAGGGGATTGTCACCGGCCGCAGTACATTATCCAAGTGTCGCTGGGCTGTCATAGTGCACTAAGTACGAACTAGAGGTGACATGGAATTATACGCAATAGAGCCACAAACCATTATGCCACGTTGTCGCGCGGTGGGGCGTTCCACAGTTACTACCGGATTCGATCTGTCTCCACGTAGACGCCACACACGTATGCAGAGACTGTCACTGGATAAACAGAAGCTCATCTGAGAACACGACGTTTCGCCATTCTGTAATCCCCGTCGTTCTAGTCCGGCACCATTCCAAAAGTTGGCGTCTATGCTGTCGAGTCAATGGCAGTCTTCTTAACGGACGCCGTGAGTGTAGGCCATGTTCAACCAATCGACGGGAAATGGTTTTGGTTGACACGGAAACATCCAGGATATCTTGTACATGCTGCAGAATCGAGGTACATTTGACTTGCGGGTCCGCCACAGCTTGTCGGCGGACGTCGATCCACGCGTGCTGACGTCACTCTGGCTGCACCTGCACCCCTCACTCTTGCTACATTTCCTTGTTCCAACCATGTTCGCCATAGCCGATGCACCGTGCTCGCATCCATGTGGGTATCAGCTGCAAATTGTCGTAAGGACCCCCCACTTCTCAATCTAACCACCATACCTCTCGTAAAATCGTCTATCTGCAGGAAGTGCCTTCATTGCCGGCGGCCTGGCATTTTATTCTATACACGTATCCTCCGAGATAAAAGCAAAATTTCTTCGATAATTCGTCTGTCAGAAATAACGACACGAATATTGTCCATTCTGCAAGTTCCTTCCCTTATATCTTACATCACGTGGGTCGGAGACCTGTGCATTTCACATCATTCGCATAACTCAGTGGCGTGCGCCTACTCTATAATTTGCATACATTTCTCACCAATCCTTATTGGTGTTGTATTTTCAATGTCGAGCAGTGTAATAATTACTAGAAGAAATATCATTAAATCAGGGATGCAAGCGCTGCGCCACAAATAGCTGATTATAACCACTCAAGTTTAATAGTACCCTTTGCTTTGCTAAAACTAGAAATTGTGTCGTAAAATAAGGCGAGAAGAACTATTAAAATTTACTGGTACCAATCCCTCATCATTTGTGGCGCAGCGCTTGTATTCCTGCATTAAATACACATTGATTTGTAATTTTCATCATCAATGATGTTACTGATGCCCATCTAAGTGTAAAATACACGTAATATTTACAAAATGAAATTTTAGAGCATGTATATGTTTAATTTCATCGGTTCATATTGTGCGAAAAAATAGTCTCATTTCTTTAATATAGCTGTTTCAAATACCTTCTTTCTTTTATTGCAACTGTAATTTAAAAAGAAATAGTATTTTTTAAGATGATGTCATCTCAACCGTTATATGTATTTTTATGCGGCATTTTGATAGATGTTTATTAGTATCTTTAAATATTGTATGCAACAATAGGTGCAAATAGATGCAGTAAAACTGTCACATAGCGCGAGTCGATTTTCGGAAAATGGTACATATTGCTTCAATGGAAGTAATCTTTGCACTGACATATTTTTATCTTAACAGTTCAAAAACATTTTTCTAAATATTTAATGGAAAATGTAATAACAGATAAAATCAAAATATATCGTTTTCTGTGAAATATACTTTTTTTAACCATGCTTAAGAAAATTAAAACTAGTGATAAATAAAAAAGAAATTCCTCTTAAAAAAGTTTCAACTTCCATCAATTATTAGAGATACTTGAGAAACACATTACGAAAGTAAGAATAAAGGTTTAAACAGTTTTCAGTTATTATTCGAATAATTTATTAAAATAATAATATTAATAATAATTAATAATAAAATTATTTATTTTTTCCCTCCATGTTCAACGTACTATAAGATATTAAATTCAATAATCATACATTGTAATACAATTAATGATTATATATATATATATATATATATATATATAATTCATCTAATTAGGAAAATTTTAAATTCTAGGGGTTTGAACTAAGAGCTTTTTATTTAGTACTAAGATGCTTTACCTCCAAGCTATATTGCATACACGAAAAACGTTGAAATTAAGGTTTTCTTTTTAAATTTCGTTCGCAAAAAACAACGGATGATATCTAAAAAATTAATTTAATTAAAATAACCGACTTTTTTAAAGTTTTATGATTTGTCATGTAACATGGGGCTTTCAGCTGTAAGTACACAAAATTTGAAGGCTCTGACTTATATAGTATTTGTGTACGGAGTCTGTGATGGACAGATTGACAGAGGAGTGAGACGAATAAGGTTTCTTCAGATGAACCAAACCCTAAAAAGTGAAATTACACGGGTAGCAGTGGAATGGTGATATTTTTTAAAATATAAAAACGACAAAATAGAAAATCGAGAGTGCTGCATTACGATAGATAAATTTTGGGTATGAAATGTTTGACATTTATAAGTTTGGACTCTATACAATCTTCCTACAAGGCTGATTTATGTCCAAAAGTGTTAAAATTATTTAAGTGCAACAGCCCCCTAGATTTTGTACGTCTGAACATTATTGAGATAGAAAAAATTATTATTTTTAGATTTTTAATTTTTTATACATTTTAAACTATATCCATTTCGATATAAGAGAACATTTTTGGGTGATATGGGCCAATTTTGCTGCTTTTTTCAAAAGATGCAAGTCACTTAAATCTTGAACTGACGATGATACTTTAAAAACATGTACAAATATGGAAAATAAAACTTTGAAAAAAAACTGTATATAAAAAAATATTATAAGTATAAAAAATGGGATTAGAAAATTATAATTATTGATATTATTTCACTATATGGGTATTGTTTTCGCTATACTGATGTTGTTTCGTTATATGTGATATAATTATATGTGTTCTTCGTTATATGTGTTTCGTTATATACACTGTGCAAGCAAGCTTATAATCATGATTCGTTTACACATTTGACTTTACTTTCAATCGATTTTTCAATTTGTTTTTAAATCGCTGACACCAATCTTCATGGGAGGGGTGCAGCGATATCGTTTGATTGGCAGCTCATTAAGTCGTCAACCCTTCAGGAAATATTCGATTAGCAGTGTTACTTAATGAAATAAGCAGTTACAGTAGAATGGAGTTTGGGAATATTGCGGGTTTGCTTGCGTTTAAACTGCTTCCCCTGATGATAACGCTGTAATAAATATTAAAGTAAAAATAGATTTTTCTAAAACGAATACACGCTTTTATGAATTATTAATGTTTATTTAAAAGAACACGCCTCATTTAAGGTTTCCAATCATTTCATGTTGTTCTGAAGCATTTCCGTTATAGTACGTGATTTTCGTGTGAGACACGATCATGGAAAATTCACTGCTTATATTTATCAGTGGAAATAAGTACACATAATGAAAAAAAAATTCTTCAGATTTTTGCAGTTATGGAAGCAAAAAAGAAAAAGAAAACATTTTTATATTATTGCGAATGATACAGAATAGTAACAAACAAAACTTCTAATTGAGGATAGACTTAAAAAAAAATTTTTTTTTTCAGTTATGGCAAAAGGAAAACAAAAAACTCATTTTTTAACCCTCCAAGCGTCTTGCAAATGGGTAAAATTGTAATATTGTTTTCTCTGCATTTTGTTTTAAATGCTAATAAAATATGATTCTTTCAATATTACATAAAAAAATCTTATTTAGGAATATAAATGTAATCCTTGAGAGTCTTAATCATTCTTCAATGCTTTGAAAATTCATTAAATTTATAGAATTATAATATCTTAAACATTGCTTATATTGCAGTGAAACCTGGACCTTAGTGTACGAAATATTACGGGCCAAACGCTTAGAGGGTTAAATTATATATTTGGGTTTTTTTTAATTACTTTCCCAACGTATAATCGTATTTATTTATTATTAATATATTAATTTAAAATTAAATTCTTAAAATATAAAAGAAATTGCATCATCATCTGAATGCACTACAGTGCACACAATTTCCAAAATTTCAACATCAGGAATTGGGTAAAAAATAAAATATAAAAATTGGTCTTTACACTTTTAAATCAAATTAATAAAAAGTGTGTAAAAACATGTGCAAATTCAGAACATACCGTTTTAGAAAAAAAATATATAATAGTTTTCTTTTTTTATTGTATTAAAATTTTAAGAATGTTTAAATAGAAATTTCTTTTTAAGGAAAACTCGCAAAAATATTTTTACGGGCAGAAATGCGTTTCCTTTAGTTTTTGTCATAAAGTATGAGTAGAAAACTGATAAAAAGGAATTCGAACTTTTATTTTAAGGTATCTAAATTACGGGGAAAATGCCGCAATTATGCGAAAATATTTCAATAAGAGAAAGTCTAGCAAATATATACAAAGTCTAGCAAATTGTTAGGATATGTTTTATGTATATACATATATGTTCACTGTTATATCGCAAAAGAAATTTCTGAACTGGGATTTTTGAATATGTTATAGAATACCTTGCATTTAAAGAAAGTTTCTGAGCAAGACTTTCTGAACATTTTATAGAATAGGTGTTATTTAAAAAAATTCTATTATTGGGGAATCAAGTGTATTTGAACATTGGTCATGAGTTACGCAAACGGGGATTTTACCTCTGAGCCACAAACATTTGATTACATCGCTGCTTTAATTACCACTTATGCTCTGTTACATTTTCTTGTTGATTTCTGCTATAGAATTTATTTAAAAATGGTTTGTAACTGATTTAATAATGGATTGAATTCCTAATCATTCGGCCGATTTGTACAAAAATCAATCCAGTTATTATGACAAAGGTGATATTCGCTATCGGAAGCTGCCGGCAGCACCGTTTGGAACTATTTTGCACAATAAAGCACACACGCACAGACCCAAAAGAAGAATATTTTTTATGCAATCATGGGTCTAGTGTGTTGACGTCATATTAGATTGACATCATTTATAGATTATTATTGAATTGCATCAATTCTACAACCATTCCAACCACATTCTCTCAATATTCTAGAGCCAGGATCGATTTAAAGTTTTTTTTGATGCGGCTCCTATTAATTTCAGTTTGCGATACTTAAAAAGTATGTTAATATAAAATAGTACCCAATCTGTAATTAGTTTATGTTCTTTTTATGGTGCCCTACATATAAATAAGCATGCGTATGGGTGCGCAAATGAAGAGGTTAAGAAAACAATAATTTAAATCTATTTAAAAGGTTGATAACTCTGGATTTTGAAGATATTGGAAGGAAACTTTTCAATAAAACAGCGCCCTCTAGAGCTTTAACGGATCAGTTCCGGCCTTGCATTCTCGTTGTATTCAGTCATCTTATAAAATTTCTTTTGAAATCTCCTGTGAATATGTATGTCAATTCCAATACATCTGAATTTGTTTATTAAATATCTCTCCCTTATTATAAAATAAGAAAGAAATGAAAATAAATACCCTACCTCTACTTTAAGTCACTAAATGAACAATTTATCTTTTATACTCTTACAGAAAATTGTTAACTCGATTGTTTAAATAATTGTATGTAATTTCTTTCATTTATTCTGACTGCTACAAGAAAAGTATAATCTCCATCCTTAATTACAGGAATTACCTTCGACAAGTGGATATAATTTTCATTCTGAATCATTGAGATCGGTTTCACCGCCAACATTACACGTTCTGTTTACCATCAAATTATTTCAAAGTAAATGGAAAAAACAATTTTTCAGACTCTGTTTCATAAAACAACAGGAGATGGATTGTTTGATGCATAAAAAACATAACTGGGAGAGAAAATCAAATTATCCTTTTACAGGAGCATTTTAAGAATATACGTCAAAAAGCCATTTATATTTTCTTTGCGCTTTGTTTTAAGAGGAAAAACAAATGGAATTAGGTTACAATTATTTTTCTGGAGTATAACAATTCCCTTTTCGTGAACAAAAAGTAAGTGGAAAACTTTGTTTTTCGAAATACATTTATCACTCCCTATTTAAAGCCTTGAAAAATGAAAATAACACACTTTCACTTGGAACATTTTATTGATTTAAACTAATAATTAACTACTAACTAAACACTAACTATTAAACTGTTTTTTTTTCTTGTAAAAATATATATTTTATCAAACAAAGTTAGATATTGCAGATAAGCTAGATAGATAACCTAGATCTGTGAAACAATAAAACTTTTTTTTCTGTTGTGTATAGGGGTTTGTAATGTTTCTCGATACACCAAGTTCAGAAATGTCAAGTTCTTCAATGGACTGAAAATGACTATGAACGATAATCACACCCTTTCGTTCGAACATTTTCATTAATTTGAGCTACTAATTAAATAATTAAACACTATTAAAAAAAACTTTTTGTAAAAAGATATGTTTTATAACAGGTCATTTCCATGCAAATTTGTTAGTCTGTTACACAACTGAAAATCGCTATGCTTGTTGGCCACCGTTATTTTCGAAAAGTTTGCTTCGCCTTATTCAATTGATGATATATCTTCGATAAACTATGTCTCATTTTCTCACTTTAAAATACTGGTAGCCAAAAATCATAGCATGTAACAGACAAACAAGTTTGCATGGAAATGCCCAACAGTAAGTAATAAAAGATGTACAGGATATGATAAATATATAGCAAAAGACTGTTACATGATAAATTTAATTTTTCATTTGCATTTCTCTTGAGATTTCTAATGTTTCTAAATGCTTTGACTTCAGAAATGCCAAGCTTTTTAAGTTATTATTTCAGGTATCTAAAGACTATGCAAATAAAGATAATCGTGAACTTTCATTGGATCATCGAGTATTTGTTTTGACATTATAACTGATTTAAACTTATAATTAGCTAGAAACTAAACACTAGCTTTAAAGCACTTTTTAATAATAAAAAAAATATTCAGAACATATAATATTACAGTATGAAGATAAGCAAGATAGACAACACAGGCATTCGAATTTGTAGAGTTATTTTTTATTTATTTATTACAATGATTCTATTATTTCTTTATAAGCTGAGTCTAGAAATGTCAAATATTTTGACGCATCACTTAAGGTTTTTCGACAATCAAAACAAAAATATAAAATACACAGAATATCTAACACTGTCAAAAAAGTGAAAAATAAGCTGCGTTTTACATTTTTAAAATTTTTATCTATTAACCTTTTATTGATTGTCGTCGATTATGTTTTAAACAATTTTAGCTTGTTTATTAATTAAAGATATCTACCGAAATTTTAAAGTTCACTTTATTTAATCACGGATTAGCTATTATTTAAAAAAACTAAGTATACTGTCTGAAAATTCTGACAGATAATTTTAAGAAAGAAAACTTGGTAAACTGGCAATAATATGTTAAATTTATAATATGTGTTACAAGGAGGATAGAATAGGAGCAGTCTACATAAATAACCCCAGTTAAAGTCAACTACCCTTCTCCCACTGCGGCCGCATTTTGTACTGGAGATGGAGACTACTGACTGCTAGTGACTGAAGTTAAATATGATTTAAATTATAGATTTTATATTCTCAGTTCATAAATGTTCTTGTATGTACCCCAAAGTTATAGGAAAGGAGTAAAGTCAATTTTTATAGTCTCGTTTACCCTGTATTTTTCAGTCCTGAATTAAAAAAATAGAATAAACATAAATAGAACATGCAAAAAACTTAAAAAGTTCATGGCTAAACAATTTAGAAAATATTTCCTTAAAAAAAAATAGGTTTCTTAATAGACAAAATTTAATGGTCTATTTTTCTTTCCCCACCCACCCACTCCTAACAGTATTAAGCACAAAATTACTCTTACTTTGGGCATGGTAATAAGCATTTAGCGTTTATTTAACTGTTTTGGATTGTTTATAATTAGTTAATTAATGATTTTTAATATATATATTTATGTGTGTGTGTGTGAATTAGTATGAAAAACCCAGATGCTAATTTTAAAGCCTAATCTATCCAAAACCTTTTAATCCTCAAATTATAACAACAACAACAATAATAATAATAATAATAATAGAACAAAGAAATGACTAAAATGTGTTCGGGGTTAAACAAATTAGACAACATCTTGTTTGAAAGAAAAAATTTAGGCTTTTATGTTGGTAAAATTTAGTGGCCTACTTTTCTTCTCCAACAGTAATAGACACAAATGATCGTTAGATTTGGGTGTTTCAATATTTCCTGGACCAATTTTACGGGCAGGTTTCTACAATTATTGTCAAAACGGCGGCGTAACTAAATCCTTTCATGGCACAAAAATCTCTAGAGTACAAAAAATGATAAAAATAAATAAAGATAGGATAACAGTAACGATTATTTTCTTCTTTTTCCCATCCCGAAATCTTTAGAGCTTCGTGAGCAGATTTCTGTACGGTGTCAGCTATAAATAGTACTATCACGTACGCGATGCACATAAGTTCTGTGCTCAAAGAAGACGTTCCAGTATTCTAAACCACTTTTTTGTTATTTTTGTCGCGTGGAAAAGAGCTTGCGGGTCCAAATTGCGGAATTATTAACGCTTTATTCTACTATTCACACGTCGTCGGCCTGATATTCGTTCAACCCATATATCTCAGCATAACTTTAATAAAATATTTTGGATCATTTTTTTTCAAGGCAATTTAATGGGATTATTGCACTCTTTTTTTTTCATTATTTGTAAATAATACGTTTAAGGCTACTTCGTGAAATTGATTTTTTTTTTCTGTAACATCTGAAATATGTCACATTCTTTTCAAACTAATTAATTTAACTAGTTCATTTATAAGGTTAATAATATTTAAATATTTAATTAATGTTTACTTACAAAATTTACAACTTTTACTGTTTTACATTTCTCTTTGATTTTATATTTTATTCCTATACAAACTTTAAAAAGATCAAAACGAAACCTAGAACATCAGAATTTAAGTGCAATAATTAATAAATAAACAATATATTTTATTCGAAAGCTTAATGTACCTAAAAATGAAATAAAATCATTTGTTAATAAATTCGTTTCCATTGCTGTTTAGATCAATCTTTAAGAAAATTAACAACGATATTAAAAATGAGTTATAAAACATTTTATTACTGAATAAAAATTTGAGATACCACAATTTCTCTTTTATGATTTGCAGGAAAGAACTATAAATCACAGTTAAAGCAGTTTCTACATGGAAGTACACATCTGTGATTTTGTAATAGTCTTTTATTGAACGTTCGCTTATGAAAATTTAATGATTTTGTATTTGTTTATTTAACTCACCGGATTTTCTTAAAAAATTTGTTATTAATGCTTATCTTTGCTACCAAAGCTTGCTTTTCTTTATATGATTTATTAAACATATTCCAGACAAGAATAATTTATTGAGATTTTTAATGACAAAAGATGAACAGTTTAGACGATTTTATTTATCAAAAATTTTATTATGTAAAAGATGAGCTAAAAATTCCCTTCTAATGCGTAAATTAACCAAAGGAAGACGCGCTCCTAGCCTGATAAAACCACAGAGCGTATGTTTTTTTTTTTTTTTTTTTTTTTTTCAAATGTCACCACTACTTATTCAACAATAATCTCCAACTCATTTTTATCACAGAATTCGTAACAATTGTCTCCGACTAAATAAGGTGACGATTATTATTTGTAATTTTTGGTGACAAAGTGAAAACATTTAATGCACTACAGAGTTTTGGGGTGTCAAAGCACCCCGCGCCAATCCTGCTGGGTTAAAAAAAATGTTTTGGGGATTTTTAACCCATTAGTACCTGGCGTCCTATTTTTGGGACAGTTTTAAAATATTCAAGTAAGCGCATTTCACACCAGTAAAAAAGGAGGATAAATAAATGCTTTCTTTCTCGAGACAAAGTCCTCGATAAATTAAGATAAAAGTTATTCTTGCTTTAAAAGTGGTGGGAAAATGCAAAATTTGAATTTTAACGAAGAAAATAATTCAGGTATTAATGGGTTAAGATTGTTAAGGGTGCCTTTTGCAGTTTGCAAAAGTTTAATTTTTATACTAAAACTTCGAATCGGCAACAGTAAATTTTTAGTACACTGTCGATTTAATAATATTACGCGAAAAAGAGCTTTTGATTATTTTCAATAAAATTTGGTCATAAATTCCGGTTTGATTTAATTAATTGAACATTACTGGAGAAGAAACACTTTGTTCTTGGAAAAGTAAACTAAGATTTTGAAATGTTTAAGTATTTCTTTGATGTTGTATGTTCTAATCATTTAAGCATTTTCAAATAGGATAATATGCATTTATTTAAAAGCATAGTATAATAAAAAGAAAATTGCCCAGTCAAACTAATGGCAAAGAGCTCACAGGATATGCACATTAAGTGTAGATTACAGCCTTATATAATAATGCCCTTCAAAAAACAAACTAAGAGAGGAAATAGCCTCCCCTCCCATTTCCTTTCTTTATACTTAAACATTGAACTCCCAAAACTAATCAGGGACACGCTTTATCATTTAATAAACCTGTATCCAAAATTTGAAGCAAGTCGAATAATTCTGCATCAAAACCAATTTATGTAATTTAAGAAATGTTGTGTCCCGCTCCCTCTTTTATACTTAACCATTAAACCTCCAAAACTGTTCAGAAATTCAACTTATCAGAAAAAACCTACATCCAAAATTTAAAGCAAATCGAATAATCCTGCATAAAACTTTATTTAGCTAACTTAAAGGGTAGGTAATCGCTCGTACCCTCCTGTAAACTTAACAAAAGATCAGCTCAGCTTATGAGGGAAGCTTCTTACCACTATGAACCTATATCCAAAGATTGAAACAAATCGGTTAATTCTGCATGAAAAACCATTTACTTAAATTATGAGGGATAGTTCCCCCTATCCCCCCTTTATACTTGTCCAATGAATTCCAAAAACAAATCAGGAAAACACCTTTTCAGAATGAACCTATATTCAAATTTTGAAGCAAATCGGTAAATTTTGTGTGAAGAACCCATTAACCAAAATTAAGAGAGGGGATAACCCCCCCATTCTCCCTCTTTAAACATACCCAATGAATACCAACTAATCATGGAAGCACCTCATCAGAATGATCCCATATCTAAGATTTGAACGAAATCTTATATTTCTGTATGATAAACCCGTTTATATAAATTAAGGGGAGGGGCAATAGCCCCGTTCCCCTTCTTAATAGTTATCCAATGAACACCCAATACTAATCACGGCGGTGCCTCAGCAGAATGATCCTATATCTAAGATTTGAAGGCAATCTGATAATGCTGCATTAAAAATCCATTTAAAAAAATTAAGGTGAGGGGCATTAGCCCTCGTTCCCTTTCTTAATATTTATCTAATGAACATCCAATTCTAATCACGGAGGTAGGTGCCTCATCAGATTGATCCTATACCTAAATTTTGAAGGAAAACTGATAATTTTGCATGAAAAATCTATTTCTATAATTTATGGGGAGGGGCATTAGTCCCCGTTCCCCTTCTTATACTTATCAAAAGAAGTCTCAAAACTAATCAGGGAAGCCCTTTAACATAATAAGCCTATATCCAAAATTTCAAGTAAATCCGATATTTTTATCATGAATTATCTCGTTACGTACATACGTACATGCGCACGCAGATACGTACATACAGAACGGGCGGGCACATAAGCTATCAGTCTTTGATAGCCTGTGAGCTAAAATTGAATAATGACAACTTTAGATGAAGACTTCTGAATTTTTATTCGTTTCGATTTCAAAACCACTACACTCATTTTTTCTACACTTCGTATTGATTGGTTCATTTTTACTATTGTTAAAGAATAATTAAACTCAAAGTAGAATACAGATGAACATATTACTTTTTGATCTGGATAAAATGCATACGCGACCAAATGAGCCTTTATAATGAAAATGGAAACATCCGATCAAAAGTTAGACATGGATGCTGAAAATTTACAAATCAGTCAAAAAAAAAAAAAAAAAAAAAAAAAACTCCAAAAACTTAATTATTATATTAGATTAATTCTTAACACAATTATTCAATTGGTAAATAAATCATAATAGTAATTAATTTCCAAGTGGATGAAAAAAGTCTGGGGTAGTATTAGAAGCAGAGACCATTGGCGATTTTAGCTTATACATTCCTGGTTCGAATCCTGGCCCAGACTTTTTTTTACAGACTTGGAAATTTATTAATATTTGATTTATTTATTAACTTAATAACTGTATTAAAACTTTATCTAATATAATTACAGAATGTATGCAGCGTTAACAGTAGTTACAGAAATAATCTTTGATTTATTCTGTTGAGCTTATTCAGATGTTAGACCTGATGCTGTGATCATGCGAGTTCATTTGGATTAAATAGTCCCCTAGGTTTATCCGGGATGGGTGCGTCGGCAAAGCATTGGCAGCTTTAGACGAGATATCCCGGGTTTCATTTTTGGCCTAGAGTTTTTTCACCTACTTTGAAAGCTAATACTTTCAGTTAATCACCAATAAGCAACCTAACAATATTGTATATTTTTTACTGAAGTTGTCATATCATCTGACATAATGAGTATTTGTTTAGTATCACTTTTATTTATTCATGACTTCTCACTTATTAGGATGTTATTTATTAAGGTTATTATATGCCGAATTTTCTTCTACCATATATTTTTAAACATATTGTATTACCGCATTTAGATGAAAGCAAACAATCTTGAATAGAGAAAGTTAAGAAAATTCAAAGTCTAAAACGCATCGTTTAGCATTAATGTATTGGAATAATAATTAGTAAATATTTGAACATAAAAGAAACTGATAATAAATCACAAATTTATCTCCCCAATTTGTTTAAAGACAGTTTTGTGATATGCCATACCATTTCATGTGTTTTTTAATACTGAAATATGCTCTTTCATACATACATTTTCCTCTAAGCTTTTAATAACAGCAAATGGAATCGTCTTACATTTTCAGTTTCTATGAAATTCCGATGTAGGGAGCAAACTAATTTTTAATTAAATAATATAAAATTGTAATTCAGTCTTCCTTTATGAATGAATTAGTTCAATCAACGATCAGTTTTCTAATATCTTCGAGAAAGTATCCTCTTTAAATCTGCATTCATTCATTATTCATATGTTACCTGCAGTGGAAAACTTTACCCTTCCGCTTTTGTAAATTAATACGGCGATCTAATGTATAAATTCGATCTCAGGCGAATAAAGATGTCACATCAGATGGCTGAATTTATTCTGTTACAGTATCGTTCAGGTAACATTCTAACCTTTTTGATTTAAATACTACTTTTGAAACCAATATGAGGGCTATTTCAGGAATGTGATCATTTATTTGTTATGTCATGAAAATTTCGTGGTTTTCTTTGCTCTTCTTCCTTTTTGTCACATGTTGTCACACTCTAATGATTCCCTCCACTCTTGTTGTAACATCACATTTTTTGCAAGTGATTTTAGAGCTAAATTTATTTTTAAAATATTATATACAATCTATAGCGCCTTCACAAAATTACTTAAGTAATTCAAGTTTTTTATTACAAACACACAAATGGATGAAATTTATGACATCGAATGATGAAATTGATAACATTTATGAAAAGAAGTACGGTGTTAAAAGTTTGTATTGACGATTTTCCACATGATTCCTCCCTCACCGAAAAAAGGTTATTCCCTCTTTTACCCCCGAAATTTGAAGAGACCTACTATTTAAATTTTTTATTACGTGTTAAAAACTATCTAAAACTTCCATATCGATCGGTTGCCCATTTTCTTTAATTTTTCTTTCCATTTATGTATTAGATTCGCGTTTCAGCAAAAAATTGCTTTATCTTTTTAAAATTCGATTTTTTTAATCAAAAATTTCGATATTATTAAAAAGATATTGTGTAAAGATATAGCTAGATAAATAATGTTAAAATTTCAAAAATGTTCATTAAAAACATATTGACGGTGTTCCAAAGAATCCTAGTATAAAAACAGGGCTCCCAAATGGTCCGCCAAATGAACATCAATATTTTCTTAGAAAGATTTTCCTTTTATATTTTTCTTGCGAATTGAGCAGAAATCGCCTTCGGAGGTTAATTTTAGCACAAATGCTGTAGGAAACCTACCAAGAAATTTTCTGTTGAAAAATATTGGTGTTCAGTATGCGGACCATTTGGGAGCCCTGTAAAAAACATTTGCGGTTTGGGATTTTTATTCCATAGCCAGTCGTACACTGTTAAAAATAAAGGTGACAAACCGGTTGCATTTGGCGCCCAGGGGTGAAAAGGTGTTACTGTTTGACACCCGCGGGCTTGAAAATGTGTTTGGGGTGCCATTGAGTGTTTCACGCTAATTAGGGTGCCGCGCAATGCATACCGTTGGACAATTTTCACCCCTTAGTCATTTGCGCATGCTCTGTTACATGTATCCTTGCCCTTCAACTCGCTGTCAGTAGTGGATCAACACAGCAGTTTTTTCCTATGATGATTATCACCGCTATACGTCTATCCCAATTTCGTTTAGAGCTTCGCTCGGCTAACTTTTGGCAAGCTTTATTATATAAAGCAACCTTTGAATTTCAGGACATTTGAACATTTCAGGGAGGCTTTGAAGGTGAGCTTGATGGCCGAGAGGATAGAGCGTTGAACTTGTAATCAGACGTTGTGGGTTCGAATCCAACGAGGGCCAACGGTTTGTATATTTTTTAATTTTTTATTATTGGGCACTCTGGATTAAGGGTGCCATCTTTTCACCCCAATTAAAGGTGCCATTTTGGCTCCTTTAGGGGTGTCACCAGTGAGACAAGCCTTTCACCCTTAAAAGGTGCAATGTGTCACCATTAGTTTTAACGGTGTATGCGTTACGAAAGATTTCTCAAAAATCCACGTTTCTTTGAGTGGAAAAAATAGAGATTTTATAAATAGATTTTAATTGATATTGATTTTACAAGCCCTTACAGAAGTATAAAAATAATTTTTTTACTTTATGAAAGGAGAGATTTTACTGCGTCTGGATGTGTAATATTAGAGTTTTTCGGCTCACAAGGAATGTCTCGTTTCTGTGCACTCTCAGAATATGTTGAAAAAAAATGCTAGTGATACAACATACGTATGCAATAAAAGATCAGTTAATTTTAGAAGCAGAATTTCAGTAGAAAATCTGTAAAAAAATAAAATATTTTCGAATATTTGGCGCGAAAATTGGAAAGCGACATGAGTCTTGACGAGCAGGATTTTTCCTTGCCAAAAGCAAATTATTCTAATGCATCTGAAAATTGCTTGTTAATTGTTGCTTAGAATCCTTCATTATTCCCACTAGTTATATTTCATTGTACAGTTTACCTTATTTGATCAGAGCATTTTCGTGATTCAATTACAATTTTTTTTCTGTTTGCTAAAACTGGTGATAAAAGACTATAAATTAAGCAAACGACACTCATTACGAAGAGGTTAAAGATTATACGACATAAAAGCGTATTTTTTTTTAATTCTGATTCATCGCCAATCGGTAATAAATCGCCAAATAAACGAAAATTTTATTATTTTTTTAAGGACGCTCATCGAGGTTCCGCCAAAATTTCTTTTATAAACAAATATATCCATATGAGAAGAACATTTTGTATTTTTTTCAGATTTTTCTGACTATGCCCGTATAGAGACCTTCCTTGTGAGTAGAATTTCAGGTATAGCTATTTATAAAAAGCTAACCCGGAAGATCTGCATACGGGCATACTTCGATAAATCTTTAACAAAAAAGAATATTCTTCTCATGAGATAGATATGCTTATAAAATTTTTTTGGCGGAAACTCGATAGTGCATCCGTAAAAAAATAAAAATTTCATTATTTGGCGATAAAATTTCAATATTTGGCGATTTATCACCGGTTGGCGATGAAATAAAATTTTTAAAAATATACATTTTATTTCAAATACTCTTTAGGGTAAAAATACTTCAAGTGGAACTTGTTTAAATAAATTAAATATTAACAACTTTAGTCTTGCCAGTTTTAGTTCATTTTAATTATAATTTTGTCATATATATATATATATTTATAACGAAAATTAACTAAGAAATTTTGTGACATAAAACAGAATTTAAATTAAAATTTGATTCAGTTGAAGGTAAGACCAATTGAGCGCCGTCGATGCAATTGAGTTGCTATGGAAAGAAAAAAAATTCAATGTTGAAATTTATAATTATGATTCTTCATCTGGCCTTTATTTTGAAAAACGCTTATATAAATGAAAATATATTTTTCATTATGAAAAAATTTTTTACATATCAAATTATTATTACACTGATAAAATTATATAACTGCAGCAACAAGCAACACAAACATATAATACAAAAAATATATGTATTAAACTCTCTCATTGTTTGAGTTTAAATTCATTAAATACTATTTACATACATTCTAAAAATCAATTGATAAGCAATTTTCAGATGCATTAAAATCGTTTGCTGGCGAGGAAAAATGCTGCTCGCCAAATAGCTAGACGCAATACTCAATTTTTTTTTTTTTTTTTTTTTTTTTTTTTTTTTTTTTTTTACTGGTTTTCTACTGTAATCCTCCCGCTAAAATGGACTGATTCTTTATTACATACATAAGTACTTTAATTAATTTTTTTTTTTCAAAAAATTCTGAGTATGGCCAGTATGGAGACCTTCCTTATAAATACATTTCCACGCTGGTAGCGTTGTAAGGGGTTGTGCAGGATATAACGTTATCAACTTTTTGATATTTTTCAACCTCCTTCTCCCCCCTCTCCCCAATGATATCGTTTTAAAAATGATTTTTTTTTTTTTTTTTTGTTTAATTTCTAGAATTTATTCATTTTGTTCCAAGTGATATACAAAACTGGTTACCTTTATTTTTCGCATACATTTATGATTCTAAGGAAAATAAGTCAATAAAATAACACTTTGGATATGGAAAAAAAGTATATCAAAAAACACTTAAAAGAAATAGTTACTATTAAAAATATTTTATAATAGCTTTTTGTTACATAAAGCATTCAGCAGTAATAAAGCCCGGGTTCAGTTGTTCCGAACAAAGACGGCTTGGAGAACAGATATAAATTCTTTTCAACAAAAGAAGCAACATTCCTTCCTTTTCTCTTTTATTTATTAATAAACACAAGCTTCATTCCAAATATAATTCATCTGTGGTTTCTCGAATCGTGATTATATATATATATATATATATATATATATGTGTGTGTGTGTGTGTGTGTGTGTGTGTGTGTGTGTGTGTGTGTGTGTGTCCACATATGAAAAAAAATAAGAATGTCAAACGTTTGGGTATTCCATATTTTAAAATTAAACAATCTTACAATAATTTATTATTTTAGTAATAACTTTGTATTTTCATGAATATAGATAACAGGCTAAAAAAGGTAACATACTATTTTGTACCAAAGACCATGTTACAAAAAAAAGAGAAAATTTTGATTGGATCATAAATGATATCAGGGCTCCCAAATGGCGCGAACTGAATATCAGAATTTTCTTTGAGAAGTTTTCCTTTTAGATATTTCTAGCAAATTGCCAAGAAACCACCTTTGGAAGTCGATTCTAGCGCATATTCAGCAAAAACTATCATGAAATTTTCTGTTAAAAAATATTGATGTTCAGTTCGCGGACCATTTGGAAGCCCTGTGATATCGATATCAAAAGCAACCCCCCCCCCCCTCGCCCTAGAGATATCTTACGATATCATAAGCCAGATTCCCTTATCCCTAAAATAATAACGTTACACTTGCACATCCCAGTTGTCATAGCTTCTCATTCTCTATTAATTTTTTAAGAAGAAATATTCTGCGCTTTGATAAAAGTCTATTATTTTGTTAAATCATGAACATTTTTTTCCCTTTAATTTAGATTTTGAAAATAATTTCAGAACTAATTATTAGAATTTAAAATTTTGAATCTCAGGTGAATCATGAAATCCTTTGGATTAATTTAACAAAAATTTTGAGCCTCGTACGTGCAAAAAAAGAAAAAAAAAAAAAAAAGCCATTACGAACAGACAGAGAGACACACACAGATAGAGTGAAACTTTTTTTATTAGTACAGATTATGAATTACTCTGTATTCTTTAAATGAGTCTTGTTCATGAAATAAAATTTACATATTAGATATCATCTAAGATCACATCAATAGTTAAACTGAAACATTTATTTAAATGCAGTAAAGAGATCGAATAAAATCACATAAAAAAAATATGCTATAAATTTGTTGACTTAAAAATATCCCATTAGCAGAATTAATTTATTAAAATATTAATTTTTTATTGAGTATTATTGTTCATACATAAATTACGAAGATAAATTATCCGTTGTTCTGTATTTTTTATTTATTAATGAAGTAATGTTGAACAACTATTTTAATATTTAACATTACTTATAGACTTCTTATTTTAAATAAAGTGAAATATAAATTTATCTGCAATAATAACATCTTTTAAATTTATATAAAAAATTTCTGTATTAGAAACTTTACTTAAGCAGCTTTATATATCTAGTTTAACTAACTTATTAAAATATTCATGCTTTAAAGTATATTATGATTCTCAAAATATAAATTACGTTAATAATTCTATAAATTGTCTTTCGTTGCGTTATAAATTTTAAATTAACACTTTAAAATAAATTAATGAAAGACTTGTAATATACATTATGCAAACATGAGCAATAACAGGAATATAGTATAAGTTGCAACATACAAATAAAATGTTAATATATCCCGTGTATTCTGAGATAAATCATCGTTTTCATAAACATTGGAAATATATTCGTGAACAATTTTTTATATGGAACTATACAATATTGTTTAATTCTCATTCCATTCTTATAACTTACGATCCAATGAAAATGCTCAAGTACAGCGGAAAAGGTGGTTCCAAAAATCTAGTTTGCATGACGCAGTGCAATGCAGTAATCTGTATTTTTTGTTTGTCAGACATCACTTCCGACACACGCTGGGGTTGAAATATATCCAAAAGGGCAGTTTTTTATCTAAGCTGCGCTTCTAATGATTTTCTGTTAATTGTTAGTTGAAGCATAAAACACTCCTTGATTTTTTTCCAAAAACAACAACAACAACCAAAAATTAAGCCTGCAAAGAAAAGCCTAAAAGTAAGCTCTCTTTTAATTTAGGAAATTGGCCATTTTTAGCCCTTTTTTTTTTTTTTTGTGTACGTTTATTTTCAATGTAATTTCATTTAAAGTGTTTATCTGCTTTAAGAGGACAAAAAACCAGATATAAATCTTTGAAATATGGCATATATATGTAGAGAATTAAGGTATACAGTATTGAAATTTTAAAACAGGGGTCATAATTCAGCATTGAAGCTTTCTATAAAAGCTTCATTAGGATCCGACATGATTTCGCAATTTTTCTCATGTACTACATGAAAAGGGCTATATTTATTTTAGCTGACATAACCTGCTGCTGTTGCCTTCATAAACCTAATGGCTATTAGAAATAGTAGGAGGTCCACGTAGGCTGTGACAAATTTTTGTATTTCTCTTTATTTATTGAAAATGTAGTGTATAATTACTGCCGTATATTGTTCATACCTGCCAACTTTGGACATAGCTTCCGTAAGATATGATTTAATTTAAATATGGTTAAACAGGTTTCTAAGCTCTGAAATTTCCATTACAAAATTTTAACTATTTCATAAGATAGAAATAATGGTGGAGTCTTCTTAAAGTGAAAAAAGAGGAAAATTATTTAAAATATAAAGTTGCAATCAAAAAACAGCTAGTAGTAATTTTATTAAAAGCTACAGCTCTATTTCTAATTAACGGTCAATAAAAAAGAAAATAATGAAAAACTGTTTTGTGAATCCAAGTGTTTCAATTTAAAAAAATTCTGTTATTACCCCAGTCAATTAAACTCGGCTGTTGAAAATAGATTTTACTAACGCAATCAGTCACTTTAAATTAACAGTTTGAACTTTTTGCAGCTTCTTATGCTAATGACTGCTCACAACCGTTTTCATATCGTTATCGTCATTATAGAGTAGACTAGCGGTAGTTACTTTGTGCACATACGTGACATCCTATTCAGGATCTTATCCGGTTGCATGATTGGGAACAAGTTCATTACTCTCCTTATTATTATTATTATACCGCAGACCAGGCCCCTGCCTGCCGGGCAATATGCTTAGCTTAACGAGTTTTTTTTTACCTGGCTGCGGGGCAGAAGCCGCTTGATTGCACAAGCTGAGATCTACCTGAATGTAGCTGTATCGCTATTATTTAATATTAGTTACTATCCTGGCCTGTTCTAGGTTACTTTTAATTATCTAGCTGTCTGCGCTGTAGTAAAGTGGTAGTCTTTTAGAGATGAACTGATGGCCCACGAGCATTACTCTCCTTATAGCGCTGACCTAACATCAAGTCGCTACCCCTTATTCCTGCACTTAACTGCTTGCATTTTTCTGCCCGTACGTCGTACGTGCAATTTGTTTTTGCCAGTCATTGTTTGCCCTTACCATATACGGGTATCCGTACTCCAACCAAAATTTATTATTCTCACCAGTAAAATTTTATTGTAAATTTTGTATTATTTAATTCGAACATTTTACTGATTCAACTAGGCAAAAATTTCTGTAGTGAAAAACCGGCGATAAAAGATTAAAAATTCTGTAAAATACATGAAAAAAAATCGACATTTTTTGAAAGATATTTTAAAAAATATATTAGTCAGTCAAGTAGTTAAAGGAGCACCTTGGCGACCAGCGCTATAGCTTGGAGGATGATGTCTAAATAGCAGTGATGTAGTCCACACGGCAATGCTACATTTAGCGCAGCAGATAGCAGATTTCTATAAAGGCGGAATACAAAAACTGGTAGTACGATACTATAAGTAACACAATATAGTCGCAAATTATTATAAAAGAGAATATTAAGATCCAGGCTTTCATGCAAAAGTAAAATTGTTGAAAAAATGAATTGTATTTTTTTAAATATCAAAACGGATTTTATTTAAAATACATACCTATTAATTCTGATGAAAAGTTCATTATAGTATCTTTATTTTGAATTAAAATGTCTCTGTTTCAATTAGAGTGGGATACCTATATTTTTGGTTGAATAAATCGTGTATGACTCAGATTTGCTATACAAAATATTTTTGTTACAGAATGCTCTAAAGATTTTCTAAGGATTTTTGACTAAACCTGTATACTTCTTTACCCATAAATATAACAGCAAAAAATTTAAACAGTTCTCCAGTGATGAAACAAAATATGATAAAATTTCAAAGTACATTTTTTTTCTTTCTATTTACTTTCGTATAATGGAAGAAAACAAATAAGCATTAGCTAAAGAATTCTAAAACCAAAAGGAAAAACCAAAAGGGTAACATTTGGAACTTATTTATGTGAATTTTATATGAATGTAAAATATTCAAATGTATGTTTGTTTTGACGAAAACGTGCTAGAAATATAATCAATAAATAATACTTTCCCAAAAGTTTCCCAGAAACTCTATTTTCCCGAATATATAAAGGAGACATATATATACCTCTATACATGTTAGAATAAGAGAAATATGAATTCCTCTAGAAAATAATTTACTGTTTTCTTTGAGTAGAAGTGATGGAGAAAAATTCTTTTCTAACAGTAATAACAATAAATAGGTACACATCATTTTTTAAGGTTTATATGTGAGTAGGGGATATTCTCCTAAGAACATAAAAACAAAGAGAAAACTATAAATATCCCATACACAGTAAGGTCCTTTCGGCTGAACACCTTTTCATAATTAACTCTGAGATGATATTTTCTCTATCTGAGTTAAATCCAATTTCTTTTCTATTTTTGTACAAGATATTTTCGAAAAGTTTTAGTTATAAAAAAAACAATTGATTAAGATAAAATAAACATACCGTGGCTCGTTACAGATAAAGATTTTTTCTCTTACACATTAGTATAAAAAATAACACAAGAATTATGACTTGATGTTTTAAGAAAGACTAACAGAAAATTGCACCAAATTAAATACAACATTGTTGAAAAAATTATCTAAAAATGAATTTGTTCAGCGTTATAAGATTAAATTACAATAAGCTGTATAAAAAAACAGAATTTTTATGATGGCTTTCATTGAGAAAAATCTCACAAAAATAGTCTTAATAGGATTTTTTACAGGGCTACGAAAATTTTTGTATGGGAAAACGATGCATATTTTAAAGAGATATTAACATATTTCCCGCCAAATTATTGTGTTTTCTCTTTTTGTAATAGAATATACGTCTGAAAAACCGACAATTTTAAGTACAATTAAACTAAACCTAAAATATAGGTGAAATTACTCAATGTTGAATTCAGCGGTGTCCCAGAGATATTATTCCCCTAAATAGCGAAATGCACCCTCAAGCGGGAAAATTTCCTTATTTTATATTAATGCAGAACCAGTATAAATTTACAGAGAGTTTTGCTGTTTTTCTGTGTTTTTACAGAATGTGAAACAATTTCTAAACCATTCACACTACAATAACAAAACTTCACATTTTACTAAGATGAAAGATGATATCTAAAAGAACAAATTGGAAACGCATAACGCATTTAAAAACTCTATTTTTGATATTATCATGAATAATCGTTAAAATATACGATTTGTTTAGCAACCCTATATATTATATACAGATGTGTATACAGGGTGATTATAAAAAAAACTATCCCAGCATTTGGGCCCCTAACTATTATACCATTCACAGAAACCGACTGAAATTTTGGCAAAAGGTATTTTTAGGTACGCGCTCAAGAATGATACAAAAAACATCAGTGTCACTCAAACAGTTAAGGTTACAGTAAGAAAATTTCGAAAAAATCAAATAGCAACATCCAGTTTTTTGTATTGGAATGTGATCTCCATTGTGAAAAACCCTAAATAGCATTGGAATGGCAACTGTAGCGTGAAAATCACTGAAACTAGGCAAGGGAAAATTAAAAGAACTTTGCCGTTTACCAGAGCATTAATGTTCGTTTCATTTACGTCACACGTCACACCGTTTCTTTGGCTGATATCCCAGCCTGATTTGATTTCTACAAAACGAGAAGAAGAAACCAAGAAACGCAAATTTCGAGATTTAGTAAGACACAGTCATGATTGACGTCGTTACGCTAGGTTAAAGAACAGCCTCTGCGAAATGCGAGCCGCGTATGTTGCCTTCTGCCATTCCGAACAAGATGCCGCTTTCAGGGAAAAAACGCGGGGAAATCGTAAAGATTTGTTACCTGAATGTACAAAATGCCGCAGAGACATTGCGTGTTTACCGCCGCAACCATGGATTACGGCGAAGCCCGTGCACTGTCAAAGCTGTGTGGGACTTGATTCATAAATTTGAAGAAACTAGTTGCACATGCGATCGACCTCGGTCTGGACGACCTTCTGTTCCCGTGGAAGCTGTTGCAGAAGTTCATTAACCCATAAGCACAGTTCATCCCGCAACTGCACGTGGCGTTTTGCGTGTTCTGAATATGCTGAATTCAACTGTACGCAAGATTCTGCACTCTGTTCTAAACATGTTTCCGTATCGATTCCAGCGTGTCCAGATGTTGGAAGCAGGAGACTATCAATTACGACTGGATTATGCAAATCAATTCCTTATCCGGTGCAATGAAGATAACAGCTGGCCTTTAAGCATTCTGTGGACAGATGAAGCCCATTTTTCGTTAACTGGTAACGTGAATTCAAAAAATTGTGTGCACTGGGCAGAGAATAATCCACATGATATGCTTGCTCGTCCATTACACGAGGAAAAAGTGACCGTGTGGTGTGGTATAACGAGTACGTTCATCCTCGGCCCTTCCTTTTTTGAAGAGGTTATTGCCGGTAATCTGCAAACGTGTACCGTAACGAGTGATCGCTATCTGGACCCGTTAACTCGTTACACTATTCCCGCATTGCAACAGCAAAATGCTATATCTGAAATTGTGTGGATGCAAGATGGTGCTCCTCCACATGTCGAGTCTTCTGTCAAACGTGTGTCTTAAGTCAACAGTTTGATGACAGAGTTATCTCCCTTTATTTCCCGTTTCCGTGGCCACCAAAGTCTCCTGATCTGACACCAATGGATTTATGGCTGTGGCGATATTTGAAATCCAAAGTATATCCTTTTCGTCCTCAAACTACATCCAATTTGAAAGATGCCATCAGAACTGCGATTCATGAGTTTCCTATTGCCATGGTACGTACTGTAGTGCTATCCACCATCTGCCGCATGCAAAGTCTCATCATATATGAAGGAGGTCATGTGGAAAATTTGTGAAACACAATAAAATGCTTTATTTTATGCTGCATCTGTCCTTATCAGTTGTCCTCACTTTTAGCCTATCTACCGCCGCTGATTTTCATGCTGCAGTTGCCGTCCAACGCTATATGGGGTTTTTCACAATGGAGATCACATTCCAATACATAAAACTGGGTGTTGCCATTTGATTTTTTCGAAATTTTCTCACTGCAACCGTAACTGTTTGAGTGACACTGTTGTTATCCATATCATTCTTGAGCGCATACCTCAAAATATCTTTTCCCAAAATTTCATTCAGTTTCTGCGAATGGTATGATAGTTTGGAGCTCAAATGTCGGGTTAATAATTTTTTTTATAATCATCCTGTACATACTACACCATATTCTAAAAGTTAGCTAATTAAACACATAGACCTGTTGAAAAGTTCCACGCAGCAATGTCCGCCAAAGAGCGGATTGCGTTAAGAAACTTGCGTGATCCTGTATATGAACTACAGAATTCAAACACCGAGTAATATTTATAAATTAGTTAAATTTAAAAACGCATATCACAATTTAAAACGCATTTCCAGCAATTATTGTTCTTACGCTTTAATAGTTGAATTATTACTCATTTTCTTCTATAACGAAAATGTTTTAGTTGTCCTTGTAAATAAACCATAAGTTCTACGCACAATGCGTTCTATAGTAAGAGCGTTTTATTAAATCTCAGTGATGTTCATAAATTTGAATATGTTTAAACTACTGTAATATCAATAAATGCCAGGTAAACGATTTTTTCCCATAGACGTAATGCTGTGGATTTCTTATGAGTGGCCCTGTAAATAAATGGAAAATGCTACGCACTTTACTTTCAATACCAAACATTTCGCTTTAAGCTTCAAATAACATATATCTAATTCTTAGCAATCGTACTATATTTACTTGAGTCAGAGCATGGACAGACTGAGAGACAAACCGAATTCATTAACGTTTTTTAATGTATTCATAAAAAAGGGTCGTTTAATTAATTTTTTAGATTACCATTTTTATGTTAGAAATATAATTTCTATTTCAAATTGTAAAGCAATATCTTCTTTATAACTGACCTTTTTTTCCGTCAATATAAATGAATTACTTTATATTCATTTTTCAATTCGTTTTTCTTAGTAATATACATTGGTCTGCATAACAAAAAAAAAAAAAAAAAAAAAAAAAAAAAAAAAAAAAAAAACTATTAAACTGCTGTTAAAACCATTAGGAAACGAAAAAAATATATATTTGTGACAAAGAATAAATGACAATTTTGAAATAAAAGTACAGAATTTGATGTTTTAAAAAATCCAGACAACGTGTTTCAAAATCATAAGTAAATATTAAAGTATTAATTGAAATTTAAAATATTTCGGAGAATAATAATCTAAACAAAACTAAGATGAAAAATTCTTTGGCGCTTATAACAAACCTTTGCAGTCATGTGGGTAAAATATTTAAATTATTAATGTTGCTTTAAGAAGGTCCTAAAAATAAATATCCTTTTTTGAAAAAAGTGAAAGTGACAAACAATAAACTTCTTTTTCAAATAAGGTACTTTTTTTCCTCAGAAATATAATTAATGCAGGTGCGGCAAAATAAAAAATAATCAGAAATAACAAACAGAAAAGGCTTGAGCAATATTCAAAACCGGCAAGGCATAAAGATTCGACAAAAAAATTCTGTTAGAGAATTTAAGAACAGATTTTTAGAAAACGTGAAGTATAATTAACTCAAGAGTGATAAAAAAAATATTTTTTACTTCATTTATATTTTTTCAGTATCTAAAGAAATATTAATAGTTTCAGGTAAAAAATGTCCCAGTCTTATTAAATAGCGTAATACTTCGCATTGAAGCGTAAAAAGCGAAAAGAAAATCTCATTAAATTATTATTTTTTTTTCTCACTCTTTAAAATTTTAATACATGCCCGTATTAAAAATAAAGCACAATTAAGATGTTGTCAATCTCTTTTGAAGTGACTCTTGTCAAATAAATAACACGGGAAAATGATTAAAACTTTCCGTTATAAGTAGAAAACGCAAAGATATAAACTTCATGTTGCTATAAAAAATAATATAATCTCGATACACGGCTTAGATTTATTCAACCCCGAACAAATTATGGAAGCTAGAGCTAAAGGAGAAAAAAGACGCAAAAAAAGGTTCCAATCTTCAACACTACCTAAAGCGAATTACTAAATGATTGCTTAACAAACATTAATGAAGATCGAGGAGCAAAAAATGAACTACAGTAATTCAATCAAGTAATTTGTGCCAAAATGCGATATTAAGCACCACTTGGGATGTAAAAAAGTGTTCCATAAGAATTCTTTTATGTTCTTTGGTAATTCAAGCTAATTATTTAATTATTTGAAACAACATTAAAAAGCTCCAGCAAAATAGAACACGTTGAGAAAAATTAGAGCGAGAATCATGTTATCGCAAGTAAAGGTGAATTAAAAATATTATGTACGTGTAGAAAATTGTTTTTATGCGATGTATACACTAAGGCGTCAAATTTCGTGTTAAGATTACAAAAGCTAGGCGTGATAATACAAAGTCTTTCAATTTTTCGCATTGTACATTTTTTCTGGAGATTTTTTTCTTCACTGCTCTTAGAAACATGACTATTGCTAAAAATTGCTTCATTAAAGAAATTTAAAGAACGACATTTAGTTATGAATGAAAAACGAATAGACTCACAAAAACTAAGAGTATTTTAAAGTAAACATTCCGTTATTTTTGAGAATTCAGATGCATATTTTATTTTATTAACATTTTATATATCTTTGAATATTATTCCACACTATAAAAGAAAATCAGTTAAACTTATGGCAAAAACTGCTGGCAGCAATTTTTGTCGTAAAAATTGCAGTAAAATTAGATGTAATTTTTTTTACTACATCTAGTTTTACTGCACTTTTTACGGTAAAGTTGCTGGTAACATTGCTGCCAGCATTTTTTGCTGAAAATTTAACGAAATTTTTTTACAGCGTAAGAAAAAAGGTGTAATTTCAATGTCAGTTTTATAGTAATTTTAAATACATATTGATATTAAGAAATAAACCAAGCCATATTTAAAGATGAAAAGAAGTTTTTAATAATGTTTTATGTATTCACAACAAATATATTATTGAAATACATATTTTTGAGAAATAAAACAGTTTGCAAACTTAAAACATGCAAATAGCTTATCCATGTGCAGTTACAATAAGGTCAAAAATACAAAAAGTGCATATGAAAATACATATACTTGAACTCCTGCCCGGACACAAAACATGGCATATATCAAGATTAAAAAGTCAGCCTAATGCGGTGCAACAGTGTTTAGTACTCCAAGTGGCTTTTTTACCTGGTCTAAAAGGATAAAGGGTTGAGATAATCTTTAACAAACTTGGAAGTGAACATAAGGCTTGTGACAGCGGGGCACAATAATAAATATAATTATCAATCGTTTAAGAAGTTCATACCCGAAGAGAATTATACTGCTGTTGTCAATATAGATTTAGAAGTTTACAAACAAAATTATGATAGACGTATATATTAAATAGTTATTATAATTACTTTACATATTTTGCCTTTTAATGCTTTAATTTAAAAAAAAAATCTTGAAAAAGAAGCGAAGTTTTTTATAACTGATTTTTACATATTCATTTTTTATACTTTTCTTTCAATTTGAAAGTTATCGGTAATATTTTTATAAGGTCGTTATGATTTAATAAGAATAACAATAATAATTTTCAAAAGTATATTTTTAGAATTTTTTTTTTCTTTTTGGGCACAAGGTGTTAAAAGTCACATGCGATGCGAAACAAATGTGCTAGAAATGTTAATGAAACTTGTAAAGAGTAAATAAATTTCAAAAAGAAAAGATCAGGGTGAAGTTATAATAAAAACTAAGAAAATTCATAGTCGTTAATTGGAATCTTAGGGGAAGAAAATGTAATGTAACAAAACTTAAGTTACGAAGAAATTGAAGTGAAATATTTCTTTGCAAATTTTACTAATTTATTTTCTTTTTCATAACCAAAATTTAATATATTAAAAAGGTGGTACTAAAATCTCGAAAATAACTTATTAACATAAATCTTGCAACATTAAAAATATTTAAATTCTGAAATATCAATAAATATTGTACTTCCCCAAGAAGATGCAGATCTTGCAATCTTAGTGTTTAAAACTTATAAGAAACTTTGTAATTCAGATTTACTACATGATTGAATGTCTTCTAACACCAGCATTCTTAAAACGAAACAGTTTTAAGGAAGTTTCCGACAAACTGGTCATTATAAAGATAAACTTATTATTAAAGCGAAGTATTTATCCGAGTGAGGATCAAAAATTAAATTTTTAATATAAAAGTTATTATTATTACCTAAATTATTAAATATTAATACATGCTTTTATATTAAAACCCTTACATTAGTTAATATTAGTATTGTATTCAATGCTGATAAGTAATTTTTGGCCGATGTAAAGAAGTGGAATAAGTTCAGCTTTAAATTAAATTATATTTCAATCAATAATATTTCGTCCTGATTCCGTACTTTTAAGAATAATGAAGTCGCATTTCTCCAATACTTATGAGAATATTAGTAATTTAACTTTACCATATGACAGAATGTCTTTCTTTCAGAAAATGTCACGTCATATAAGTATCAGTAAGCACTTCAATTATAAAGATAAAATTCCCTTTAAAATCAAGTATTTACCGGAAGAGAGTCATTCTATATTAATTTTTAACTGGATCAATTTATAATGGTAAAAATGTCCTGTTTTTATGATTTCCTGTACATTTGCCATTTACGACTAAAAGATAATTTTTATCTAAAAAAAATCATGTAAACTGTATAACTATATATTTTCCCAAAGTCATTGCCAATAACTTTTCATTTTTAAATGATGTTCAGTTCCATATTTCTAATTATAAACATTTCCCTATTAATCCGAAATATCGGTAACTTAACAAATTAGTATTTCAATCACCGTTTTTATGAGTTTAGTTAAATTGAACCATTAAAATAATACATTCAAATATTTTTCCTTTTGTTAGTTAAAAAACTACGCTTCATTTAAATTTAATCGAAATTTTGCTTAAATTTAGCCAAAAGTAAATTAATTGCTCATTATTCGAACTCTTTAACACAAAAATCAAATAGTTGAATTGAGTTTGTTGATTGCTACACTTCATCGCTGAAACACTAAAGGTAAAATTTAGATTTCGTATAAGGCTAAAGATACTTTATTCATGGTGAAGCGAATAAGATAACTAAGCTGCTTCATTAAACATAATAGAATATGGTATGGATCTGTTATTCATTACATAGTATAAATTCTATGAAATAAATCAATTTATTTCAAATTTAATTTAGCAAGATGGTTAAATATGTAGCTTTTCTAAATCAAATGGGATTTTGAATTATATGTTACTCGTAACAAGTAGCACATTGAATGCATTAAATAGATTTATTTCAACGATTGCAACAACGGGCAATGTAATGCAATTTAAAATTTACACTAAAAGAAATCAAAATCAAAAATTTTAATAATAATTAGTGAATTTCTTTCTAAAGTTTTCCAATATTTTGTTATATACATACTTAATTGTGTTTGAAAACTGCTATTTTCTCCACTCAACAACTCCTTTTGCAAAATAAGGTGCCTAAAAAACGAACTGCATTTTTCATTTTCCTGTGACTGGAATAACTTTTAACAATTGTCACCACTTCATTTTAAAAAAAGCAATCTTCAACTTATTTTATCACTGAATTTATAGTAATTGTTTCCGACTAAATAAGCTGACGATTATTATTTGCATATATTGGTGACAAAGTAAAAACCATTCATTTCCTGGGTATGCGCGCGTCCTCCCGTGTGAATTAGTAATCCAAATTGTTAATTTATAATTATTAAATTCTTCACAAATAGTAGTACCAATAAATTTAATTTTAAAATCGTTATAATAAGGAAGTTATTTATTTGAATGAAATTAAAATAATTCAAAAATAGTTCAAATCAAATTATATAAATAAAATCCGAAATTCCAAAATTTTTGAAAACCCTAAATTGAAAAAAAAAATTAGCAGTTATAAAATAAAATTTTAAATTTCTAAAAACGAAAAAAATTGTTTAAATGAAATTGAAAATGCTCAATCATTAATAAATCGCAATAGATTTTAAAATAGAAAGAAAATCAAATAAAAAATATTGTAGCGTATATGAATTCTTTTGATCTTATGGTTAGACAACTGCCAACTCTTGTCTCTTAGAAAAGTAGAAAATAATTTATTTACAGATCTTCAGAACAACAGAGTCTTCGAAACTCACAAATATTACTAGATATTCAAAAATAACTGCTCAAACTATCGTACAAGTACAGATATAGGTCCCAGAGACTCTTTATACAACGTCTCAACACTAAATAACATTCAAAACAACGTAGATAAAACTCAAGCAAACTTGCTTAACAATCGCCTAGTTGTTCACTCAATGACTGACTGATAAATAATAACAACAACATCTCACATTGCTCTCCTTATATAG
Organism: Maratus speculifer; assembly: GCA_964019185.1. Taxonomy (NCBI): domain Eukaryota; kingdom Metazoa; phylum Arthropoda; class Arachnida; order Araneae; family Salticidae; genus Maratus; species Maratus speculifer. Next base: position 272,178,289 of record OZ025299.1, read on the forward strand.
GCTCGCAGCCAGCGCTGGAAATTTCCACAGGCTTCTCGAATATTCCAGAAAACCACGGAATAACATACACTGTATCAGCATATCTAAAGGGGGGTTACCATAGAGAGGGAAGGGTTACCATCGCCAACAATCGCCAAGTTTGTCGCCAACTTGGCGATATATCGCCAAATTTGGCGACCAAAATTAGTCGTCAAAAGTGACGCCAACTTGGCGATATCTCTAATATTTCGCCAAGCTGTCATAGACATTCACTGAAAATAATAGACAAGTTTGCTTGATAACAGGGACAATGTAACAAAAACTAATATTAGTAAAGGAATGGAGCTTAATAAGATTATTTACATTATTTTACCGTACAAACACTAACTATTTACAAAATTCGTAACACTACCCCCTCCTCTAAGACTGCACGTCCCGGGCAGTGCAATCCTTGAGTTAGAGAAAAACACTTAAAATAAATAAACAAATAAATAGATAAATAAATATTAATAATAATAATAAGATTTACATAAATAAGAACTAATTACTATTTACATATTTACAAAAAGTGACTTTCATGACCATGGTCTGAAATTCCAATTTTGAATATCTAATCACTTTAACCAAAATAAGGGGCTAGTCGATTATAATTGTACGACCTTGGGCTTGGTGTGTGGCGAGTTTTGTATACTTACGACGACGTCATTCAGCCTGTTGACGACTGTGTAAGGATCATCCCAGTTTCTTTGTAATTTTGGCGACAGTCCCTTACGACGTATGGGATTCCACAACCAAACTTTGTCACCTTCGTTGAATTCATGTCTAGTTGCCTTTATGTCGTACCGTGTCTTCATCTTTTCTGATGCCAGTCCGATTCGGTTTCTCGCCAGGCAATGAATCTCCTCAATTCGTGCCTGGAGTTCATCCACGTACTCCTCGGGTGATAAAAGAGCATCAGGAGGACGGCCAAACAAAAGATCCGCAGGTAGACGAAGATCACGACCAAACAGCATTTGAGAAGCGGAATAACCAGTGGCCTCATGAACAGCACTGCTGTAGGCAAGCAGGAACAGAGGCAATTTCTTGTCCCAGTCCTGTTGATCTTTAGACACCAAGAGGGAGAGGCTATTCAGGATAGTACGATTGAACCGCTCCACCATGCCGTCAGACTAAGGATGTAGAGATGTAGTTCGAGTTTTGTCCATGCCGAGTAGTCCACACATTTCCTTAAACACAGCCGAATCAACATTTCTTCCTTGATCGGAATGGATTTGAAGAGGAACTCCGTATCTGGAAACCCAGTGTTGAACCAGTATGTCTGCTACGTATACCGCCTATTCATTAGGTATGGCGTAGGTAACTACCCTTTTTGGCGACGTCATTCAGTCGGCGGTAGGCTACACAAAATCTTGTAGAACCATCCTTCTTTCTCACTAATACAATGGGAGACGCCCACGGACTTGTCGATGGTTCGATGGCGTCATTTTCTTCCACATCCTTAGTTAAATTCTGTACCTCTTCTTGCTTGGCAAAAGGTAATCGTCTAGGGCGATGTTTAATAGGAGAGTGATCTCCCGTGTCAATTCGGTGTTGTGCCATTTTAGTTCGTCGAAAGTCTTCCGATGTTTGGGAAAATAAACTTTGGAATTCTCTAATTAAATTTTCCGCAGCGTCCATCTGTTTTGGATCTAAGTCTGTATTTTGTAACAAATCCTTGACTAAATTATCTGAAGATTTCTCAGAGTGACTTGAATTTTGACTTATGCACGTCACAGGAGCACATGACGCTATCACCTCTCCTATCTTGATAGACCTCGTCTTATCACTGATGTTAGCAATTCTGACTGGAATGGTCCTTTTCGAAAGGTCCACTACAGAAGAAGCCACCAATGCTCAAGCTTGTGTACTATTGTCTTCGGGATAATCTGTATGGCCAAATCGATAATAGCTTCATTTTTAATTACATCAGGAACTAAAAATTCTGTTCTTGCATCTATATTAATGTCTTCTTTGGCTATTACTATTTGTTTACTTTCAATTTCGTTATTTAATCCAAAAAGACTTATTTCTTCAAATTTTGAGAGCATTTTGTTATTTTTGAAATCAAGTCTGAAGCCAAACTTCTTCAGAAAATCTAGTTCGATTAAGCAAGGATCTGTTAGGTCAGCCACATATGCCGTATGGTAATATTTCGTTCCTTCAAAGTTGATGGTTAAATTGGCCTTTCTATATATGCCTATCTTGTCGCCCGTCACAGTTTGCAGGGTAACGCATGGTGGAGTCCAGATGAGTTTAGGTTTCAATTTCCGAGCCAAATCTTCTCTTATTATTGTCACATTGGCTCCTGTATCGACAATCATACGGCACTGAATTCCGTTAATAAAGCCTATCACATATAATTCATTATCACCGCCACTCATTTTTGATATCTGGAGGATCTTCAGGTGGGGTTTATTATTCTCTGGCGACCTCCGCCCCGCGAGATGGCCAAACTTTAGTTTCCCTGCTGACTGTTTGAATTTGTCGCACGTTCGTGGATTTTGGGGCAATTTCTTCGGAGATGTCCTGTATCACCACATCCCCAGCACGTGAGATTCTGTCTCCTTGAGCTTGTTTTTCCATATTTTAAAGCTCCAAGCTCTTGATTTATTTTCCTAATTTCTTTCAAGACGTCGATCTCAGTGTCTGAGCTTTTGTTCACCGTTGCCCCTCGGACTAAATGACGATCTCTTCGTCTGGCTTGAGTAGCTGCTTCCAACTTTAAGGCATATAGTAATGCAGCCTTTAAATCCTGCACATCCGCCATTCGTACCGCTCTCTGCACTTCTGGATCTTTTATTCCGTCTACAAAGTACTGCAGTGACAGCATTTCCCGTACATTTGTTGGGCAGTCGATGAATGGTAAATTTGAAAGCCATTAAATTTCTGAGGCAAACTCGTGAAGGGTTTCACTCGATTTTTGATGGCGGATCTTCATTTGTATTCTCGTATAATCTTTCAAGAATTTTTCTCCAAATCTCTCTTCAAGTGCACAACTTAGAGTCTCAAAATTGAGTTGCGTCATATCGGGCAATGTTTGCAGTACGTCGGCGGCTTCTCTCAAAGACGCTGCCAGTTCACAAGCTTTCACCTGGTCACTCCATTTGTTCGCTTCGGCAACAATGGTGAATTGGGTCTTGCAGACTTGCCAGGAACTCTTTCCGTCGTATGTCGACAGCTTAACGTGCACAGGAGAAGCAGGCGGATTCCTAAGTTCTTCATCATTACCACTAGACGCTGAAAGCTTCTTCTCAAGACCTTCTACTCGTTTATTTAGCTTTACATCTACGTCAACTATTTTCTCTTCAACGTTACTAACTTCATTCTGAATTTTCTCTTCTACTTCTTGTATTTTCTCTTCTACCGAACTTATTCTTCCCTCTACCGACGAGAACTTTTTTTCAAAAGTTTTCATTTCTTCTTGGCCTGTATTCATTTTATCCGCCAACTCTTCTTGGCCTTTCTCAATTTTTTCAGTCACCTCTTCTTGGACTTTGTAGATTTTATTCGATAACTCTTCTTGGACTTTCGTCATTTCTGTCTTTATGCCATTGATAGCATCTAATAGTTCTTATGTATATGGGTATATGGGTTCTTTTGATCTTATGGTTAGACAACTTCCAACTCTTGTCTCTTAGAAAAGTAGAAAATAATTTATTTACAGATCTTCAGAACAACAGTCTCCGAAACTTACAAATATTACTAGATATTCGAAAATAACTGCTCAAATCTATCGTACAAGTACAGATATAGGTTCCAGAGACTCTTTATACAACGTCTCAACACTAAATAACATTCAAAACAACGTAGATAAAACTCAAGTAAACTTGCTTAACAATTGCCTAGTTGTTCACTCAATGACTGACTGATAAATAATAACAACAACAGCTCGCATTGCTCTCCTTATATAGGCTCGCAGCCAGCGCTAGAAATTTCCACAGGCTTCTCGAATATTCCAGAAAACCACGGAATAACATTCAATGTATCAGCATATCTAAAGGGGGGTACCACAGAGAGGGAAGGGTTACCATCGCCAACAATCGCCAAGTTTGTCGCCAAATTTGGCGACCAAAATTAGTCGTCAAAAGTGACGCCAACTTGGCGATATCTCTAATTTTTCGCCAAGCTGTCATAGACATTCACTGAAAATAATAGACAAGTTTGCTTGATAACAGGGATAATGTAACAAAAACTAATATTAGTAAAGGAATGGAGCTTAAAAAGATTATTTACATTATTTTACAGTACAAACACTAACTATTTACAAAATTCGTAACAATATTTTGAATGTCAGTGATTATTTCTAACAGCATAATAATAAAAAGGAAAATAATATAAACCCTTAAATGGGCATAAAATACATAATTTCTTTTAATTAAATCAATCCTAATATAAAAATTTCAACTTCCAGCACCAGGGTTTGAACTAAGAACGATCTATTTATTAGTGAGATGCTTTACTTCCGATCTATGATGTCCACACGAATAACGTTGAAACTAAGATTCTCTTACAAAATTTTAATCGCAAAAATGTACGGATGACATTGAAAAAATTAATTTAATTAAAAGAATATACTTTTTCAAAATTTTAAACCTTTGTACTATGGCACGAGGTGTTCAGCTGTTAAGAAAACACAATTTGAAGTCTCCGACTTATACAGTTTTTGTGTACGGAATCTGTGAAGAGTGAGACGAATAGGTTTTCGTCAGATGAAGAACCCCCCCCCCCCCTAAACATGAGAATAATTATATTTATTTTATGCGTCTCCTATTTTTTCACCCATTTCTTATTTATTTATGCCTATGCATTAAGACTTTCCCCTAAAAAATTTGTTTGTTTTGTAATTGTTGATGTAGAAAATTCAATGTTGACGAAACTATAATCTAATTTATAAAATAATAAAGTTTTTTTCTTTCACTATTTAGTTTTTTTCGATGTATGCATGAAGAAAATGCTTTTTTTTTCCCTAAAATCTTTATGAACTAATAATTTTACACATTTTTAGTATATATATACATATATATATATACTTTATTATCAAATAAAACTATAAATATTGGCATAACAAATAATATCAAAAGTGAACGCTTATTTTATGTATAATACTAAATCTAATTCTATTACAATTTTAAGAAATACTACAGTCTTGCTTTCAAAACAAAATTCATGATCTTAGATTCATAAACCAAAACAAAAAGTATTTCGAATGCTATAAATTACAAGACTTTACGACGAGAAATAAATAAAATGTTAAAAGAAAACTAAACTAAAGAGTAATTTCCCGTCGATACAGACAAATGGAATAAGAGCAGGCTTAGATAAAATCGCATTTCTATCCTTGAAAAATTTAATCCAGTCATTTGGATTTAATAACAATAGTTTTATTTTTTTACCGATCTTTGTTTCAAGCAAATTTATCGTTAACCTTTGGAGAGAAGGAACGTAAAACGTAAAATATTTTCTCTGAGGATTGTCGACTATTCGACTATATTCGTTTCACCAGTCATGACAAATCAATTGGTTCGAAATAAATACGTCTTGTGCAGTGGCTATTATTTTACCGTACCTTATTGATCGGAAGGAAAGGTTAAACATTTGGGCGAAAAATTTTTCTTACTTCGTTTCAGAAATATTTCGGTCAGAGCACAAGGTTTCTAACTGTATGGAAAGATGGTAAATCTCTTCTCTTCTTTTATCTTAGATTTGCAATTGTTTGAATTGAAATCAGTTCAATAAATGACAGGTGCTCATTGATCCATGTCATGGTAAAAATATTGAAATATTAAGGGGTCACGCTAGAGTTAAATGTCGAAAATGTATTTAAAAAAATTATTTGAAAGCAAATATGTTAAGGTGGATTTCTCATGGAAGAACTTGTTTTACACCACATTTTCCAGATTTTTTTTTTTTTTTGTTTATATAATGTACATATAAAAATAATATTTCTGCATTAGATATATTGTACTATTATACTTTTGTCTAGAGTGAATATTTTTATTAAAGAATATTGATATTTTAATCTGTTTAAGTCAATGTAAGTCATTTTCCTCTTATAATTATCTGAAACAAAAGATTCATTCGAATTCTCAAATAATACTAAATTAATTAAATGCAAAATAACAATATAAATTTAACTTTCAAAAATGACGTCTGTTTGAAGTGTAAGGTAAACTTTATAAAGCTGTTTAAAAAGCTGAAATTATTTTTTAAAACTAGTTTTTTGGATTTTAATACTTCACTGAAAACGGTTTCGTTTAGTTTGCAAAAATAAAATGTCGATAGTCTGAACAGATTAAGCGTAAGAACCTGCACATGCATAAAAACTCATTTCAAGAAACATGCAAATAAAATTTTTGATCAATCTATTTATTACCTGTGAATCTGGTACGAGAAATCTTTCGAATTATACATTGGGTAAAAAAGTAGTGACTACTTCAGTTTTGTTACTTCCGCGATCGCAACTATGTGTATGACACTTTAACCCTTTAATTCTCGCGCCCGTTCATTTCACGGGCAGTGTAGGCTACATTTTTTATTCAGTTTGAATAAATTCCACATTTTTTTTAAAATGATGTAATTGATTTTATTCTCGCATCATTCCTTCAGCCATTAAATAAGGTGAATATTTCTATTTCAAAAAATTGGTGCCACTCAAACAATCTGAATTTTAAACAAGTCGGAAATTGCACGCCAAGCGTAGCAAATGAGATGCATTCGTACTATAACGAAGTTTTAAAACTATCCAGACTTTTGTGTAATAGTATATAATACTTCAGATACAAATATGGTAGCCGAAATTTTTTGTGTGTTCCTGCAAATGCTATCTGTTTTCTATTATACAGGAAGTAATTTGTAGTAAACTTCAGCAACGTATAACAATTTCATAAATTGCGAAATAGTTTAATATAAAAAACGCACCCAAAACATTACTTCCCCCTATTCCACTATGTAATAAAATACTTTTATGTGTCCGTGCAAATTAATAACAAATATTCTTTGCGCCACAGTTTGTACAAAAAATATATTTCGGCATACACTTCATAGATGCCTATCAATTTTATTACCGCAATTTCCTACGTATAATCCGCTGATCAAACAATTCTTTTTCGACCCAGAAATTTTATTTTGTAATCGAAGCCAAATATTTATCCCCATCTAAAGAGCTACTGGGCTATTCCATGCGAATTTGTTGGTCTGTTACGTACTACGATTTTTGGCTACCAGTATTTTATGTCGAAAAAATGAGACTTATTTTGTTGAATATATCTCATCAATTGGATAAAACGAATCAAACTTTACGAAAATACCGGTGGCCAACAAGCATAGCAATTTTTAGCTGTGTAACAGACTGACAAATTCGCATGGAATAGCCCTACTTTTAACTTTAAAATGTTTCTCGGTCGAAAAATGATTGTTTGATCCGCGGATTATACGCCGGAAATTACGGTACATTCGAAAGAGTGTAAGATCATTAAAATGCACTTCAAACTATTTTTTCCCAGTGGCCGTAATGAAATGGAATACTTATTATTACCCCTGTAACCTATTATTGAAAAAAAATAAGAAAAACTATAAAAGTTATATAAAAAAAATACCATATGTAAAAAAGTTCTGCTTACTATATAGAGCAGTTTTTGTTTATCGAAATTGACCCAGCTATGAGAAAAAGCTATGTTTATGTGAATTGATCATATGTGCCCCAGTCTCCCCTATATCTTTTTTATTAAACTTGAATAAAATTTCCGGCGTCAAAAAATCATTGGTTTTCATTGATTTTTTGAATCAGGGTTTTACAATGCCAGAAATACACGATAAAACTAGTTTTCTTGTGATTGTAGTGCTTTTTAGATGCATACTTAACAATAGAATATATGGTAGAGAAAACTGCTTTTTTAAAGTTTGGATAAGTCGCATTTTGTCCCTTAAGTCCTCATATTTTATATAAAGTTAGTTTTATTACAAAACATCTTTGTTTATGATTTTTTACACTAATGTTATAGTTATGGAACAGTATTATATTTATTTCCATAAGAACTTTAAAAATGTTAAAACTAACTAAAAGATTTTTCTTTCATCCTACTTGTGATGCCGCCTTTGTTCTAAATAAAAATGTTTGTTGTACTATTTTGAAAAAATCCACGCCGTAGGAATTAAAATGAGATCGGAATAAATTTTGTGGCAAAAGCTATTGAAATGGTATAGTAATTACTTGCAAATGATAATAAATGTATGCATCCCTTAATATATGAATGCATCTTTTAGTACACTTGAAATTATTTTCATTTAATATAATTACTCTATAATTAATCATCATAAGCTAGATCATGAACATTTATGTTTAATCGCTGTAGATTTTTCAAGTTTTCATATTTGGTGTTAATTATTGAAAAAAGGTTTTTATTAAATTAAATATGGAAACATTTCTTTAAGAAAAATATTTCACTGTCAAATAAAAATAAGTGAATCAATTGCTAACGACTAAACGATTGGCAGAGCCTATTTAATTTTTTTACTTTTATTTGTGACTCAATTAGTAAGGGCTTATAATAAAGCTAGTAATTAGCTTAGTTTTTTTCTACACAGCACCCGTCACGTACAGTGTTTTTATTTATTTTTTCTCTTTATAATACATAAGGTATTGTATTACCGTAATTTCGGGTGTATAAGCCGCAGGTCAAACAATTCTTTTTCGACCCAGAATTTTTTAAGAAATAAGTGTAACTACTTAGATCCCCGTAAATATTTGTCTTCAATCACTAAATAAGATTTCTGGGTCCAAAAAGAATTGTTTGATCCGCGGCTTATACACCCGAAATTAAGGTAATAAAAGTTTAATCTACAAAAATAGCATACATATTTTTTAAATATTCATACTTATTTTAAATAGTATTATTGACAGAATAAGATAATACTTACAGTTCAAAAGTTTTGAAAAATGATATGTGACATTTATGTTCAGCTGTAAACTCAGGCAGAAAATATATTTTATGGTCACAATTGGAAAAGCAGTGAAAGATATATCAATAACAAAACTTCGCAAATTGTTTTATACTGCATTCGCGAATCGTTTTTAAAAGGTTTCAATAAAGTATATCATATATATCATAAAATACACCACTCCTAATGTTAAAGGATGCTTCTTTTATTAGCTTAGAATTTCTTTGCAAAAATTATATAATATTTTTTGCTTCAAGAGAGCATTTATACGCATTTATGTCATCGAAAAATTTTATTAAACTGTATAAATGTCTCATGTTTAAAATTTGATTAATTCTACATTATATTTTATCTTAATCTCGATAATATATATCGTTATTACACACAGGGTCATACAAAACTGTATCTCAGAAAGGTAAAGACATGTATAGAGACCTAAATAATCAGATTTCGTATACGATTGTGGGTCTTTAAAATCAGGGTTGAATCAGTAGAAAGTGCAGTTGAGGTCAGAGGATGAAAGCTCTTCACAGTCGTGAATCGTTGTTTTCTCGCAGATTTCGAGCAACACATTATAACAGTAAAACAAAACATTTTACAGAGATTGTACTGGTGACCGGGACACTAGTAAGATTGACTGTTTTTAATGGAAAAATTTCTGTAAATTCCAGAAAATTTTCCGTCTTTTCCGGGATTTTCCGGGTATTAAAATTAACAAATTGCACTGGCATCTCGATTACCAGTACAATCTCATAACATAACATCGTCCTGTTTTTTTATTGTGTATGCATCGTTACATTAATGCATTTCATATATGGGATTAGACAAGTAAATGGTTCACACCCGACAGCTCTCGAGGCTGGCTGAGATTTATACTCAACTATGCATAATACTGCTTCTTCCACTGCAAGAATATTTTCCAGTGCCCATTTCAATTAAGGACATACACTGTCAGAAAAATTCGTCAATATACACTAAGTTATCGTTATTTTTTCACAAATAATTTCTGTTCTCCCAGAAAACGTATTTGTTCTGTGAGTTCATTCCGAGCGTCGAAAAATGAGGAAAAGTTTCCGTTTATATCCAGCACGCATGCGCATTGGGTCTGTTAGTAATAAGTTCGAATTTATTTTTAAAATGAAAAACAAAAATATTCTATTGAGTAAAATGTCTAATTTAGTTTTAAAAGACAAAAATGTTTTCGAATTTAAAAATAAATAACAATTACTTTCTTTATTCGTTCAAAAATTCTCACAAATAGAACATCCATGTTTTTTCTCTAACATTCTACGTAATATATTTAAAATTCACATTTTTATACTATATTAATACTAACCGTAAAAAAAACCCAGCCACAGATTCATTAAAGATGAAATCTTTCCGAGATTAACTGCATAATTAAAAGCTTTTTAACGAAATACACCAACCCACACCATATGAAATGAACGGTTCTATTTTAACGCACAATCATCATGAGCAGCCGTAGCGCCGTGGATTAGCGTTGGTCTGGTAATCCTGGGGTCCTTGGTTCGATCCCCGCCTCTTCCGCATTGATTTTTTCCAAACTTTTTTCAAGTGACGGATATTTTTCCTCTTTTAACAGAGAAAAAAATAAACAGAAAATCGTCAATATACAGACAATTTCTGGCAGCAGTGCTGCCAGTGCATTTTCTGTGAAAAGACGGAAGTTTTTTTGAGAGTGTATTCAACGATCATCTTTCGCACAGCACGAGTGCGTGGAGCTCATACGATAGTACAGTTTTAACTTAGATTTTTTTTCCTCATGAGTTTTACTGTTACAGTTCCGATCGATTGCCTGTTTTGCCGTGTATAACACTCTATGCGCGAATTTCTGAAAAAGCTACGCAGACATCATGATCTCTACAATCTAAAACCAACTTCAATTAAAAACTTTATCTATCTATCTCTATATGTATATTTCACATGTTTTCGGATATGATAACTTCCATAATGCTGCAGAAATTTTTTTCAAACTCATATATGAATTCAAGGTACAGAAAATCTCGGACAAATTCGTGAATGGGCAAAATTGAAACAAACGGGTGGAAATATGGAGAAACTGAAAAATGAAAAAAAATTATAACTTCTTAATTATAATACTTATCAAATTAATTTGAAAGCTATTGTTACTTCTAGAAAAAAGACCAAAAATTTATGTATGACAGATTTTTGATAAAATTGCAAATGCATTCAAGGTACGGAAAAAAAGAGTTTTAGCCAGAAATAAAATTCATTTCGTTAATTCTTATGAAATCAAATTTTATTAAATGAACTGCAAGCTCTCATCATAATGTGTACAACTTTTATATTGAAAAGTTTTTGATACGACCAAATCTTACCGGAAAAAATTGGGATTTGAAAAAGAAGATAATTTGAGCTCCGTTGATTCACAAGATATCAAATCTGTTAAAAATTCTTATACATCTTCTTCGTGATATCTACAATTTTTATATTGGCAAGTTTTTGAAAGGAATAATTTTTAAAGTAAAAAAAAAAAAAAAAAAAAAAAAAAAAAAAAAAAAAATGAATAGCAATTGAAGAAAAAATATATTAACCATTATTCTGATAAAACGATCTCTTACAGAAAAATAAAATTGAAAACTCGTCAAAACCGGCCAAATAAAATTATTAAACTGGGGTTACTTGTAATCTTGATTTAACTTTTATTGGTGAAATTAGTACATAACTTACCTACGCTTCTAAGCGCTTCTAAGATGGGTCAACAGGGATTTTTTTCACACACAATTTCACATATATTTTCTGAATTAAATATTTTCTAATAATAATAAACTGAAATTTGTAAACGTTATTTTTTTGTGTTTCGAATAAAAATGGCCTATTTCAGAAAACAAGTATATCATTTTTAGAGTCGCATATGAAGAATTGCCTTAAGTAAAATCTTTTATTATTGAAAATATTTCATTTATTGAATATTGATTTGATTATTGAATTACCTAGTTTTTCTTACAGAATGCTTCTATTTTCATTATATTCAAAATTATTTTACTATTGGAAGTTATTCAATATTTTGGAGTTTATACAAGTTTTCCACAGAAAATATTTATTAACGAAATGAGATATAAAATTATAAAAAAAATTGGAAAAATAAAACACATGAACACTGAAGGTTTTCTAATTAGCACTTTTAAGCGAAATCTTTAGGAATTTCGAAAAAAGTTTGTTTATTTGAAAAGTTTAACTGATGAAAATTTTACACCAAAGAAATCTCCGTCATTTATCAAACCTGCGTAAAATAAAAAACTAGTCTTTGAGGGTGGGGGTGGGGGCACCGTAATACTTACCCAGCATGGTTATGCATAATATAAAATATGAAAATAAAACGTGCATAAAATATTTATAAAATGCATCGCAATTTCAAAATAAAATTTAAACGTATATTTAAATATTTTTAACGCTTAGTAATGTTCTTTTAATGAATTGCTGATAAACCAATTTCGACAAATTATATAAAACGCCAAATTACTCAAGCAGTACCAAATTGCGTAAAAGAAACATCCTTATAACTCCAAAAATAATAATCATATTAACTAACAATTTACTGCGTCGGATTAAGCGTCTCATTTCCGATTAAAATATGTCTTGGAATTGAAATTTGAATGAAATACATGAATGAAATCGTTCTTTATGCAAAATTTGTGTCATTTTATTGCCTTTTACGTTCACTCTTAAAATAAAAAATTTCGAAATTTTTTATATACGTTTCATCAGAACGAGGTTTTCGTGAGTCCGAACAAAATAGCTCCGTATAATCGAGGCTACTGATATTAAAAAGGATTCGTCCCATACTTACATACTAAATACATACAAAATTTAAAGTCTATCTCAATTTGTTCGGGATATAGAGCACTTACAGCACATAGACAGACAGACAGACACACAGACGGACGGATGGCAATTTTTTTTCTCTAAAAATTAGTTGTTTTCGAATCTCCAGTGTCTGAAACGTGTTAATCCGTCAAAAAATATTTTCGATTTTCAAAACTATTGCAGGTCTTACCCTATACTACTTATGATGGGTACGTAAAAGAATTGCGAAATAAATATACATTTTATCATATTATTAATCAATTAAAAATATAAATAATATAAATCATAAATAGTATAGCAATATATATATATAAAAAAATTAAAACAGCTTTTTGTGTCTCCCTTTTTTTTTGACTCATTTTACTGTTTTCTTGCCCTTTATAATAACTTTAAAATTTTGTTAAACAAAAGAATTTAATCACAGAAATATCTTTTGCACTGAATTAAAAAATGAATATGGATAATACAATTCATCAGTATTTCTGTACTTATATTACGTTTACTTCTATTAAAACTGATTAAATTTTAAAATATAATCTTCTAAAAATAGCACTATTGAATTATTAAATAAAGAGCTCAATAGAAGGTTATTTTATATAAATAATGAAGTTTTCGAGAAATTTGAATTGAAAGATTGTGTTGTAAACATTATTCATTTATGTCCTCTTTTTTTTTTTTTTTTTTTTTTTTTTTTTTTGTAGTATATGTTTTATATGCTAGTAGGTGTTTCTAAAGTATCTTAGAAATGCGTATTAATATTTAATTTTCAAATATTAAAATGTATTACTATTAATTAAAATATTAAATTTTAATAAATAATCTTTTAGACTTTAATTGCATAACATGTTCCTCACTAAGCTCTTCGAATGTGTTGCATCATGCTAAATTTAAAATTAGTTACTCGAAATTGGCAACAATTAAAGAAAACTGCTGCAGTCTAAAAATGGCTGCCATATGGGCTTTGAACAATGACCCTCTTCTGTAAACGATTTATTTTATCTCTTCAGCGTATTTTGACGCAAACCGCTCTGACTAGAAAATCCAAAAATAATTTCTACTTAAAAGTGATCCAGATTTTTTTTCTTACAAGATTTTTCCGAAGTTCCAAATAGTACTCACAAGGCAAAGTTGGCGTCCCACAGTGGTAGCCAGTTATTTGTCAGCTGCTTGTCATTCGCCATGTCATGCAGCCTATTTTTGGAAGTGGTCCGATGAGTAGTGTGTTGTTAATCATACGCATAAACATAATGTAGGAACGCAAAATGTCGTTTTAAAGAAAACTATTATATATGTATATACGTATATATATTTAAGTTGCACTCAATTTACGTCTTTTATTTTTATTTTTTTTTATTGTTGTTGTTGTTGTTGTTTATGCAAAACAAAAGAGGGAAGTGTAGAAAGTAGGGAGTATGGGGTTTAACAGAATATTGTTTTATTAAATCTTGAATAATAAATAAATAAGTAAAATATCTGATTAGAAAACCCCGATTAATATAGAATTAGATATGGGCTTTCTTTTTCTGTTACACATAATGCATGAAATGATGCATAACATAATAAATAAAATAATGTTTATATCTAAGATAATATAACATTGCCACAAATGAAATTAAACAATAACTTCTTCAGATTAACCTTTTCGTGACGGGAGTCTTTTACGAAATTTTTAATGTTTTGTCTCCCGTTTTTTAAAAACAGAAATGTGTGCCTTATTAAATGGAAAAAATGCTCCGATTAAGTAAGACAAATTTTACAGTAAAATTTTACTAGTGAAGATAAACAAAAATTCTTAAGCCTTTTTTTTGCGGCACGTGTACGTGTCACCCGTTCCCAAGGGGTTAATTCTTGATTCGGAAAAACTTTCTTTATATTTTAAAATATCAGAAACCAATATAATTTTGAAGAATCATTCAAAAAACATCAAAGAAGTTTCAAGAAACATTTATAAAAACAACGTGTTTTTTTGCTTCTTCAGAGCAGAAATCGCTTTAGAGCAGATTTTATGAAGCGTTAATCAGTTTTTCAAACCGGAATATGAGACTTTTGGATGCTATCAGTTTTGCTATAAACTCAATTATATAGCGATTCTCATGTAATATTTCTTCTTCATCAAACATGTTTTACAGACGAAACGTGATAAATTAACAGTGTTGACATTTACACTGAAATCAATATTATTTTGTTACTATGACATGTATAAATTCAATTACGCAGTAATGTTTCATTGAAAATTGATAGTATCCTAAAAACCTATATTCCGAATCAATTGCAGAAGAAAAATCCTTTTTTTTAAATGCTTCTTTAATTCTCGAAAATATATTTGAAGTTTCTAAAGATAAAAAAAGTTTTTCGCAATCATGGGTAACT
This sequence comes from Maratus speculifer, assembly GCA_964019185.1. Taxonomy (NCBI): domain Eukaryota; kingdom Metazoa; phylum Arthropoda; class Arachnida; order Araneae; family Salticidae; genus Maratus; species Maratus speculifer. Next base: position 272,193,463 of record OZ025299.1, read on the forward strand.
CGGAAGAAGTTATTATGCATTTTAGATGTAGTTTTATTATATTTTCTTTGACTGAAAAACCTTCTCATACGAATCAAATTTTTCAAATAGAGAGAAAAAAAAAGTCGCAGCTTGTACACGAATCCAGAGCTTTTGACTTAAATTGCCAATTCGCTCCCTATTTAGCTACACGGGTCAACAACCGGCAGGTATATTTCGCTCAGATAATACATATGGACCCCTTTTTTCTCAGCTTTGAAAATTTAATTCGTATGATATCGTTATCATCCATTATTATCAAGAAATAACAAAATAATAAAATAATAGTCTAAGAACAAAACTTTTGCATTAAAAAAAAAAAAAAAAAAAAAAAAAAAGATAAAGATAACAAAAAAAGAAAGAAAGAAATCTTTACTAAAATATCAAAAGTATTCCTTTTATAAGCATTATTAAAACTGTATATATTATGATAGACACTAATAATATTACAGCTAAATGTCCTCTCTTTTCTTTTAAATGATGGACGTAGCAGGCTAATTTATACGTATTTTAAACACTTTCCAACAGCTTCATTTCACCGTTTCATAATAATACATACTCGTTTATTTTTAATAATAGTGTATGGTAAAACAAATAATATATAGATAGTATAAGATATAATAATAGCATAAAATTAGAGTGTAAAAAGGATTTCTAGACTATACTTTTATACTGAATGTTACAAAGTATAAATGTACCCGAACTTTCCTGAAATACCGAAAGTATTCCCATTCCCAAGCATTATTAAATGTATACAGGGTGTCCCAAAAGGTCGTTTACAAACTTAACATGCTGGTCAGTCATATCATGATGAACAATATTAAATAGGAAACTAAGGGTCCCAAACGTCTTCCAAAGGAGATATGCGCCATTAAAGTTTAGGGTCCAAAAATTCAAATGATTATAAAAAACAGAAAACTTGGTCGATTCGTTTGCGGTTTCCACTAAAACTATTCTTTATGTCAGTATTTTCTTGAAAATAAATTATAAAGATAAATTTCAAAAAATGTTGATAGAAGGCGCTTTAGACTTTGGAGTAACGATAAACTAGTTTTTACCATTATTTTTTGCATCTCATTAAATTTTTTTAGAAGCTTAGACATAAACTTAAATTTTGAGCTCAAAATCTAAGTCGTCGGAAGTGGTTAAGTAGCGCAAACTGAATTGCGGGGGGAGGTTCAAATTTCAAATGATTATAAAAAACGGAAAAATTGGTCAATTGATTAGCGATTTTCACTAAAGCTATTCTTTATGTCAGTATTATCTTGAAAATAATTTATAAAGATAAAATTCAAAAAATGCCGATAGAGGGCGCTTTAGACTTTGAAGTAACGTACAACTATTTTTTCCGTTATTTTTTGCATCTCATAAATTTTTTTTAGAAGCTTAGACATAAACTTAAGTTTTGAGATGAAAAGCTGAATCGTTGGGAGTGGTAAAGTAGCGCAAACTGAACTGTGTTCAATGGGGGTGGGGAGGTTCAAATTTCAAATGATTATAAAAAACGGAAAAATTGGTCGGTTTTCGCTAAAACTTATTCTTTATATGAATATTTTCTTGAAAATAAATTTTACAGATAGCTTTCAAAAAATTCCGTCAGAGGGCGCCTTAAACTTTATAGTAACCAACAATTATTTTTAATCGTTATTTTTTGTATCTAATAAAATGCTTGTAAAAGTTCAAACTTAAATTTTGTGCTCAAAATCTGCATCGTTGTGAGTAATTAAGCGGCCAAAAATTGAACTGCGTTCGAGGAATGGGGAAGGTAACATTTCAACTCCTGAACACAGTTCAGTTTGTGCTACTTAACCCCTCCTATCGATTTAGATTTTGAGCACAAAATTTAAGTCTAAACTTTTGCAAACATTTAATTAAATTTAAAAAAAAAACGGTTAAAAATAATTGTTGGTTATTCTAAAGTTTAAGGCGCCCTCTAACGGATTTTTTAAAATTTGTATTTAAAATTTATTTTCAAGGAAGTATTGACATAAAGAATAATTTTAGCGAAAACCGACCAATTTTTCCGTTTTTTATAATCATTTGAAATTTGAACCTCCCCACCCCCATTGAACACAGTTCAGTTTGCGCTACTTTACCACTCCCAACGATTCAGCTTTTCATCTCAAGACTTAAGTTTATGTCTAAGCTTCTAAAAAAAATTTATGAGATGCAAAAAATGACGGAAAAAATAGTTGTACGTTACTTCAAAGTCTAAAGCGCCCTCTATCGGCATTTTTTGAATTTTATCTTTATAAATTATTTTCAAGATAATACTGACATAAAGAATAGCTTTAGTGAAAATCGCAAATCAATTGACCAATTTTTCCGTTTTTTATAATCATTTGAAATTTGAACCTCCCCCCGCAATTCAGTTTGCGCTACTTAACCACTTCCGACGACTTAGATTTTGAGCTCAAAATTTAAGTTTATGTCTAAGCTTCTAAAAAAATTTATGAGATGCAAAAAATAATGGTAAAAACTAGTTTATCGTTACTCCAAAGTCTAAAGCGCCCTCTATCGACATTTTTTGAAATTTATCTTTATAATTTATTTTCAAGAAAATACTGACATAAAGAATAGTTTTAGTGAAAACCGCAAATGAATCGACCAATTTTTCTGTTTTTTATAATCATTTGTATTTTTGGACCCTAAACTTTAATGGCGCATATCTCCTTTGGAAGACGTTTGGGACCCTTAGTTTCCTATTTAATATTGTTCATCATGATGTGACAGACCAGCATGTTAAGTTTGTAAACGACCTTTTGGGACACCCTGTATATATTATGATGGGCACAAATAATTTTATATTTAAGTGTCCTTTCTTTTCTGTTTAAATGATGGCAATATTTATACGTAATTTAAACACATAATGTTTCCGACAGCTTCATTTCGCTCTTTCTCAACAATATGTATTTATTTATTTGTAATAATAATGTGAAATAGAATACAGCAATACAGAGAGTGTAAGATGTAATAGAAGTATAAAATAATATGGTAAGAAACATGAGTATATTTTTACAGTGTACTTTTTAACTAAAAGTTTCAAAAAATAAATGAGTCCGATCTTTTCCGAAATATCGAAAGTATTTCTTTTCCAAGCATTATTAAAATTATATACATTATGATAGGTACAAATAATAATGCTTCTAAGCGTCTTCTCTTTTCTTTTTAAATGATAGCCGTAGCAGACGCATTTATGCATAACTTAAACACATGTTTCCGACATCTTCATTTCGCCGTTTCGCAACAATATCTATTCATTCGTTTGTAATAATAATTTTAGATAGGATACAGCTATATAGATAGTGTAAGATGTAATAATGGTATAAAATAATAGTGTAAGAAACATTAGTATTATTACAGTATACTTTTTTACTAAATGTTACAAATTCCAAGCATTATTAAAACTAAATACATTATGACGGACACAAATAATAATGCAGTTAAGTGTCTTCTCTTTTCTTTTTAAATGATAGCCGTCGCAGACGCATTTACACATAATTTAAACAAATGTTTCCGACATCTTTATTTCATCGTTTCGCAACAATATGTATTCTTTTGTTTGTAATAGTAATTTGAGATAAAATACAGCTGCATAGATAGTGTACGATGTAATAATGATATAAAATTATAGTGTAAGAAACATTAATATTATTACAATATACTTTATCACTAAAAGTTACAAATTCAAAGCATTATTAAAGCTATATACATTATGATAGGCACAAATAATAATGCATCTAAGCATATTTTCTTTTCTTTTTAAATGATAGCCGTAGCAGACGCATTTATGCATAACTTAATGTTTCCGACATCTTCATTTCGCCGTTTCGCAACAATATATATTCATTTGTTTGTAATCGCAATTTGAGATAAAATACAGCGACATAGATAGCGTAAGATGTAATAATGGTATAAAATTATAGTGTAAGAAACATTAATATTATTACAATATACTTTTTCACTAAAAGTTACAAATTTCAAGCATTATTAAAGCTATATACATTATGATGGACACAAATAATAATGCAGTTGAGTGTCTTCTCTTTTCTTTTTAAATGATGGCCATCGCAGACGCATTTATACATAATTTAAACACTTGTTTCCAACATCTTCATTTCATCGTTTCGCAACAATATGTATTCTTTTGATTGTAATAGTAATTTGAGATAAAATACAGCTACATAGGTAGTGTAAGATGTAATAATGGTATAAAATTATAGTGTAAGAAACATTAATATTATTACAATATACTTTTTCACTAAAAGTTACAAATTTCAAGCATTATTAAAGCTATATACATTATGATGGACACAAATAATAATGCAGTTGAGTGTCTTCTCTTTTCTTTTTAAATGATAGCCATCGCAGACGCATTTATACTTAATTTAAACACTTGTTTCCAACATCTTCATTTCATCGTTTCGCAACAATATGTATTCTTTTGATTGTAATAGTAATTTGAGATAAAATACAGCTACATAGATAGTGTAAGATGTAATAATGGTATAAAATAATAGTGTAAGAAACATTAGTATTATTACAGTATACTTTTCACTAAAAGTTACAAATTTTCAGCATTATTAAAACCATATATATTATAATAGGCACAGATGATAATGCAGCTAAGTATCTTCTCTTTTCTTTTTAAATGATAGCCGTAGCAGGCGCATTTATACTTAATTTAAACACATGTTTCCGACATCTTCATTTCGCAATTTCTCAACAATATGTATTCATTTATTTGTAATAGCATCCACTATGAATCAAAAGATAATAATGAAGGTACAGATTTGTATATGCAAAGTAATTTAGAAACCATTTGGAATGATAAATTGCTTCTAAAGTGCTATTAATCAAATCTCATAGCTTCTATACGCTATTTAATTGCTATAGCGTTTCATTTTCTAATAAGTAAATGAATATGCAATTGATCAGAAATCATTAAAATGCATTCCCGAAAGAAATTTACGCTTAAAAAATTAAGCAGTTACTTTCATATGCTTAGTTTTTTATAAGTTGTATGATTAATTAAGGTAAATATTTTTTATTTGTTAAACCATTGAACTTTTTACTGTTTTTTAAAACTTATAATAGAAATGTTACATTTTTTGTGCCGAGATTTAAAAAAAATCAATAACAGTTCATTAATTTCATTTAGTGAAGAAAAAATATGTTTTGAAAAGGTTGCATAATGATATTGCAATTATATGCACGCTTTTTTCCAAAAGCATACGTTTCATATTATAGTTTTAATTATGAATGAAACTAAGAAAGTGGTATTTTTAACTTTGTTTTCTTTTTTCGAAAATAATTAAGCAATGAGAATTAAATTAATATTTAAAATATGTAATTCTGTTATTTATTCATTGGAATTTCAGTTACGAATTATATTAAGAATAATATAGGAAGTTGAATAATATGTATAAAATAATTATAATTTTTTTCCATGTGAAGCAATTAGAGTATTTATACACATTAAAAATATGCAACTGTGCGATTTTTTTAATTTAAAAGCTTTTATGATGATCTTACAAAAACATCCTTAACCCTTTGAGCTCTGATCGTAGAATTTTCTACCACATAATTTTAATTCCGAAATGTCACACTGGCACCGGGATATTCAATCATATTTTTTTAAAAAAGGTTTAGCGCTTTTTTTTTAAATTATTTTTTATTATTATTATTTTTTTTTGTGTGTGTGTGTATATCGTAAACCGAATTTTTTCTTTGAAAAATTCTGGTGCCAATGTGACTTTTTTAATTTTGAAGAAATTTACCCACCAGAGCTCAAAGGGTTAACCACATAACGGTCACATTAAATTACGATTTTAAAATTCAGATTGATTATTGCTAACGATTTTTCAAAAAAGAAATATTCACCTTATTTAATGACACGCAAAAGATACCAGAATAAAGACACAGATAAATAAAGAGAATAAATTATACTACTTTATAAAACTGGTGGGAATCATACAATTCTGAATAAAAGTCACGAATATCGTACCCCGTGAAGAACACGGGAGCGAGACTTAAGGGGTTAATAAATTTTACATTGCTGTTTCATCTGTTTGCAAGTCCTCATAACGAAATACATTTTTAGATTTTTAAAATTCCACAAAAATTCGCATTTTTACACTATATAAAAAGTCAAATGTTTCTTAATCTGCATAAATGTATTCACAGATCAAAATATACAACAACCATAACTGCCTAGTTTTACGCTTTTTTCTACCACTATTTTTTAACAAAGAAATTTGTCTTATTTAATCACCGCTAACATAGGATTAAAAAGGATAATTTTTCCGATCAAAATTAGTGGTAAAAGAAAGGCGTAAAAGTTGGTAGCTTTGCAATACTCGTTTCCAAAATGCACATGATTCCGAAAAGCATTTTCTATCTTTAGAAACTTTTGAAACCAACATATTTTCAAAATACAAAGAAGGATATATATAAAAAAAATCTCTCTTTTGGTGCCAATGATTTTCGGAAATGATTAGTTTTTATACTGTATTAAGGGGGCTCAGAGGTTGAAAACTTTTCAAAAAATCAATTTTTTTATTATCTAATTTGATTATTCATTTAATTCTTAACTCAATGCAAAAAACCGCATAAAAATATTTGCATTTTTAACGGAGTTATAAGCATTTATGTATCAACACTTTCATAGCCGCATCCATATAATTTCAACTTTAAGTCGCGTTTTCTCAAAACTTAATTTTTGATGACTAACACCAAGATTAAAAAAAAACTATTTGATGGAATGGCTTAATTTTTTTTGCATGCATATAACATCATTATCTAGATTATGAATTAATATATTTTAGATAGTTTAATATTTTGAGTATTTTTAATGGAAAAAAAGTTGTATTTTTTAGGGTTTTTTTAAATTTTCAACTTTGAGAGATTTTTTTAATGCTGTTTTTATTAAGTGATAGTTATATCCTTAATTTATAATCTAGATTATAATGTTATATGCATGCAAAAAAAAAAAAAAAAAAAAAAAAAAAAAAAAAAAAAAAGCCATTCCATCAAATAGTTTTTTTTTAAATCTTGGTGTTAGTCGTCAAAAATCAAGTTTTGAGAAAACGCGACTTAAAGTTGAAATTATATGGATGCGGCTATGTAAATATTGATACATAAATGCTTATAACTCCGTTAAAAATGCTAATATTTTTATGCGGTTTTTTGCATTGAGTTAAGAATTAATTGAATAATCAAACTAGATTATAAAAAAATCGATTTTCTGAAAAGTTTTCAACCCCTGAGCCCCCTTAATGGGTTTTCTCAAACCAAAATTTCGGTTTTCAAGGTGCGATCAATTCACATTTAAACATGTGCAGCTATGTAATTGAATTTATACATGCAAAAATAACAACAACAAAAAATAGTCAATATTAATGTTAGTGCGACTAATTTATTATGATTTTTTGCAAAAAAGTTTGCGTGTTTGTTTAACATGCAAATGCGTACTTGAAAACTTATAGTATCCGTAAAACCCATGTTCTGGGTTGATGAAAATGGTTATAGTAAGATCACCAAGATATGACATAGCACACCAATTGCATTTTAATATGTGAATCGAGATTTAACTAATCCTATGTTTTCATCCGTGAACTCTATGAGGCAATTGCCTGTTCTGCCGCCTTCCGATTTAGGAGGGAACACCAAGGAGAGATGAAACATGGTTTGTAAAATTCTCTTGAATGTTGTGAACGAGTATACACGGGAGCAGCAGTCAACGACTTTAGAATCAACTAATAATATTGACTTCAATATAGAATCAATTTACTTTTACCATATTATTACTTGTACAGATATTTTTGCTTTAACTGTTTTGTGCATCAAGTGGAAAATATGAAAATAAATTTTTACTGTTTCGTATTTTTTTTCGATTTTCCCTTACAGATTTCTTTTTACACGAAGTTAATTTTGAAATTACTTTGTAAAGTAGACGAGAAACGAAGCTGATCAATAGAAAAATAGTAACAACTGATAATGATGTCTTATAAATTTTTGCAGAATAGTTTTGTTGCATAACTTTTATGGTGATTGAGATTTTATAAATTAGACATAATTTAAATATTTGGAAAAGAAATGAGATTTAATATAACATTTACTTAGCTAATAAATAAACGCAGTTATAAACATAAAAGAAAAAATTTCCCAATTCTTTTACATACATAAAATCAAATAAACTACGCATTTAGTTACACCTGAATATTTTCAAAAGTAATTTGCGTGGTGAAAATATTTTTATCGAAGAATAAAAAACTTATATAAGTTAATTAATTTTGCACAAAAGGTATTTAGTTTTTTTATTTATAACCATAGTCTTTATATATATGTGTGTGTGTGTGTGTAAAGCTTAGCTGATATAAAGACCATTTAAAGCAAAAAGGGTAAGTGTTAGGATATAAGTATTTTTAAGCGTGAGTATTAAGCGAAGTGTTTAAGAGAAATAAAAACTGGTAATTTATGTATAGCAGAAATATTAAATATTAGACAAAACTTGAGATGGTGCGATAAATAGAACTTGCCGTGAATTTCACTAAAATACATTTAAGTAAGCAGGGATATAGGAATAAATGTAAGAAAAAATACTTCAAAAATGATAAAAAAAAAATGTGTTTGAGTTATTTTTAGTGAAGTTGGAAACAATCTGGTTTTATTTTTTACATGTATAAAATATACAGAGTGTTTACCTATCTAATAAATAAACACATATATGTATAAATATTAAATTTTTAAATTTAGATATAAGACAAACTTAGGTGGTGGTTAGCAAACATCAAGAGAAACGAAATTTCAATGGAGCATCATGTAGTAAACCACGTATTTAATTAAAAATACAGAGTACTCTATCCTAACTCAACTTGGGCAAATAGTAATAACTTATACAAAATTGAAATGTATTAGAATGAAATTTTCAATATAAACACCCTCTATACAGTAAAGCACTATTTATATGCCGAATGTTAAAAGGCAACTTACAAGTGATAAGTGATACAGTAATGGAAAAAGAATAATAAACTCTCTACTTACTAAGCAAGTAATTAATGAAAAAGAAAGTTACTGCCACCAAATGACAGGAAGTTAAGTCTAGTTTTAAATAATTTATATAAAGTTTGCGATATATGAAAAGAGATGCACTAAATTTTGTCTACACGATAAAAGTCGCAATTATGCACGGATCGTCTTCAAATTCGCCAAAAACATTGAGATGGCTAATACCTAGGTAGGAATTGTAAATGGGCAAAATCGACCCAAAGGAATGGAAATGGGGAGCTATTAAATTTTGAATACGCCTTAAATGGTTAAAAAAAAACCCAGCTCTTACAGAAAAATGACAGAAAAAAGAACATTTTTCGTTGTAGCAGTTGCCAACAATTTAAAAAAGAAGCACAAAATAAAATTCTTACCCGTAACAAATACCTTTCCATTGACAGATTTCGACGTGAAAAATTTAAATGAAATAAATAATTTGATGAATTAATTTTTTTTCGAATATTTCGTCGTAACATTTCTATAGCAAGATTTCCACATGAAAACTGAAACTGAAATAAATAGTTTGACAATTTTTTAAAAATGTGAGTATTTCGTCATATTGGAAATACAATAGATGTCATGTTTCAAGGTGTTGAAACACCTTGCTACAAATTATTTAGTTGTCAAGATTTTTGAATGGTAATGTATTGTAAAATAATTGTTTGTTGTTGTTAAAGTCTTTTTTTTTAATTTGAAATGAGGAAAACAAATCAGAAAACTATACAGTTTTTTTCTCTTAATCTGATACAAAACGACGTATCAACAAAATTATGCACCGTATAAAAGGAACACTTTATAGTTAAAATGGATAGAAAAGAATCGAGACCATAATAAATGATTTAAATATAGATATTTAGATATTAGATAAGTACTTTGATAAGCATAAAGCAATTTCGGCAATATTGTTTATAGAATGCCTACAGGATAGACATTTTAAAGGAAAGTGACACGAATTATTGTTCTCGTATAAAGTAATCCTTATAAACCTGTCACAGTCACCCTTCCCAGACAATGCTGTTCTTGAACCGTAAACACCAAACAATTCTTCTCATTTTAAAGCGGGCATTCCAACCTCTGGGTAATTTCTGTCGCATTCTTTATTCAATTTTTTATGTAATCGAAAGTTTTCCATTTTTTTCGGGCAAAGCAAGTTATCGTCCATAAAATGCTGTTAAAGTTGACGTTTTGAACCGAAATTCCGACCCCAGACCGCGAATAAGGCGACAAAACTATCGTCTCGTGACCATATTTGCTTATAAGTCAATAAGTAATTTATTTACCAAAAAATGGAAAACTAATTTTATTTCAAATCGTTTCAATAGTTACACTTGCAAATTTTATGCCTTTATGTTTAAAATAGAGTCAGGAAATTTATCAGAAATTTTCGCGTTGTTGGGTAGGGGATTTGAGAACCGCCACTAAATAATTTATTAATGAAAAAATTGTACACATGAGAAAAGTTATAAAATGTGCTTTGCTTTACATAAAAGAAACACGTGGGACATACTCAAAAGAGGACAAAAAATATATACATCTCTCCATACAGTACGAAAATGAAACATAATTATTTAATTGAGAAACAGTATACGGATCGAAGCTTTTGCCTGATGAATAAACATTTCTCTTCATATCTCAAGTTTCTGCAACACATCATTAATTATTGAAAAAAAATGTTTTTTTGTTAGCTACTTAAAAGTTTTACTTCAAAAAGGCAGTCATTTGAAATGTGACAAAACTCAACTAAAAAAAAAAAAAAAAAAAAAAAAAATCTATGTGTAACACATTTAGATTTTTTTTTAATAACGAGTAATTAATTTGAGCAAAGACAAAAATAATCCTTATTTGCTTAATTTTTTATTTAATTTATTTATTTTGAGAATACTATAATGTATTTAAAAATATCATAATTTACATAAATTATATGTAAAATTAGCAAATAAATGGCAATAAGCAAATTTTACGTATGCTTTAATTTTATAAAAAGCTTTACTGTAATGTTATGCATTTGAATTTATATGAAATAAGATTAAATAATGCACTTTATTTCTTTATTTACATGATATTTAAAATAATTTTTAAAAATTTTGAATTTTTACTGAATTTTAAAAAATGTGAACATATTATCTAGTAAAATATATCCTCTTCGCATCTCCTTTTATTTCTTGTATCGTATCATATGTTTAAAAACAATAATCTTTCGGACAGATTTTTTTAAATTTATTTATTTATTTATCTATTTATTTATTTTTTACAGTTTTAATATTATAAAAAAAATTCTTATTATGAAAATTTAAGCGTGGTATAATAATGGATTACACCATTTTCCGTTTTGAAAATGAAATATTTCTCAAGTTGATTTCAAGATTCTTTTTAAATACGAAATATCTTTTAGTTTTTACTTGAAAAGAGATTTTAATGTCTTTGATTAGGATAGATAAAAGCATCTTGCATGAATATAAAGTTGACAACTAATTATATTTAATGGATGGCTTTCTGACATACATATTACGCGAATCACATAATGTTACACATACACATTTTCTATTTTGAAAAAATGATTTTCAGTTTCATTTGTATGCTGATTCATATATGTATTCATGGCTGCCAACTACTACGCCTATTTACAGTCAAATAAACATGTTAGAAACAGAAATTTTAGTAAATAATTAAGAATATATACTGTAATGCATAACATTCAATATACTTGGTATACATTTTACTAAAAGTTTTTTGTGGTTCGAAACATGTTTATAAGATTTAAATAGGCGTAGAAGTTGGCAGCTCTGTGTATTTTATATACTTTTAAACAATTTCATGCAGATGGTAAATTGCTGCAAGCACATATGTCATTCTCTTATAAACTCACAAAAGACTGTCACGTGGTATTTTTAGAAGGAAAAAAAATGTTATTTAAGAAAATGTTGTTATGAAAATTTGGCATGATATAGCCAACAATAACTTAAATAATTAAATATTAAAAAATACTTATTTTTTATGTAAATATTGGTCAACAAAACCGGAAAAGTCATTACTTGGGAAAAAATATTTTGTATTATTACCGGCTTTGTGAAGTTGTTTTAAAATTTCTCTTTTTAATGATACATTATAAAATTTTAATCCTGCGTTACATGAGTTCATTGTCCGTTATATGCAGAAAACATTTTTTTATAACAGCGAAAATATAATGAACATAAAGATAGCATTACCTGTTTAGTGACAAGATAAAAATAAATAAGGTTTATAAAACAGTAAAATAAAATGAAATACCATTTAAAATTTATAACACAAAATGTATTTCAGTGGAGTCTTTCAATTCAGTCTATCATATTTAATGTAACTGTACTAATAAAAGAAAAGACTTTCTCTATGTGCATGGGGAGGGATGGCTAGGATAAAATACCGTTCGGTAAAGTTTGAAAATTCGAATGAGGATCGTACAAAGAAGGTTATAATGCACCTACTGCTCAGAATTCTTTTTGTTAATTGACCTATATATAACTTCAAAATCATAATAAACGTTGAAAAAAAAAAAGTAAAAAAACACAGCAATGCCATCGAAAACAAAGAATTAAAAAAAATAATTTATTTTGAAACTATGCAGAGCGCATCAACTTAACTATTGTTTTAAAAAAGTCATAGGTATGCAGTTTTTACTTTCACATTTCTAACGGTGCAATCCGTTAAAAATATATCCATATTAAACTTTTTAATTTATTTTCAAAAAGTCTATTTCCGCGTGTTTTTAGATGTTTTTCGAAACACGCATGAGCTTATTATTATACAAAAACACAAAAAATACCAGCATATATCCAGGGGCGTGCCAGCAGTATTCGGCGCCTGTGTGCAGAACTGCATTTGGCGCCCTACCCCCCCCCCCCCCAAAAAAAAAAACTATGAATATTTATAAATGTATAGTTGCCATTCTTTTGGAGTTTTTTGAACCAGAAAATTTATTTAATAAAATATGTCTTGTTTCTTTACAATTCGTACTTTATTTCATTAAATCAATAAATTTCTGTTTCCAAACATGCTTAAATTACTTGAAAAATAAAGAAGGACGGCAGCTATGTAAATAAAATTCGTAACACAGTAAAACCTGTGTAAATGAAAGCACTCTCTATCAGAATCCTGCGTTACAGTAAAATTTCATTATCCCGGATAAAATAATTTAATGCAATAACAATAGGTTGCATCTAAAAGAAAGAAGTATTGGCGATGGCTACGAAAATCTACTGCACACAGAGATATGAAAATTTGGATAAGGATAGATGATGGTAGATGCACCGTGCACCAGACACTCAATTTTTTTATTCTTTGTTAATTACCCGAAATATTAATTAAAAACCCTTAATGATAATCGCAAAATGGCGAACTTTTATTCTTCAACGAGATTATGCTTCTGTGCTTCCCCAAGCAGTCCTTCCCACTGACGAAAAGCGTAACGTTTGATTTCTTCTGCATTTTCAAATTGGGATATCCCGGTAGAATTAAAAATAAATGATAATAAAGAAAGAAAGAAATGGTATTTTTAATTACTATTTCAAAAAATCTTTTTATTTGGCAGCGATTCGCATCAGTTTTCAAGTTTTCCATTTCTCTGAAGTTTCAAATGTAAAAAAACAAACAAACAACAACAATAAAAATTGTTGATACATTCATGTTATTTTTCAGGATCTAATAATATATCTGGTGTAATAGTAATATTTACTGTTCAAAAATTTTTATGTCATTCCATGGATTCGCCAGACTTATTTTTTCTCTCGGTGCAAATTATCTCAAGATATCGTTTCCCAATTAAAAAATATGTGATTTGAATACCATTTCGCGTTTATAAATAAAAAAATATATATGAGGGGTTGTGCACATTTCCATTACTTATTTTATCAAGATTATAATTTTTTTTGTGGGGGGGGGGGGGTCAAAATTGAAAATTTTATATCTAAATGTCAGAAAATAAATACAAATTAACGGTTAGCTTGAAAAATCAGACCGGAATATGAATAGCACCGCCGGTATACTCTACTGAAGGCAGGGGAAATCAACTCGAGCTTCGATTGGATGGATTTTCATTTAACCCTTTCCGGCGCACTACTCTTTAAAGTTGGAATTTAAAGGAAAAAAAATTAGGCAATCTATTTACGCCTAGAGGAGTACACAGGTATTGTTTTGTAAAGATTGCACTAACCAGTTTAATTATACAGCTGTTGCCGAAGTGGTAACCTCCCATAAGTAAAGCATTGATAAGCTCAGTGAGAAGAGCATTGCTGTGAAGCGCGTATTACAGTAAAACATTTTACCTATTATTTAAAAACAGTAGAGTTTGATCTCTGAGGTGTTGCCATCTAGAATTCATAAGAAAGATTTAAAGTAGCCATTAGAGTAGTTTTTGAAACATTCACGGAGTTTTTGTGTCTCTAAACAGGGGGAACTTTAGGTGTTGCCGACCCGGCAACATTGCGCGTTAAGGGGTTAAAAAGGAAAAATACAAATTCAAGACTATACACTGCTAACAATATAATGTTCGTTCGAAAATATTTTTATTCAAAATTATAAAGTCAAATCAACATGCTGCTGAAGACATTGCGCTCCCCACACCCCATCTCTACATTCGTTTGGAAAAAAATAACATTCAATATTTGACTTTAGAATATTTGAGGTTATTGTAATTGGCCTAGGCGATCCAAGGTGGTTGGTTAGTAGGACATAAAGTGCACGGGATTTTAAAACACCTTTTACATAAATCTATATTTTTCCATTCATATTAACAGCCATCATAGTAGTTTCTAATTTATTCATGTCTAAATTGATTTTTTTTTCTTTTTTTTTTTTTTTTTTGCCATTTTAATCTTTGTAACGTCTACGGTTATGTGTAATGCTAAAAAGTGCTCTTATTTCAAAAATTCAATTATATGTTCGGAAATGAAATGTACAAATCTTACAATCATTACAATAATTTATGCAGTATTTGAATAGACATAAGTGTACGCAGGGGGTGCAGGGAAAGGCTCCCCCTTCAATCTTCGAAAAAATTAGATAATTTGGACATCTACGGCCAAATTTAGTCTATCTTCATCAACTCTCCCCCCTTTTCGCTATCATGGTAATTCTAGAGTACTAGATAGGTAAAAGATAGATAAAAGGTATTTACTATTTTGCTCAAAAATCTATGGTGTGAAAAGAAAAAACACTTTTGTTCAATACATAATAGTTTCCACCAGAAATGATCATTAGTAGAAGTGCTGAACAAAATTATTGCTTTGGCCGCTTAAAGTAAGCTTTACTCTTTAAGTGCGAAAACCAGTGTTAAAACTACGGCACGGAATGCCAACAACTTCACAAATGGCTGATGCTCCATTTTTACCAGTTAAAATTTGTTACATAGCTGACGCCAGTATCTCCAATCAAAAAGCTGTACACTGAACAGATGACACTAACATAACACTGTACAGAGAACAACAACATACAAAAGGCTATACAAATGTAATGAACATTATCAACTTTTTGGCAATTTCTGGACCCCCGCTACCATTACAATATCATACGTTATCATTCCTCAATAACATTCTCTTTTCTTTATTGGTAAACACAAGTATTATTTCAAACATACTTTACACCTGTTTTCTTAAACGCAGATTATATATATGCACGGAAGAATAGAAGTACCAAACATTTAGATATTCAATATTTTGACAATAAATATTTTTATAGTGATTTAATTATTTTAATTTTCATAAAAATAGTTAACAATAGTCACCAGAGTCAACAAATAGTCAACAGATATATATATATATATATATATATATTGCAGACTATTTTGATATAACGAGCAAGTTATATATATAAAAAAATATATATATTAATGGAAACAAAGAGAAAATTTTGGTTGGATCATTCAAAAATGATAAATATATCAAGACACCCCATCCCTCTATAGAGATATCTTCCGATATCATATGCTAGATTCCCCCCCTAAAGTAATAACGTTATGTATGCATAGCCAGTGCCGTAGATAGAAGTGAATAATGGGAAAGGGGGGGGGGGGTCATATTTTCTCTCTGTGACGCAGAAAGATAAATTAGTACATGTTCACTCTGTAGTTACTTTGTTTCTCGTTAAACTGTTGTAATAGTTTTATTTTACGCTAAGAAAAGAATAGGATGATGAAAAATTAGAGTGTAAAACGAGTGAAATCTTAAACAACTTGTTAGCTTCATATGTGTAAATAGGATGAGCAAGTGTTGAAACACTTATTTTAGTTACAATTTAGTATTTTTGCAAAAGCTGTGAAAGGTCCTCAAAACTTAATTAGATTTTTAAACAAAATTTCATTTGAATTTTTGGAATAGAAATCAATTTAGTGACTTTGGAATCTTTTCCAGGGAGGCTCGAAATATTTGAGGGGAAGCTGAGCCGCCCATAGCAGCCCCTTAGCTACGGCCCTGTGCATAGCCCCCAAGTTCTGATTTTACATTGTTTCTCTATTCAGGGTTCTCCAAAGCGTCCCCCGCGGACGCCGCGATTGCGCCCTTAGGTTTTCTTGGCACCCATTCGAGTGTATCCTTTTATACGAGCTATTTTTAAGATTAAAAATCATTTTAAGGGATGCATTTTTAAAAGTAAAAAATATTTAAATTGTCTTCTTGTATACTTATCGATGACATTAAATAAGTTTTAATTATTTAATGCTATTAAATTGTTATTCAGTGATTAAGGTTTCTATAGCTTCTTCATCTAGAAAATCATCTACAAAACTTTTGAAGTCCTCTTAAAATCTAATTTTAAATTTATTCTGAACTAAATTATATTGCAAATTATTTTAAAATAATTTCTGAATCATAGGGGACTTATAGCTATCAGCGAGAGATGTACGCGCATCATATAAGACGCTTTTAACATATAAGTCTACTTCTATTCATGGACTGATATTGTAGGAGAAACTTTTACCAGTATTTCCGAATAGTAATTTTCTTCTTATTTACGATAAATTCTGAAGTAAAGTGAAAATTGTTTCTTATAAATAATAATAATAAAAAAACAAGTGAAATTTAGCTCCTACGATAATAAAACTGTATATTATGCTTTTCCACCGCAGTGAAATAATAGTGTTGCATATTTTCAGCTATGGTGGCGCCTTTTATTATTTATAACTATATGAAGTGCGCCTCTGTTTATAAAGATTGGGCAGGTCTTGTCTAAATGATATATTAGAGGACTTATAAGTAGAATAAAATAAAATTTTAAAGAAAGAAATTAATATTTCTAAAGAATTTTTTATAAGGTAAATCTACAAAAGATAATTCAGATGCCAAGAAAATATAATACATTTTAGTATAAATAAATTAAAGTTTTTTTTTTTTAAATATTTGCTTTTCAACTGACATTTTTTGGCGCCTTTACTGCTTCGGCGCCTGTGTGCGCCGCACACTTTGCACACTGGGTCGGAACGCCCCTGCATATATCTATATTCTGTTATTTTTATCCGGTGTCAGTTAAAAAAGAATTCATTATTATTCATTTCAAAAATATATTTTCTGAGATCTGTTTCGGCGATTTTTCTGTAATATTTAAAATGCTGCACATCGAAGTGCAAAAATAAAACCTATTAAAATAAATGGTGTACATTAGGGTGAATTGAAAAAAATTATTTTTAAAAATCAAAAACATGTAGGTTTCAAAAGTTGCCTTTATACTAGTACATCATCTGCGTGAAATTTTACCGCTGAAAAAAAAATGGTTCTAGTCTACGCTTTTGGTACAAATGCCAAAATTTTTGGCTAAAATTTGACATTTTTTCAAAAAAAATTAATAAGTTAATATAACAATGATTATTATTCAAAAGTATTATTTAAACATTTATTGTTAACTATTAAACATATTTAAACTATAAAGCAAGATCTTTATTCTGCATAACTGGAGCAAAATTTTTGGTAAAAAAAAAAAAAACAATCTTACCGCTTATATTAAAGACAAGTACCAAAATGATTTTGATATGTATAGATGCTTTCGAATAAATGGGAGATGAAAATTGATCCAGGTGATTGAACGTAAATTTACCGTACTAATTTCATAAATTTGTTAACAAGAACAACAAAAGAAAAAACAGTCACGTATGCGTGTTTTATGGGTACTTATCATTGTTTTGAGTAACATTACATTACATTAGTAATCGTTTTGCCTAATAACATAATTTTTTTAGAATAAATAAACAGAAAATTGGCTTTGAAAAAATGAGCTCAAGTATAAAAAGTCTTATATACGGAATGATCGACCCGAAAGTGGTTAAGAAACAACGCGATCTGCGACAATTCATCGAAAAACAGTATATTAATTTATACAACTGAGAATCCATGATTGACAATGTTGTTTTCAAAAAAAATCACATTTAAAATATCGATCGATATTTCAATGAGTATAAAGACGCGTTCTTAATACTTTTTAATAAACATATTATGAAAAAAAATAATGTTATTTTATCTCATTTTTTACTGTAATTTACAGAACATATGTTCGCCATCACGCTTACAAACATAAATATTAAGCTTATTAACAAATGTGTAAAAAAATTCGCATTTGAAAATGATAATTATCTGGCAGCGCTAATTAGTTTCCCCAGAACAGCCATAAAAAGAGAAAAGTATATCATTAGCAGACACAAATTTATACTTCGAAGCATTTAAGCTGGATTTTGAAGTAAGGAATGAGTATTTATTTCCATACACGATCTTGTGCGAAGTATCATTATTGCTGGTAAGCGATTCTTTTTAACATTCTCTCTTCTGTTTTCAGAAAAGATTGCATACTTCATAGAGAGTTCTGGTATACAAGTGAAATATGCCAAATTAAAAGAAAGATGGATAATTTGTAAATAATCGTTATTTTGTAAAGATATTCTCATTTTTGACAGTCAATATATTCATCTGTAGCGACATTAATAATAGACTGCTATTATTTTCAGATGGAAACTATACTCTTAAAATTGTACATACCGTAATTTCGGGTGTATAAGCCGCAGATCAAACAATTCTTTTTCGACCCAGAATTTTTTAAGAAACAAATATAACTAGTTAGATCGCCGTAAATATTTGTCTTCAATCACTAAATAAGATTTCTGGGTCTAAAAAGAATTGTTTGATCCGCGGCTTATACACCCGAAATTACGGTAATCAAAGATTCTAAAATGCTTATGTAGAAGCATAAAATTCTAACGGTTTGTAAAGAAAGTGTGATACGGTACTTCATTTATACAACTGTCCATATTCAGTGCTGGTTGATTCTCCAAAATAAAAAAAAATTTGCTAATGAACTTGTTTTATACATCTATTAAAATTCATTGAAACACTACATAATAAATAACAAATACTTTATTTTTAAAGACATATGGAGATCTAAATATATTTCTATTTTTTTTTAAATATATTTCTTTCTAAATTTTTATAACTTCCTTAACCACTTAACTGATACTTTTTTTCCGTACAATAAATTGAAAATATGGGATAAACATCATATTTTTTAGGCTAGAATATTAGTGGTATTTAATCTAAACATTTCTATCATTAAATAGCACGAGATTGTATTTAAAAAATTTTAATATTGTCGAAAAGCTTTACATGATTTAATAAGGAAGCTCTTGTTTGCCCGTATGTCGTACTGGCAAATCAGTTAAGGGTGTATTCGAAAAAAAAACGCTTTCCCATCTTCAACAGCTCGAAATTTTCCGATACAATTTCAGACACATTTTAAAAAGTAGAAACATGAAACTTGCTGAGTGGGTTCTTGAAGGGACGTATGAGGTGCCGTGTGATGTCATTTTACGCTCAATTCATTAGAATTTGATTTATAAACAATTACCTTTTCAGTATGACCCTTTTTTTTGTTCCCAGATCTCCCGATTCTGAAAAATCGGTTCGAAATGCCGTTTCTGATTGCTTTTTTTACAATATTTTCTGCATTTATCAAAGAATTGACAATCATGGCACCTTGTGTGCTTTCCAAATAAGAGATTTTGAAAATTTGGTGCATTTGAGAGCAAAAATGAATTAAAAAATAAATCGGAAAATAAGCAGTTTGAATCGAAATACACCCTTAAGTGGTTAAAATAATTAAGTAGAAATGTGTCACTTTTATATTATTTTGCTTCATTTGACTCTCTGAAATTTTACGATGCTGAGTTTTTGCTTTGAAATTACATTAAATTTGACGTATGTCTGATAAAATAATTAAAGCAAAAATTTACTTATGAGTATGTATCTATATAAAATGCAAGTCTCTGTATGTGTCTGACAATTCCGATTGGACCGCTTTATTGTAATGACATAATGTGTAATTGTTGAAAAATATAAATGACAGGGTTACCATAAAATTCCCAAATCGTGACCAACTTGGAGCATTATCGCCAAATACCGCCAAATTTGGCAACAAAAATAAGTTACCATAAATCAAGCCAACTTGGTGATAGCTAGATAATTTAGCAAAATTGCCTTTGAAAACCATTAATATCCCATAATAGAGTTCACTACAATTTTATTTAAAATCTGCGCGTTTAATTTTTTCCCCCAAAATCTATGGGTCAGAACTTAAAATGTAACATATGAAATGGAAATTGTTTGATATCCTGTTGCGATTTTTTGGTGAACTTTTTTTGCCATTAAATGAATCGTTGCAATTTTTTTTACGTTTGTTCCTTTCAATGAGTAAGAAATAAAAATGGTATAGAGATGTAATATTGGATATGTTTTTCAACAACGAAATATTTTAGGAATCATTTTTAGTATTTTTCATTTAAAATGAATGAGTAATAAATGAAACGATTGGTATGAATGAAATTTCCCGTTTTTATGTTATTTGCAATGACGCTAAATTATGCCACAAGGAAAAGAAAATTCTACAGTTTTACTGCATTTAAAAGAACCGATTTTTTCTCATAAGCAACTCTGTATAAGTATTTCAACTTGAAAAGAGGAAGAGCAGTTAAAAATTTATCTCGAAGAAACTGAAGAGCAAGGTCATCATTTAAATAATGAAAAGTTTTTAGAAAATCATCATAAATGCTAAAGTTTTGCGACCTAATTTTAATTTATTATTTAAATGCATTTTTTATGCATTCATTAAACAGTTGAGTATTATATCTTTTCTATCTAACTTTTTGTCACTTTTAATGCAATATTAATGACGCCACCGCCGGCCTCAGTGCAACGAAATAGTCTGGATGAGAAAAAGGGAACCGATATCGTCAAAGGATGATGATTAAAAAAAAATCCAAATTTTTGCACTTTGTACATATATTGTATGTATCATTTTATCTTATTTTCCGTAATTTTTGACGGGCTATCTTTCTAGTTTTTTTATAATAAGCGATGTATTTCTAATTTTAGATCCAAAAATGCCAAAAATCTATAAAATTCAACTATGATGCTTTCGTAATTATATTTCATAGAATACTGGGATTTTTACTGTTTTATTTTTCGCAGGAAGAAAAAGTTTATCCAAGTAAAACTTATAAGAATCAGGGTCAATATAAAAGTTTTAATCTATACATATAATAAAACAGTAGGACCCGGTGTGTCTGTACATTGAAGATAATTGACAAAAATGGAGTCAGGGCGATAAAAGAAAACCAATGAAACACAAAAAATTTTTTTTTGAATTTTTTGTCTGTCTGTCTGTCTGTCTGTTTGTTCGAGGTTATCTTCGTAACTACTGAATGGATTTTTATGCGGTTTTCACTAATGAAGAATGCACACTCCCGGGCAGTGTATAGGCTTTGTTTCATCAAAATCGGACAACAGACAAAAAAGTAACAAAAAGAAACAAAAGAAACTATTAGGTGCGCTGCTCACGTTTTTTAGTACATAACGTTTTTTAGTACATATAAAATCCAATAGATGTCACTGTGCGATTTTAAAACGCGCTATCGTTATGTTTTCGCCAGTCTACTTAAGTATGAGAAAGTTTCAAGCTGGCTGTCGTTCCATGTGGTTTAGTCGGTAGAACGTCAGTGCGCCATACTGATGGCCCGGGTTCGATTCCCAGCATGGAATTTTTTTTCACTATGTTGGCATTAACGCCTATAAGCAATTAAAAGAATTTGAAATATTGTATTCAAGGCGAATTTTCTCTCTGGGAAAATTTCCTTGCATTAATATGTCAGTGTAATTTTTTTTTCGATTTAATTTTTTTTTTCGAAACTTTGTTTTTCTTAAAAAATTACAGTAAATATTTGATATTTCCCAACGTTTTTTGAATGATCGACTTGCTTTTTTTTTTTTAATGTATGTCTGAACCTTATCTAACTACTTCTTCAAGATTTCTTTAGATAAACCGACCAGCGTAGCGGGCGAAGGCCGCTAGTTTTGAATATTATATTTGGCTATTTTGATTTAAATGACTTTTAATGTGATGAAAAACAATTTTTTAAACATTTTTTCTACTGGAACTTATTGCTACAATTGACAATTTGGGAATTACGTTTTGTAAGAAGGGAGACTGTCGAACATTTTATGAAATTCAATAAAGACTACCAGATGTATGACAAGATTAATGCAAATTCTTTCTCTTTCGCAAAACACAGAATGCCTAAAAAAGGAAGAAAGACAAATCTGCTTTCCTGAACTTTTGTTTATATTACTTAATTATATTCTGCACAAAACCGATGAAAGCTGTATGAAAGCCATCAGAAGAATTAAAGTCTAAACGAAAGAATAAAGAATAATTAAAACGGGCCCAATGGAAGAAACACTCTTGCCCATAATGAAAAATTTTACAAAAATCTTTTAGAATTTACATACCAGGCTCTTTTAACTCCAGAAAGTTTCCACTAATATTTTGAAGAATGAAGATTTTTTTCTATTTGCATATATTTTTTTACTCCAATGTATTTTCCGATTGCATACCAGATTTTAGCAAGTAATAAACATAAACGATGACTGTACTTACTTTTATTTACAAAATATACAAAATAAGTTGAAAACTCTGTCTTTTTTGCCCCAGAAAAGATTACCATAAGATGTAATTTTAAGTATAACTTAACTAAGTGTAAATTTTTTTTACCCCTTACATTCCATTTTATTAAAAGAGAATTTTGGACTTAAATCCTTAAAACTTACTCTTAAAATATCTTTATTCCAGTAATTACTTTGTTAGACGACAAACGACATAATCCACTCTTTAATTTCGAAGAGAATTTAAGAGTATTGAATGGTTAAAATTATCTTGTACTCCTATTTACCAAATCAAAAAAAAAAAAAAAAAAAAACAGCGTTAAATGAAAATATATTCATAAAAACAGATTAAGTGTTTTTCGTTTAATTAAAGGTTTAGTTATGTTTTTAAAACCTCAACCTCTATTTGTATTTCTTTTTTCTTTTCTTTTTTTTCTTTTTTCTTTAATAGCGATTTTTTTTTTAAATGTACGAAATTGACGTGCATGTAGTATTAAAACGGCATATTTAATATAAAAAAGTATTTGAATAATAAAAATATAAAAATATTGAATATTAATATAAAAAAATATTTTCGTTTAGACTAGAAATGCAAAAGCCAAAGCGTTGTACAATTAAGTCAAATATAACATAAAATCTCCAGAATAACGGGCCGGTATTCGAACCACCATTTTCCCTTCAGTTTGATTATTTCAAACTGATATTAGCTTTTTTTTTAACTTACACTAGCTTTTTTAAATTTGTCAAATATTTGAAGTTTTAATAATTTCCCTTTTTTAAACGACTTTAACCCATTAATGCCCGAATTATTTTCTTCATTAAAAATGAAATTTTGGGTTTCCCACCACTTTTAAAAAATCTATAACTTTTATCTTAATTTAATGAGGAATTTGTCTCGTGAAAAATAGTCCTTATTTATCTTTCTATGTACTGGTGTGAAAAGTGTTTTATTGCCTTTTTTGTAATCGTCTCTAAAAAGGGACGCTAGGCACTAATGGGTTAAACGTCAAAATAATATCAAAAATGATTTTAAATTTCAAGCAGATGTGAAACGTCTACTTATCTTATTAATTGGATATTCGGCATCAAGAAATTTAAATAGTATATTTTAAAAACCTATGCGAATGTTTTATTTCAGATAACTAGAACACAATACCATACGCCAATTTACCGTGCACTCCGGGTCTAGTCCATACAATATAATTTTTTTTTATACAACAGTAATCGCACGTTCAAATGAACGTACAGTAAATTAATTCCCTAAAACTTTCTATGTGCATAATTTAAGCAACAACCGATTTCGTAAACGCTTTACGAATTAAACCGTAATGGGAGAACCTCCACTTAATTTAATAAGCAAATAAAATGGATCGAGTTTTCTGGAAATCAAGTAGATAACCATACGCCTAATTTTTCTGAAACAACTCAATTTGTCGCTGCCAAAAACATTCTCCTACATACTACTGCACATTTAAAGATCAATGCCCACATAAAATGATTCAGACAGCATTTAAGAAATAAATGATAGTCTAGAGTTAAAATGCGATTCCAAAAAAAGTATTTAATGCTGCTAATTAGTTTCACTAGACAAATTAATAAAAGGAGAAATGAATCATTATCGCAACAGAAATTTAAACTCAAAATACTTTTCGTTCTTCCTTAAAAAGAGAAATCGTTATTCATTAATGTGCATACATTTATGTATAACCAACTTGTTAATCAATAACATTAGTTACAGTAACTACTTTATTTACAATTTAATTACTATCTGTTAGAGAGAGATTATTATTTTTAAGTCCTCTTAAGTAGTCAAGTAAAAAATAAGAATCATCGATTTAGAAACACCATTGTTGTTAAAATTATTTTATTAAGTTAAATCTTATAGAATTTTTTAAAAAGTAATTAATGACTTTAATTAATCCTTAATGTTGGTTTGTTTGAGTTATGCAAATATTAATAGCTACAAAAATAACTTTCAATCACAATAAAAAATCCTAAAGTGATCGAATTAATGGAAATATATCTATATTATTAAAAGATGCTTGTCAAATTCTTACTATCTACCTGTGGATCTGCCTCTTAGTGAGCTGGCTAGGGAGATGTATGGCAGGCAAAAGTCTCCATATATTTGAATAAGGTAACAAGGAAATCATCAAATAGAATTTTTATGTAAAAACGGAAAAGTTACACGGTGTACATTTTTCATTTTTTGACCGAAGTTTATTTTTACAGCGAAGTTTGGTTTCGCTTCTTTGCTAACATTCTAGACGCAGTGTACTTTTACACAATATTCAGTTTTCTGAATTCTTATAAATTATAAATGAAATCTATTGAAGCGTAATTTAATGTTCTTATTATTAGATGTTTTTTGTTAGAATTTCCATTGTTGCTGCAGGTAGACTGCTATTTTACGGACAATGTTTTTATTCTATGGCATATACGTTATTTTTAAATCTACAAAAACTCATTTCTGCGCTTTAAACAGATTTAAAAAGAATTTTTAATAACAAATATTGCTGAATTAAAAAAAAAATACATTCATTACACAATTACGAACGAACCCGTTTTAATGCTTAGAATAATTTAAAAAGCATTAAGAGCTTATAAATAGATTTCTCATATAACTTAAATTTTGGATATCTATCTACAAAAGTAAAATACCTTTTTAGTCATGCTTTTAACTTTTGTCAATCATATTTAAATTTAATTTGATTAAATTTAAATTATTTCAATATATTTCTCAGCTCAGATTTTTTTTTTCAGGCACACAGCAACAGAAAAAGTGAGATTTATTTCAGCTTGCCGGGAAAAATGCGGTGACTAACAAAGAAAATATGTGTATTATTTGGTTGTATAAAAGAAAAATATATTGTGATTATTAGGTTGGTGATTAAGTAGTTCCAATAGGGAAATACCGAAATGATTTCTAAAACAATTTCAAACGACAAAATATGTTTTACTGATAAAAGGTACAGTTAGGCCTCTGTTTGAATGATGTAGTAAGATAACCGTACTCTCAATACAAGGCTTACCTGTCGAGTGGCTGTTCTAGGCGGACTTTTTTTTTAGCGTTTGTATGACCCTTAGAATTAGATACCAGTATTTTTTTTAATTATTCCTAGACTTAACTTTCTGAGACTAAAGGTGTGCTTTAAAAGGAATGCTTTTAAAATATACTGGTGTTAAAATTAAAGGGATCGTAAAAATGCTGACACAAATCCGCCTATGACAGCTACCATTTTTATGTCGGCGCGTAGACCTATGATTCAGTGTGTGGATAGTAGTGTGTGAGGTTTCTGCTATGAAGAAAAAACTGTTTTTCAGGACCAGAAACTATATTTGTCAAGCTATTCTTTGATTCGGAATACATCAGCTAATTGTAAAATCGTTCAGAAAAATGACTACTAATTCTGCCACAAATTATCGTATAAAAACGTTACTTTACCAGCCGGTATTTGATAACGTCTTCTAATAAATTATATGTTTAAGTTCACTTCGATGGTATCTGCATATATAAATTTTAGCAAACGTTAATCATTATCAATACTAACACATAATTGTGACATCAAATTTGATTGGTTGGTTGTTTGTGTTTATGATGGCCAGTTGTCAACACAAAGAATATAGTTCCTAAGGGAGAGTGCCCTCCGTGGGGGTCTTTCCAAGGGAACCGACATCACATTTGAATTCTTCAGGTAATTTTATCTCTGGATACTAAACCGTAAGTCGTTTGATCAAGCAGTAAGCGACTTATGCGGAGAAAAGTTTGGAGCTCCTAATGATAAATTAATTTTTAATCGTTTCAAAACAGATTGCATTGAGGGGATTTTTTAAAGAACTGAAATAATACTTAATGGTATGAGCTGCAATTTCGAAATTGTTGAAAAATATGGTTTAAGAAATATTTGTAGTTTAGTTTCTAGATATCAATTTCCATCTAAACTTTTACAGATTATAATACGTATTTCTTTCGAAAATTAATTTCATACTTTATATTTTTAATTGAGTTAATAGTGGATATATACTTTTATTTAACGACTGCTTCTCAGTGGTTGAAATGCAGTAAGTAGAAATTACAAATCATCGATCAAGCTAAAGTTAGCAACCAAGCAATTGATTCTCTATGCAACTACCAGTGTTCATGGCAAAATGTACTGAACATTTATAAAGTAAAATACTTTATGTATAAAAAAATTAAGTAGCTGAATAGAACCTAATAATAATGTTTTTTTCTGATAAGTATTCCCCAGCTTGTAATACTCATTATCATCTGAATAATTAATCGTCACCCTGTATTTTTAGAGGGTTAAAGAGCAAATTTGAAAATTACATTACGTGATAACTCTTAGTGCTGCAACGATACAAAAAATTGCCTTTGAATCCAGCCAAAACAAAGCTTTTCAGTGATGCTTTTAACGTATATTTTCAATTATTGTTCAAGATTACTGTTACGTGCTCATATAATCGTAACTATAATCATAATGAAAAATAATTTTATTACACAAAAGTACTTTTTCTGAATCGATATTCATGAAAGTCACAGAAACATTTATCTGTTTTATGATAAGAAAATAAATAGATTACAATGAGAAATCATTGTTATTATAAGAAAAATCAAAATAAATAACTATCAGAAGAACAATCTCTGATATACTTTTAAAGTAACCTTTTATTGCGCAAGGTCTTTTTTAAACAAAAATCCATTAGCGACTAGAATGTAGATCATAGAGTTAACTTCAAACTAGAGTAAACCAAGTCCTATAAAGAATTAATGATTAATCGATAAACTCGTGAACAATGACACTCCTATCGATTTATTGTAGTAAATAAAAAAGTTGTTTTCATTGAAACAGTTTCTATAGCTAGAAATACTTTTTGAATTAAATGCGAATGCCTTGCCAAAGAATTGCATTTTTCAACTTTCTAAATGTTATCCTTTTCAATGGCGATACTCTTTCAGAGCTACACGCTGATAATGTGTGGAAAACTTTACTTAACGTGCGACGGTAAAATAAGTGCCTAATCTCTATAAGTCCATTAATTAAATAAAATTTCGAATATACTTTCTAAGAGTTTTTAACACATAAAGTTTTTTCATATGTATAGGAAAATTTTTATATTTATGTTTTCCTTACAGTTGCATATGGACAACTAGTAATTTAAAATAAAGTGTAAATTGGTAAAATTCGGTGAGTGGGAAAATTAGGTGCACGCTTTTTTTCTTTCGATGAGAGATCTTTTACTTACTCAGCAATAAATCATTAATCGATGTACCATGACGTACGTGCGGAATAAAAAACTTCCGGTGTGTTGCTAAAAAAGTTATAAAAAAATCAAATATATTTTCCTAGACTTTTAACACACACAGTTTTTTCGTTTGAGTAATAAAATTTTGATATTTATGGTTTATATTACAGGGCTCCCAAATGGTCCGCGAACTGAACATCAGTATTTCTTAACAGAAAATTTCATAATACGTTTGAGCTAAAATCAACTTCCAAGCGTGGTTTCTTGACAGTTTGCAAGAAAAATCTAAAAAGAAAATGTCTCTAAAAAATTTCTGATGTTCAGTTCGCGGACCATTTGGGAGCCCTGATATTATAATTGTTTATGAACAAGTAGTAAGTAAAAGAAATGGATAACCTAGTGAAATTTGGTGTGTGTTGGGGGAAGGGAGAATTGTGTGCCAGTGTACTTCTTTATTATTGTTTTTTTAAATGAGATATTGTTCTTTCTTAAACAGATCAATGATTACCTGGTGTACTTCGATATACTGATGTAATGTGAAAGAACTGCCCTGTTGTGCCATTATGTGCCGGAAACCTGGTAATTACATAACATTTGGAACGTATTTTCCTAGATTAACACACGTATTTTTTATATGCACAGGTAATTTTTAACTTTTATATTTTTAAATAATTACTTATGACCAAATAATAATAAATAATAGTAGGCAACCTAGTAATATTTGAGGAAATTGTTTACGAAATATTCATTATTGGATAGATTTATTTCTACTCACAAGGAAGGTCTCCATACGGACAGACTGAGAAAATTCTTAAAAAATTACAGAGCATTCTTCTAGTGTGGATATATATGTTTATAAGAAAAGTCAGCGGCACCCTTTTAAAACCGTTCGTAAAAAAAAATAATGATCATTTCGTTTATTTGGCGGTTTATCACCGATTGGCGACGAAATAAAATTTCAAAAAATACATTTTATGTCAAATACTTTTTAAGATAAAAATGTTTCATGTTGGACTTGTATTTTAAAATAATTATTTAAATAACTTTAATTTTGTCAGTTTTAGTTTGTTTTAACTGTAGTTTTATGATATACATATACTGAAAGTTAACTATGAAATATTATGAATTAAAAAAAAATTAAAATCGCTTTCAATCTCAAAATTAAATCCAAATGAACACTGTCAATTCAACTTTGTTGCTATGGAAACAAAAACTTCTCCGATATTGAAATTTATTACTGCAGCATTCTTCATCTGGTCTTTATTTTGGAATACACTTAAATATATACAAACATTTTTTTTATATATGACATTCTTTGTACAATGATAAAATTAAATAACTGCAGCAAAAAAATCCTAAATATGCAATACAAAACGAAAATATATGTATTAAACTCCTTAATTGTTTAAATTTAAATTAATAAATACCGTTTACAAGCATTCTAAAATCTATTGATAAGGAATTTTCAGTTACGTTAAAATGGTTTGCTTTTGGCGAGAAAATCTGGTGCTCGCGAAATCGAGTGACTTTTTTGTCTTTTCACGCCATATATTCAAAAGTATTTTATTTTTTTATAGAACATCTATTGCAATTCCGCTGATAAATTTGACTGATCCTTTATAATATACATAAGTAGTTTAATTAGTATTATTTTTTCAAAATGTCCTGAGTATGCCCAGTATGGAAACCTTTCTTGTCAGCAATAAATAAATGATTCCCAAACGACGTACAGTGGCACAATGGTAGCCCGTGAGAGAACTTCGAGTATGCCTCGAAAATATGCCATTTTCAGATATTAAGAGATGTATTATTACTTTATGCTATATCAACATTAAGATAAATCTTGGTAGTTATGCTTTTTAGACATAAAATAACTTCTCGAATATGTTAAGGTTTAAGCCTACCCTCAAATCGTTGTTTTTCGAAATTTTTCGATTTAAATTTTGTTATTTTACATTCAATTTCAAACATGTAGGATTCTAAAAATGCTTTACTTTTGGTTGTGATAGTAAAAAGCAAAGTTATTGCCCAAAATATAAACCGAAAATGAATACTCCGAAACTGGAATTGGCCGTTTAAAGAACCACACCAAGGTACAAAATACATTTTAATATATAAACGTATAACACATACAGAAATATTGGGTTGGGGAAAAAGTAATTTCATTTTTTCCCAATAGATTGATTAAGCCATACTATACAACGTTTGAAAGGTAACAGTCTCTAAAAAAATCTAGATATAAAAGTAGCGTCATCTGTTTAATTAGTCAAAAGTTATTGCGTTTTAAAAATAGAGATTCCAGAAGATTATTTTCGTCATATTTTAGTTTTTTACTTCCAAAAAGGGAAAAATGCGGCGCAGGTTCATCGAAAATTGTGCGGTGTTTATGATGATCAGTGCTTAAGTGAACGCCAAAGTCAGAATTGGTTTGCTCGTTTTCGTTCCGGAAATTTCGATGTTAAAGATTAACCTTTCCCTGGCCGGCCAATCGTTGAAAAAGCTGATGATTTTTTTTTTTTTTTTTTAAATCGAGGTAAACTGACATATTTCTTCCCGCGAACACTTTTGAACCATTTACGTACAACTGAATACCAAAATAAGCTCGATACTTGGGTTCCCTATGAACTTATAGTGAAAAATTTAATAGACAGTTTCCATTTGTAAATTGCTACTGAAGTGTAATGAAATTCAGCCCTTTTTGAAATAAATGATTACTGGTGATGAAAAGTGAATCACGTACGACAACAATGTCGAAAAAGATCGTGGTCGACGCTTCACAAACGGTGGCAAAGCCCGGATTGACGACAAGGAAAGTAATGCTGAGTGTTTGGTGGGAGTAGAAAGGAATTGTCCATCATGAGCTGCTCGAATCTGGCCAAACCATTAAATCAGCAATCTACTGTGAACAACTAATGCGGTTGAAGCAGGAAATTTAAAAAACCCGGCCAAAATTGATCAATAGGAAAAGCTATGTCTTCCATCATGACAACGCTAAACCACACACATCTTTAGTCACTCGGCAAAAACTGAGAGAACTTGGGTGGGAAGTTTTGATGCACCCACCGTATAGTCCGGACCTAGATCCGACCGATTATCATTTGTTGTACCCTCTGAGGAACTCTCTTAATGGTGTTAGGCTGGCTTCAAAAGAGGCTTGTGAAAATCCCTTTCTTTAGTTTTTTGCCCAGTAATCTCAGAAGTTCTAGTGACAGAATTATGGTTTTACCAGAAAATGGCAAAAGGTCATCGAACAAAATAGCAGATATATTACTGATTTTTTTTTTTTTTTTTTTAATTTATATAAATAAATTCAGTTTTAAAAATACGACAAAAAGAGAAATTACTTTTTCCTCAACCCAATATACTAACTTCTAAAAATAGGGTATATTTTAAAACTGTAAACTTAATGTATAATTGTTTGCGCTCTATGAAAATCTTAAATTGCGTTTTTTGAAAAATTTGCGATTTCATTTGTGTACGCTTACGGGAAACACAATTTCTTAATAAGCTTTATGATATCAAAATAAAATTTTGTGACAAGGTTATACTCATCTATAGCTAAGTTATGGAGTAAAATATAGCTTGTATGTTTGTATATATTAATTTAACCACTTCACCGGCTACCCCGAGATAAGTCGGGGGTTAAATCACTGTTTCTCCATACCCGTCGCCGGTTAAGTGGTTAAGAACCATTTTTATTAAAAAATACACGATTTTTTTAGAAAAAAAAATGCTTTGTATACAAATTTGGAATATACTTTTTAACTTAGGAATTATTGCAAATATTTTTCTTTATAACACAGATAAATGTATTGTTGAAAAAAAGTGAAATACATTGAAGAGTTTTTGTTATAGAAGGTTTGCTATAAATTCCATTTTTTACTAAAACTTGAATAAATATTGCCTAAATTTGAAAATTTAATTTAAATCCCATTAAAATTTATACGAATTCATAGTTTTATTCCGTCTTTCAGCTAACAACACTTATGTTTGGTAAAAATTTCATATTTTTCGAAAAAAGTTCCCGAAAGTAGGCACATACCTTCAAAATCTACGCGTTGTTGAGCGGAGAAGTTTCTTTTTATAACAGCTTTAAAAAAAAAAACAAGTTGGAAATTGCACGTGAAGCGTAGCAAATGAGGTGCGTTCGTACGATAACGAAGTTTTAAAAATATTACTCTCATATATCAATCTCATAAAATTGTAAATAGTGAATTACAATTAAAACGCTTATCAAACAATGTTCTCCCTATATACCATTATGTATACCATTAAACGTATAGAATACATTTGAAACTTTTTCGCCATTGACCATAATGTAATTGAATACTTTTGATTGCCCCTGTAATTGATCTATGCACCCGATTATAAAAAAATTTGAAATAACTCGACAAAATTATGTAATAATTATGTATTTTAAATTTCAAACGATTAAAATGCATTTGTAACTTTTTTCCCCATTGACCGTAATGTAATGGAATACTTTTCATTGCCCTTGTAATTGATCTATGCATCCGATTTTCATAAAATTTGAAATGACTTGACAAAATTATGTAATAATTATGTATTTTAAATTTCAAACGATTCGGTTCTGTAGTTTTTGCATTGTTATATGCGGACGGAATGACGGACGGACAGACGGACGGACGGAACGACCACTATAGATGCTACGTATTTACATAATTACGAACGCACCTAAAAAGGAAAATAATACTATTAAATTATTTAAAAAGCGCATAATCGTGTTATATTTTAAAAGGCAAAAAAGTAATTAAAAAAATTCTGTATAGGTCAATAAATTTATTCATTAAATGTAAAAATTGACAGTTTTATTAAAACTTTGACAATCAATGCCGCTCATGGCCGTAATATGTCACACTGAATACACCTACTCGTCAAATAGAAAAAATAACAAGGAGAATTTAATATTTTTGAAATGTAAACGTGTTGGTTTAAAGTAATCATTCGATTTTAATTCGTTTATAGTTGTATATATTATCAATTTATACATAGTTTAATTTTTATTTCGTAGCGTTTAATGAAAGTAAATGTCAGTTTACATACGCACTTTGTTTAAGTTATAAATATTGCCTAATATTTAATTACGAGCAAATAATAATAATAATAATAATAATAATAATAATAATAATAATAGACAAAATTAATAATAATAATAATAATTACAAGATAATAATAGCAATTAATTACAAGATAGTAATAATAGTAATTACAAGATAGTAATAATAATAATTGCAATATTTAATTTGTGAATAGTCTTTCGAAGTTTAAGATAATCAAGCGTAATTCTCTTGGAAAATTGCATTTAATGTAATAATTTTGACGAATTATTTTTTTAACTTATAAGAACATCGTTACAATTTAATAAGCTCGTGAAAAAGTAGTTATGCGCTAAATAGCGTTTAAATGGGTACATATTGGTGATGTCACTGGACATAATATCCGCAAATATAACATCTGTTCTCTAAAATTATTTTAAGATACTAATTGCTAGGATTAGTAAGATGATGTTGCAGAATTCTGTTTTGTGCAGTTAATATGTACGTTATTCTATTTAATTTTTGTATTTTATAACACTTACTGTCTGCATCATGAACACAAAATTAATTGTAAAGTATTTACACTGAGGACGTCTCTAAAGTTATTTCAAGAAAGCTAAAAATGCTTTATACGTTCTACACATGCTACTTATTTCTGCAATATAAATGACTATCAATCTCAGTTTCAAGATCAAAATCTTTCTCTATTTCCATCTTCTGAGTTGTTTGGCAACTATCTACTTTTTACACATGGGCAAGACTCGGTTTATTCTGACATTAAATATTTTAATCAAATAAAATTCTAAACATTTAAGACTTTTCTTTGAATTTCATTTGGCAGTAATTTCATAAAAAACGTCAGAAAAAATAAGTTATTGTTAAAAAGTAAAAACTCAATAGGATGAAAAGTATATGCTTGTGAGAATCAACGGATATATAATTATTTGCTATAATTTGTAAATACATTTTTACAACAAAGAAGAAATAGTATATTTCATTATTTAATTAATTTTATGTTTATACCTCAATATATTTCCATTATTATATGCTTTCAAACGCAATTGTTACATCTTATATTACGGCTTATATTGCGGATTTTTGATACAAAGAAATTCATCAAAATGCACAGTTGTAAATTATACACTAGTTGTAAACTATACACTAATAATAATAATGAAGAAATAAGAAAAGATTATCATTAGCACTGACGAAAATCGTACGAAGTGTACGTTATCATTTTGCCTTATATATTTTTTTTCTTTATGCTTGTACTATCTTCTAATTTTCAATATTATTTATTATTTATTCATGTTACATATCATATGAAGGTTTCTTTAAAAATAGCGTTCGACGAATAACGCGGTGAATATACCGAAAAAAAAAGAAAAACAGTCTCAAGCTTTAGTCGCTTGTAATACGACTTATATGACATTTCAAAACATCTTTATGAACATTTAAAAAAGAATAAATCTTTATAATGTGAATATAAAAATATAGTAAATATTTTTTAATTTTATTAATACTGAACGAGTGTTTGGTGGCAGTCATTTAAAAATCTGTAACCACTTAAAAACGCGATTATTTTTTCATTCTTAAATTCCAAATATAGTTACAGAGATCAAACATAGCATTTCCGCAGAGCATATCCTTTTATTCATCTGCTGAGTTAATCTTTAAAACGTGCAATAAAAATAAATAACTGGTTTATACAAGCAGTGTTTACATTATGTAAATATCAACAAGAGGTAAAACTAGAAAAATAAACTAAAGGGTAAAGTAGGAACGGAAATACCGAAAATACGTATGCGAGCATTTTTAAATGTCATTCAACGACACGAATTGAATCTCACGCTTTCCTACTTCTTTTGAGAGAGGGGTGAGCTGATCTTATTTGCTTTTACAATAGACATCAAAGTAAACAGCTTACAAGCGAGAAAATTTTCAGAAAAACAGCCGGTACATCTCCATCCAAGTATTTTTTTTTTTCGAACTGTCGTTGTTGGAAGAAGAATACCAGAAGGCCTTAGCTTGCGTTTGACAAGCGGAAGTCTAGCCAGAATGTTGAGATTTTGCAGTCTCCTTCTCCAGGACATCTGCTAGCCAAACTATTCTAGTACCGAATTCACAATCTCCCCCTTTCGAGAATGCTGATAAATAGAGCGCGCGAAATCCTAAAAATATTACCTCCGCCTTCTAAGGCGATAAGGAGAAAGTTTTTCGCAAGGTTTTCATTTTCGAAATGTATTGTATCGGAGATTCACGATAAAGGTATTTGAACGATGGCCAATTACTATTATTATTAAAACTAGGGAATCTAACCGGGACCTGCTGTATTATAGAATAAAATAAAAAAAATATATTTTTTAAATATTAACACATTTTTTTAAATTACACGCAAAGAACTCGAAAAAGCATTTTTATTTGAAAACTATATTTCACAATCACTCTTGAAATTTATTAAGAGCAACTTTTTTGCATGAAAAATAGGAGAAGAAATCGTCAAAGATTTTGTTATTTACTGCAACCTTTTCTTATTCTAGCCATTTTAATTATTTAAGTACGTAGTTTGATTACATGTCTGTCAAATTTTACTTTTGTTTATATCATTTTGTTCAATGTGTCAGAAAACACAAATGGTTCCAAGTAAGTTTCAAGAACAAAAATTGTAATAAAACATGGTGTCGCAAAACAATAATTCACTTAGAAGTACATGTTGTTCCTTGCTAGCATAACTCGGATGTCAGATTACAAGTCTTTGCCTAATAATATTTTTTTAAATATAAGTCATTCTTTTATTAACAAAAAAAACTTTTTAATATTTTTCTATGATTAAATTAGGCGAAACATTTTAGAAGTATCTCTTGATAAAACTGCATGTATCCTGTAGACAGACAGATACTATACACTGTAGCCAGAATTGCAGCGACAACTGCTGCTAAAAAATGCTGTACACTATAAGGAGACAGTGTTGCCAGTGGCTACTTTTTTAAAATTCAGGTTTCTCGATTGTCACCACTTTTTGGAAACTGTAAATTACCTTTTGTTTTTGCCTTAATTACCATGACATTGAATAACGCATATTTTATCATTTGTAAAATGTGGTGCCAGTCAAGAATCTGAATTTAAAAAAAAGTAGCCCATCTGGCAACACTGTAAGAAGACAAAAAAGAGAAATTTTACTATACTCAAAGCCAATTAATAATGAATGTCTGCAAATGCAGCATCCATAATACTTTGATTGAACATTTAAAAAAAATATGTTATTATGTTACAAATAATAAATCTTACATGCATATTTAGAAATAAGAAAATATTATCACGCGAGCGAAAAATTGAAAAAAAAAATGTAATTAAAGGAATTCTGAAGAAGAATGAACTCATTTTCTGAATACAAGTGCAAATAGAAAAAAAAAGAGTAAGAAAATATTTATATTAAACTGAAAACGAATCCATCCCTTATTTAGAATTTAATAGTACGGTAAAGATGTTTAAGAATGGTTTTGGATGAAGTTAGATTTCCTCATTATTCTAAATTTTGAAAGACTCTTGGAAAAATTCCTTTTTATAATCAAAGAAATATAAATGTAAATTGTAAATTGTCCCATCATACTAAAACCCAAAGGGATTGAAGTAACTTTTCTTTATGGGTGCGGAGGGGATTGGGGGAGAGGGGCGGGGTGGGAATTTTAGGATTAACTATGCAATTCATTACTATATAAAATAAAATATGTTCAATTGAAATTGCAACTGTCCAATGTATGCATTTGAATCTCTCGAAAAAAAAATGTTTTATTTTTTTAAAATCCCATTTGCATTTTGTTAGCAGAAAGTTAAAATTGAATAGGCAACTTTATTTGTTCTCTACCGAAATTATTTTCTACAACTATGCCAGAAAAGCACTACGATATTCTTAAAAAATTAATTGATATAAAAGGACATAATTAGAAAAAAAGCATAATTAGAAAAGAAAAAAATATTTAAAAGACTATATCATTTTAATGTAAATTTTTAAAATTAATTTTCATTACCAATTAAATAAAATTTATTGTTTATGGATGGGAGATTATGATTCGATTTTTCGCGATTCACTGTTTTTCTTTTGAAAAAGAATCATGAGAAAAAATTCATTCCACGCTTTATAGCTATAAAAATGAAGCGGAAACGTGGTGTTATTTAACACATATGTTTTAGAACTTGGTGTATAAGCCTCTTATTAGTAAGCATGTATAATATATTATGACTCGCAACAGCCTAAACCGATGCCAGTAAAGTGTCTGGGTTAATATTTATAAATTGATGAAAAGCTTCACTTACATCATCCTGAAAACCTCTTAAAAAACTTGAATATTTCAATTTCCCAGAACAACTTTATGGATAGCAAAATCTGGCACGAGAGTCCCACATAACCTGAGAATGTGATATATAACTTGATTTTATTATAAATGTGAATCGTTCAGGTCGTGTAGACGATAAATATTTTTGTTGCAGATGTTGATGTAATTTTTTAAATGGTTGTTTAGTTTTAATGAAATTTTAAATCTGCTTGATTCCTCGAATTTTCATGGCAATCTAATGTCACCTAAAATAGAATTAGTGCGGCTCCTGGAATTTCCAGACCAGGAAATTCTCCCGTACCAGCATTTTCTTATAGAAATTCAGAGTTTAAATAAAACGAAATTTAACGTGCTAAGGTTATATTTATACTTTTTTATTAAAAATGGTGATATGTTACCTGAAAAACAACGGTACGTGTATGAACCCTGTTACCAAAGTCAAATATTTATTGTGCATTATCAATTCTAAACTTCGACACTTTAACTGAATTACAAAAACTTACCTGTGATATTTATTTACCAGGAAATGCTTTTAACTTGCAACTTCATATTCTGAGTAGTGTATTAAAAACTTAAATTCTGCAAATGAAAAATTAGGTGCCTTGTCAAAACTTTGAATAAACTAAAAAAATCACAGTACATAAATTCCTTCAATTTAAATCTGTGCTTTACTATGCTATTAAGCCAAACAACGACGCCATAAAAAGAATTTTATAGCTTCTCTTTTTTTATAACTGCAGACGGTCACGAGAATGTTTAAAATTTTATATTATATACATATATATATATATATATATATATATATATATATATATATATATATATTTTTTTTTTTTTTGCTATTGATACAATTGTCTAATTCCAAAGTTGACTGTATTGTGCTATATTATGCACGAAATATAAACTTCCACATTTTAAAAATATTTAAAATTCCTAAGAAAAGAATTTTAACAACAAAAGTAATTTTTTTAGATATTATTCAGGATTTCCTACAGCATTTTCATTTTCAGTAGTTTGTAGTTATCTTACTTACATTTCTTATACGCTCTTTTAAGTGATAAGGTATGATTACAATATGTTTATCGTAAGAACGTTGCTTAGAAAGACCATATTGTTTGTTTACAAAAAAAAAAGAAAAAAAAGACAGACCACACAGAGTTCTTTGTTGTACGCTTTCTCTTATTTACTTTATCCGACTATACTTTAAATTTCACATCTTTTGTATTTTAATAACACATTCTCTAAGATTCTGTATTATTTACATATATTTTGTAAGTAAAGATCCAAATAATTTAAGATGTATTTATAATAAAATCTAATAGTTATATTTTTACACATGATTATATCATAATCAATTATATGAAACATAACTCTTTTATAGAGAAAGTCTTTTATAACGTACAAAGCACACAGAAATTACTTAAATGTGTACATATTTTAATTTCTGGCTACAATTTGAAGATCTTTTACCGGAAACATTATTGTAAACAATGACATAAAGAAATAATATGTTACAAAGAATAAGTTTATGATTTTCATTAATCTTCTGTGGCACCAGAGATTCCAGTTTGTCCCTATTTTAATTCAAATTTCGACTTTGCCCAGGAAATTATGAAAGCAGAATTTTACTTTCAGAAACCATGAAATCTCTGCTCTTAAATAAAAAAAAAATTATCTTGAATTTCTGGTATGAATGTGAAATTTCGAAATAATAATAAACAAAAACACCAAACTGGCAACTCAGTGAGACTTGTTATTTGTTAAGGAAGAGAAAATCCCTATAGAGAACGAGACATTGCTTCAACGCTTTCAGGATATGTCTCTCCAGAAAACTCCCCAAGATTTACGAAAACATTTATTTGAAAGAAAATAAACGTTATTTATTTTTTTACGTATTTTAAAAAAGAAAAATTTTAAAATATTACAAATTTATATTACAATTTTTATATTAAGACGATGCCTTAGTTTTTTTTTTTTTTTTTTTTTTTTTTTTTTTAATATAAATTGAGAGAAGGCATATTCCGAATTGAACGGTTTTCATTTTTTTTCTGTGACAATTTAAATTAATTGGTGTATCGATCTTTTAATACTGAATATACTATGGATGAGATGTTTCTTTGCTTTAACCCCTTAACCATCGTGCCCAGTAAATGTAAGTCAATGTTTTAAATATTTAGATTGTTTGATTTCCAACACATTTATGAACTAGTGAAAAATGCTCCAAGGAGCAGTGCAAGAGCAGAATATGATTTTAATTGAGCATTAAAAAGTAATGGACAAGTGCTTCTGTTAATTACTGAGCATGAGGAAGGATAAGGGATCCCTTCTTGGCTACAACTCACTTCAATGCCAACTTTGAAAAAATCATATTTGCGCTTTTTCCATATAAAAGAAATTTGCGGTTCTTTAGTAGAATTTTCCACCGTGCTTTAGATGTTAACCAGGGGTGTAGTCATAAAAATAACATAAGATATATGCTCTAAGCAGAGGGATATTCGAGAATGTGTATACTATAAACTTTCTTGAAAAACAGAGGGTATATGGTGTTCTATTAAAAAGTCCAGAAGGTGTGCGGCGTATAGCCTGTACTACATCTCTGATGTTAACTGCACTGTTCACTCTGCACTATACTACAAATCAATTTTCTGTGCAATTATACACTTAGGGTATGCTTGGTGGCAGTGCATGAATGTGATACCTGCAGGAACTAGGTATCTGGCATTATGTCGCCTTCCTTTACATTTATGTCTAATTAAGCTGCATCTTTAATGGTTACGTCTTTACACTATACATTTTTATAGTAACTGCGACTGATTTGTTTTCACGAAAAAAGCGCAAATATGATTTTTTCAAAGTTGGCATTGAAGTGAGTTGTAGCCAAGAAGGGATCCCTTATCCTTCCTCATGCTCAGTAATTAACAGAAGCACTTGTCCATTACTTTTTAATGCTCAATTAAAATCATATTCTGCTCTTGCACTGCTCCTTGGAGCATTTTTCACTAGTCCTTCTATTTTTCCATATTCCATAGGGATACTGCACAACTTGTTTTGTATTTTATATATAGAAAACAAAATCTTATTTGTATTGAAATTAAAAAATGCTACATACTCTAATACTCTGGTGTTACAAATTAAAAAAAAAATTTAAACAGGTTTTTCTATACCAAAATTCTACGGTGGTTTTCAAAAAAAAAAAAAAAATCAGTTTTTTACTAAAGTGAATAAAATAATAAATCCTTTCAAAGAATAGATTTTTCATTCAAATATCCATTATTTTTGCCAAAAACAGGAAGTTTTTTTATGCAAGAGTAAAGTTTGATACAAAAACCATGCTTCTTTGTTTTCTTAATCCGTATTTATTACGGACTTATTAAAAACGTACTCCACCGCTTTTATAGGAAACGATTGCTTTACTGTGTTATGGAGCATTCTCATTGGCCATAAAGAGACATTCTATAAAATCTGTGGAGTGACTCTGCAACAAATGGGTCAAATTTTTAACAGTATGCATATCCTTGGCGCTATAGTTTACAGGAGTGGTACATTGTTCAAAATTTGAAACTTTTGCTGCATCGCCACTCCATCGCTTTGATAGAATATCTCTATTTTGATCGATGAGAATCCTCGATAATGCATTTAAGTAATCGTTTTCTACTTATCTACTATATCGTTTCCGTATATTTATTTTTTCAATCAGCACCAAGGTGCGCACTTTATTAGAAGACGCGCTCTATTAGAGGGCGCATTCTATTAAAATAAATACAGTATATACTTATAGTAAATACACTTTGTTAAAGTACAAGGCCCCAATATTTGACAGGTATGCCAGGCATTTTTGCCATTGATGCCATTGTGCTAAAAACAAAATATAAATAAATGAAAAAAATGGATAAAATATAAATTTGGTATGGTGCAAAAAATTGCCTAATTTAAAATTAAAAATCAAATTTAACAGCCACCAGGGCTAGACACCGTGCATAATTATTCAGTAAATGATTCATTAAAAAATGACAAAAATCAGCATGTCAAAAATTTCAAAAAAATTCATAATTCGTTAAAAAATTAAGTTAAAAATAAAAGAAAAAAAAGCATTCTGTATTTTTTTATGCTTAATCGAATGGTGTAACTGGTTTTTCTCTCCGATGATCACAAGTACCTTAGATTGATGACTGCCATTCTTTTATTTCATCTTGTAAAAAAACTGTTTAACGTAAAGCTATGAATTTTTGCAGGGTTAATTAGCATCGCAAAATCTTTAAAATAAACTTTACCGCAACGTTCTATCTGCAATAGAACGTTAGATATACCCATTTATGACCAAGTTTGGAAAATACGCAATTTCAGAAAAACCGCCCAGCGAAATAACGTTTTCTCGATGACTACCCCGGGATAAAAAGTTTGTCTTTTGTTTAAAAACAAAATTAAGTTTTTATCTTTAGTAGTTTTCGAGAAAAGTGCTGTGACACAAAATTTTTGTCCGATTTTCAGAATTCTCTACAGTACACCTACAGTATGCCATAAAAAAAAATAATTTTTGTGCTATGTTGTGCTTCTTGGTCAGACGAACATTTAAAAAAAAATCATCAAAATTGGATAAGTATTTAGTTAGTTATTGCAAAAAGAAAAATTGAAAAATCCGTGTGCACCATCGCTCAATCATATTATTGTAGCGCGCTGCCGCGCGCACAATGATAAGAAATATTCTCCGATTTTAATAGCAGATAAAGGTGATGTGAAAATAAAACCAATTACTTTACTTTTTTTAAAGAAAAATTCTGGTACATGTAAACATGTAAATAGCCATTAAATGTTTGACAGCATCGGATTCGACCATAAAATCTCCAATCAAAGGGGAAATAATGGAAACCCGATTACAGGGAAATTATCACCACTTAAATATATATATATATATATATAGGTCAATTGTTTCACAATCTTTTAAAAGCCAGTTAAATTAGCATGCTTTTCGAGTTGTTAGTGTCTCAACGTGGGCTGACCAGTCTAGCTTGTAGGTGGAAGTGTCCCCTGGTATTCAAAAATCCGCTTACAAATTTACCTATATTTCTAAAATCATTCATGCAATAACGATTTGTGTTTTTAAATTAAAACGATACAGAAAGAAAAAAAGCTACCCGCATTATAATAAAATACTTGAACAGCAAATTAGAAAATCCTCGATAGCATAAAACGCCAAACGTGCAGTTATCCTCTCAATAATACTTTATAACCTAAAGTGACAGGACTTTGTTTAACGAGATTTATAATATAACTGAAGTGATGGAACACTAATCAATTTAGATCGTTATCACGCTAGTCTGTGCAATGACGAACTGATGCTATATTTAAGAAGTTTTTTAAAAGCACAAATGAAAACAAGATTTACATGTAAACAAACTTGTACTTTTTTGTCGTCAGATATTTCAAAAATCTAATTGGAAATGTCGTTGTCA
The DNA here is from genome assembly GCA_964019185.1 of Maratus speculifer. Taxonomy (NCBI): domain Eukaryota; kingdom Metazoa; phylum Arthropoda; class Arachnida; order Araneae; family Salticidae; genus Maratus; species Maratus speculifer. The sequence goes on from OZ025299.1 coordinate 272,236,554, forward strand.
TTCAAATAAAAATTTCACTTTATTTTCTTTTTTTGCCTGCACACATTTAAAGAGAAATCTATCTTTGACATTTTGTCAACACAGGCAAAAGACAATCGCATTAACCACTTAGAAGTGAGGAAAAAATGCGAACAAGACTGGAATGTGAACTGTCAAGGAATAGATCAGTCATGACGAAATCAACAGAGACAGGTATTTCTTCAAACTCGAGATGAGAGAACAATGGTTTTCTTTAAATACGAGAGCAAAGTATTAAATAGTGAAGTTTTTGTTTATATTTTGAGTTCCAGTTTAAGCCTGGCAAAATTAGAAAAAAAAAAAACATTTTTAAAAATGTTTAGTGTTATTTTTAAAGAAGGGATGATGAGGTTTATTTTATATATCTGACTCAATCACGCATTTAACTTTTCTCAATTTTAATAAATTTGAAAAATGAAGCTTACAGTCAAATAGAAATATGTACTAGCAATACCAAGAGTAACTTTCACTCTGATAAAGGTAGATAGTTCTACTGCATCGATAATTAGATTAGATATTTTTCAATTCTGACTAATTTGTGAAATTTTTAGCAACACTTTTGTGCACCATTTTTGAAACAAATGAGAAAACGAATGTTTATAAGTTACTTTTTAACGATAAAACAAAAGTTACTTAAAAATTGCTCTTTCACGTAATTTTTAGTTATGTACTATAATCCCTTGAAGAGTTTATGGAATATTATTTATATAATTTATGCTTAATTCTAATCTGTCAATTAGCTACTATAATTTTTGAGCTTTTCTTTTATAATTTACAGGAAGAAAAAGCATTCATTTATTTTCTGATAAAAACTTTCGTAACTTCTGCTAGCATTAACACATTTTAAGATTTTAGAAACTACTTTCCTCTTTAACTCTTTCCGGCATGGACAAATTATATTAGTAAAATGAGTAATTATCGACTAACTCCGGAATTTACAAAAGACTTTATAGAAATTACGAAATTTAAGCTTTCATTGTAAAAGCAAAATTTTATTAAAATATTATTGGCGACGTTGGCAGGTTTAGCATTAAAATTAGGTGTGCTTGAACTCGGCATAATGTGCCGGAAAGGATTAAAGTATTTAAGAACACCCTATCACAGAGAATCAAAGCTCTTACTAATCTTCCGAAACATGCGAATTATTTGATCTATGTTTAATACGTTTCGCACCAGAATTGTTTTTAATAAAACGAAACTAAATAAATTCCACGTAAAAACCTAAATAAAAATAATAATAAGCCATCAAAAGCATTTTCTGGTTCAAAATGCCGTTAAACTAGGTCAAATTAATCCCTATATTACGATAGATTAGTGAGAGTTCGGCACTTCTGCTATCATGCAATGTATTGTACACAATAAAAGCTATCTGTTATTTCTAAAATGCAAAGAATCATTCACATAACACAGGAATACTGAACGCATTAACACACATGTCAAGCTATCACTATAGGGTATTTGCATGAGGACTTGTCGTGTATGTCACATAATTACTAACTGCTGAGTTGTTGGCCACCGATATTCTCGAAAGGTTTGCACGGCTTTGTTCAATTAATGATACATCTCTGATAAAAAAAAAGTGACATTTTCCCGTTCAAAAATACTGGTATCCAAAATCGTAGTATGCGACTTACATGACAACTGCTCATGGAAATACCCTATATCAAAACCGAAAACATACCTAATTTATTGGAAAAAACTTTGCGATTAAATAAGGCGAAGATTTATTTTTGGGATATAAGAAGATATATAAATGTGATGGCCCCTAAATGTGACAATATTCTTTTACTTATAAACGTAATGCAAGATTCCTTAATAAATGCTATATTATGAGGCATCTGTGTTAACCTTTTGAGCTCTGACGGTAGAATTTTCTACCACATAATTTTAATTCCGAAATGTCACGACGCACCAGAAAAATCGAACAAATTTATTTGAAAAAGTTTTAATGCATTTTTTCGTGAATATCGTTCAGCGGATTTTTTCTTTGCAAAATACTGGTGCCAATGTGACATTAGGAATTTTGAAGAAATTTACCCACAGAACTCAAAGGGAACAGAACCCAAAAACATTTTTCTGCTTTTAAAACATTTTCTTAAATAAAATTTCCCATTAAAATATACAAAATTTACTATACAAGGCCCTCATTTTGGCTAAATGTGTAAAAAAATCCCGAAAGTGGCTCATAGTTTTTCTTTTTTTTTTTTACTTTGGAGGTCAAATTAACTCACTGGCGTCAAGGACTACAATGTCTGTTTCATTTATCTGCGGTACTGAGGCACAAGTTTAAGAATAAATGACCAGTTTTCAAATTGGAGTTATAAAATACACTGTGCCTTTAGTTGCTTGATGACTTCAGATACTTATTTGCGACGAAGCTAATACGCAGCTGCTCTAAATGCGAAGAGACTTATAAGATATTTTCGAAGTAAGGTTATATGGTATTTTTTATATATTATACTAGAATTATGTTTAGAGCAGATAACGTGATTAATTAAGCTGTGTTGAATTATAAATTCTGAATTCTGACATAATCCTCAAACAAAATTTTTATTTAACTGTGGTTACTTTACTATGCGTTTAAAATCATCAAATTAAGAAAACACGTGTATTTAAAATTTTTCATTAAAAAAATTACATAATTATATTACCTGTATATTTTGAGCCAGGGAATAAAGACACGTGATTATCGAATTCGCATTTGAAATACTTTTATATGGTGAAAATTCTGAAAAACTTTATATAGACTTATATAACTTACATTGTGTTTATTGTAATGTCATAAAGTAAGATAATTTCAAAAAATTCAGTAGCTTAAACGCCGAATAAAATGAAGGTATAATGCAGCTAGCATTCCCGATTTTTGTTTGCACGTTTCTTCAATCTAATATTTTAAATCTGTTTTCAACTTTTATTCATTAAAATCCACATTTTCTAATTTGAGATTAAAATTAGATTTTAAAAAGCTGTATTTATCGAAATAAGTATTTTTGTTTCCGTATATGTATTTTAAGAGATCGAAAAAGTTCAATTTTTTGTAAAAGTGTAAGAAAAAACAAAGGGGTAGGAGTAGAATATCAGATCATGGACTTCCCTTTGCTTAAAAAAGCCTGCTTAAATAGAAATATTAGAGATATAGTACAATTTGAATTGTTTTTAAACTTTTTATTTTTACATGCATCTTTTTATAATAAATAGAGAAAATTTCACGGTTTAACTTTTTATTTCTAGTTCAACTACAGTTACTACCGAAATTTTGTTTCGTTTAGGACAATCTAGTTCAGTCTAGTTCTATCGTTAGAAATATTTGAATAAATGAATCTGCATTTGAACTAAAAATGTACAAAAAATTTAGTATATAAATACGTAGTTTTCATTGAGTTAATATCTCACCATTAGAATACTCGTTTGGAGACCCATTAAGATCATTAAAAATATTTGGATAAATGAAATACCATTAGAAGTCATCCTGCACAAAATGTTTAGTGCAGAAACAGTATTCAATGAATTTATCACACCTTTTAATCACCTTTTGAACAAGCAGTTTCGCTTATGGCTCAGAGTTGTAAAGTGAGAATTTCTGTCACAGCAGTAAATGGCTAAATGGATATTATCAGGATTCCATACTCAATGTCTATATGATGTTAAAGTATGCCATTTTTTAAAAATAAATCATGGTATTTCCTTCCGATTTTGTTATACCGCAATTACCTGCGTATAATCCGCAGATCAAACAATTATTTTTCGACCCAGAATTTTTTTTAAAAAAGTAATGTAGTTTATTAGATCGCCGTAAATATTTACCTTCTATCACTGAATAAGTTTTCTGGGTGCAAAAAGAATTGTTTGATCAGCGGATTACACGCAGAAAATTACGGTAGTAATTTTTATAAATCATGTTCAATATGTATATACACAGGGTGATTCCGAATTTTTTTTACAATAAAAGAGGAGAGATAGTACACATCAAGACAAATAATATTAAATAGGAGAGCAAGGGTCCAAAACGTTTTCCTAAGGAAAAAGCCGCCATTAAAGTTTAGGGACCAAAATTTCAAATAAACATAAAAGACGGAAAAATCGGTCGATTTATTTGCGGTTTTCACTAAAATTATTCTTTATGTCGGCATTTTCTTGAAATTAAATTATAAAGATAAATTTAAAAAAATGCCGATAGAGGACGCTTTAGACTTTGGAGTAACGAACAACTATTTTTTGCCGGTATTTTTTGCATCTCATTAAATGTTTTCGTAAGCTTAGACTCAAACTTAAATTTTGAGCTCAAAATCTGTAGTTGGGAGTGGTTAAGTAACACAAACTGAGCTGTGTTCAGAGGGTTCAAATTTCAAATGATTATAAAAAACGGAAAAATTGGTCGATTGATTTGCGGTTTTCACTAAAACTATTCTTTATTTAGGTATTTTCGTGAAAATAAATTATAAAGATAAATTTCAAAAAATGCCGATAGAGGGCGCTTTAGACTTTGGAGTAACGAACCACTCTTTTTTGGCGTTATTTTTTGCATCTTACTAAATGCTTTCGTAAGCTTAGACTTGAACTTAAATTTTGAACTCAAAATCTGAATAGCTGGGAGTGGTTAAGTAGACAAACTTAAATGTGTTCAGAGGGTTCAAATTTTAAATAATTGTAAAAAATGGAAAAATTGGTCGATTCGTTGCGGTTTTTGTTAAAACTAATTTTTAAATCAGCAGTTTTCTTGATCAATCAGTGTTTTCTTGGAAATAATTTTTAAAGATAAATTTCACAAAATGCCGATAGAGGGCGCCTTAGACTTTGGAGTAGCGCACAACTATTTTTAACTGTTATTTTTTTAATCTCATTAAATGCTTTCAAATGCATAGACTTAAATTTTGGGCTGAAATTCTGAAAGTAGCGAAAAATTGAATTGTGCTCGAGGAGGAGAGAGGGTTAAATTTTAACTTCTGAACACACTTCAGTTTGCGCTTCTTAACTCCTCATAACGATTCAGGATTTGAGCTTAAAATTTAAGTTTAAATCTAAGCTTCCGAGAACATTTAAAATGCTTTTGCAAGCATGCAATTAGAACCAAAAAATAATGGTTAAAATGAATTGTTGGTTACTCTGAAGTTTAAGGCTCCCTCTGACAGAATTTTTTGAGATTTATCTTTAAAAATTATTTTCAAGAAGATACTGACTTAAAGAATAGTTTTATTTTAAACCGCAAAAGAATCGACCAATTTTTCCATTTTCTATAATTACTTTAAATTTGACCTTCCCCCTCCCCCTTGAACACAGTTCAGTTTGTGCTACTTAACCACTCCCTACTATTCAGATTTTCAGCTCGAAATTTAAGTTTAAGTCTAAACTTCCTAAATCAGTGAAAGAGATGCAAACAATAACGGCAAAAAATAGTTGTTCGTTACTCCAAAGTCTAAAGCGCCCTCTATCGGCATTTTTAAAAATTTATCTTTATAATTTATTTTCACGAAAATACCTAAATAAGGAATAGTTTTAGTGAAAACTGCAAATTAATCGACCAATTTTTCCGTTTTTTTTTTAATCATTTGAAAGGGCATAGCCGGATAAGTATTGGAAACATGCCTTTCAATCAAATTTCTTGATTTTTTCCCCATGTGTGACTACGTATCTGTCAATGTATTTCCCCTATTTTCACCTTATAAATATTGATATTTTATGAGATAAAAATGTTTTTACAATTTTTTAAAAACTTTATTTTATCAAAAACTATTGAACCGAATTAAATGCGATTAATTGAGTTTATATAGGCAACAAAGATGCATAACAGGGAATTTTTGTATAATTTTTTTATTGTAATAAGTGCGTGAAAAAGCTTTTTAAAATTTTACAAAAACAAAAATAATATCTTATAGTTGTCCGAAAATTACCATTTTCTTGTAAAAAGTTCCTCATATGTGCCCGAATATTTAAAAAAAATATCAAAAGTTTGCGTTGGGTACTACATATAAATATTTACAAAAATGTGTATAAAAATTATCAAAATTCATGTAAAGGCGTTATTTGGGGCGGAGCTACTCAACTTCGATATCCGAAGCCTTTTTTGAACAATTTCAACAAACGATGTGTCAGTTGATGTATTTTAGATTTCATTAAGCATATAGGCTATAATTTTCAAAACTGTCGAGACTATTTCGATATCGAAAACTCATGTTTTCTTTCGGAGACAGTAGAGAAAAATATTTTTGCTTGGAAAACACTAATATTCTTCAATATCGAAATGTAACGCCAGTTATTATAATGATTTTTATTGAAACATTTTCACCACTTTTAACGAAGGTTAATAAGAATAAGTAGTTACGTAATTATATATTTCGTGTGCTAAAATTAATACAGATGTCACATAACTATGATTAAATCATAATGAGTTCTGATAATTCTCACATCGATAATGTGTGGCAAGACAACTTTTTATTCAATATATACGCTACTAGCAATTTTTGTTTATTCTAATGGCAGATTTCTGTGGCTGTTTTATTTATTGATAAATATTAGCGAAAGCTACGTAATTTGAGTTAAAATAAATAAAAAATACTGACAACATCTATGATACTTTGTACGAAGAAGTATACTTCTGTAATTTTGAACCGTTTACTATTTGAAAATAAAATTAAAAAAAAAATGTTTTTTTTAAATAAATTAAAATATTTTTTTCATAAATAAATTTTAGCCCAAAAACACAGTGGAAAAAGTACCAGAAGATTAAAATATAGTAAAGACATAGCTATATCTTTGCTAAAATATTCTATTTATATATGCATATATAAATAGTCGTGTTCAGTGCTTTAGGCTTCACTTTCAAGAACAGTGACATTTATGGGGAAAAGCAGCTGACACGTGATAATGCATTGCATTTATTTATACATAAAAATAAAAACTTATTTTTTTTCTGTAGCCACAATTTTGTTTCCAATAAACTTCCACAACAATTATATTCCGTATTGTCATTTTCAGACGACATCGTGACAAATAGAAATCTTTCACTAAAATAAATCAGCTTTTGATTGCGGCAGTTAATAACTACTTACGCATTTCGCACGATGGTAAACAGGACATACCAGAGGGTTTAAAACCTTGAAACTACTAACTTTAATTTATCTATAGAAAAACTGGTGAGAAACATTTTAATTTAAATTGTTTTTTATCATTGTCGTTACATTATATATCGAAGAATGCAGTTTTGTTTCTAGTCCAAAAATATTTTTCGCATTTGTTTTATCCAACCACACACTAACTTTACACCGACAACGAATTTTGATATCGAAACAGTATCGTCAGTGTTGAGAATGATGCCCATGTGTTCATTAAAATTTAAAATACAACAATTCTGTAAGTGATATTTGAAAAAATTTTCATGTGTCGTAGATGAGTAGCTCCGTCCCAAATAACGCCTTTAAATGAATTTTAATAATTTCTATGCACATTTTTGTAAATATTTATATGTAGCACCCAACGATAACTTTTGGAATTTTTATATAATATTTGGGCACATATGAGGAACTTTTTACTAGAAAATGGTAATTTTCGGACAACTATAAGATAATATTTTTATTTATATAAAATTTTAAATCGCTTTTTCATACATTTATTACAATCAGAAAATTATACAAAAATTCCCAGTTATGCACCTTTGATGCTTATATAAACTCAATTAATAGCATTTAGTTCGGTTCAATAGTTTTTGAGAAAATGAAGTTTTTAAAAAATCGAAAAAGCATTTTTATCTCATAAAATATCAAAATTTATAAGGTGATAATAGGTGAAATACATTGTCAGATAAGTAGCCACACATGGGAAAAAAATCAAGAAATTTGATTGAAAGGCATGTTTCCAACGCTTATCCGGTTATGCCCTTTGAACCCTCTGAACACAGCTCAGTTTATGTTACTTAACCACTCCCAACTACAGATTTTGAGCTCAAAATTTAAGTTTAAGTCTAAGCTTACGAAAACATTTAATGAGATGCAAAAGATATCGGCTAAAAATAGTTGTTCGTTACTCCAAAATCTAAAGCGCCCTCTATCGGCATTTTTTGAAATTTATCTTTATAATTTAATTTCAAGAAAATGCCGACATAAAGAATAATTTTAGTGAAAACCGCAAATCAATCGACCGATTTTTCCGTTTTTTACGTTTATTTGATATTTTGGTCCCTAAACTTTAACGGCGGCTATCTCCTTAGGAAAACGTTTTGGACCCTTGCTGTCCTATTTAATATTGTGTCTCTTGATGTGTACTATCACCCCTCTTTTATTGTAAAAAAAATTTGGAATCACCCTGTATATACAGTGTGGTCATAAAAAAACTATGCCTATATATGAAGCTCTAGCGGCCAGTCCGCTCAACCGATCGAGATGAAATTTCAGATATAGCTATTCAGAGGTATGAGCTCGAGATTCTGTGAACGGCAACAAAATGGCGCCCACGGTTACGGTTATAGTTGCAGAAACTCAAAAATTTCCAATGGCAACACCCTTTTTTTCATCGCAAAATGCTCAGCGCATGCGAAAACCCTAAAGAGCGTTGGAACCGTACGTGTATCGCTAGAAACGGACATGTTATGCACGCACAAAAAACCGTTCTGGGAATCCTCCCCCCCCCCCCATAGAAAAAACTCGATTGGGGCGCAAGGAGGAAATTTTCATATGACACAGTCAGTACACTAATCTCTGATTACAATACAGATCGGAGAAACTAAAACTTTTATTTTTATTGCAGATTTTCCACATGGGTGCCATCACGTGCAATTGCCTGTGATGGCACCCATGTGGAAAATGTGATTAGATAATAATCTTTTAAAAAAAAATTACCGTCTGAAAAGATTTGAGAATGCTAGGTTTAATCTCCACGCTAGACATTAAATTCTGTTTACATAAGAAAATCCTGGTTGAAGATTATAGAATGTTGTAGAATCTTTTAGTTTTTGATTTAAGTGAGGAAGCCGAGGGATGATGGGATATTCTTTCTTTTTCTTTCGATGATTCGGTTTTAGACGACTTGCGGATATTATTCTTTTATGATGGAATGTTACTACGAAGAAAGCATACCCTGCTCTATCTGAATGACTTTAATAAACTATTTTGGATCAGAAACTCTATAATTTGGTGAAGCTTCTGTGATATTACTTTACTTAATTTTTATCTCGCCACCACTCCTGTGACGTGATATTGGGAAACTTGCAAAGATTTTACTGGCTCCTATGTCATATATATATATATATATATATATATATATATGTGTGTGTGTGTGTGTGTGTATATACGAGTAAATCACGTCAAAATAGATACATTTACTTTTTTAATTATGTACTGATATAATTTGTTTCATACTGATACACTTATCTAAAATTCTAAATTACATAAGTGGTATTTCATTAAATAATGTTAGCTAAATTTACGAAGGCTTTTTTAACGATTTAATACTAATATGAGAGTGCATTGCACAACAAACATCTATACATTTATCAGTTTAACCGTATATTACAATTTAAGTCAACCAAATACATACAAGATTTTCAGAGAGCAATATGATAGCAATAACGATATTTTAGAGATCAAAATTTTTCTAATATTAAAAATATCGTACATCGGTGTGCTTTAGTCGTTGAAGAAAGGATTTCTTTCTTGTTTATTGCCCACAACATGATTAAAAGTTTTCTAAATATTGCTAATAGCACTGAAGAATCTTGTGAAAGTTTTAAAAATGTGACGTTTCCCAAAACAGTAGCAGGGCTATTTTATTAACATAATCTTGAATACGCCTTTATTTTGAAAAATGTTGTATTGCCTACGTATTTTGAACTGTTTAAAATTAAAATATGATTTAATCTTTACGGAATTTCCTGTATATGTATTCATTATATTAATAATTAACAGTAGCATCCATGTTTAATAATAAATCTCATTTAATTCATACTTAATAATAAAAATTCTAGAAAGCATCAAAACTGAAAAAAAATCATTAGGATGTATAAAAAAAAATAAATGAAAAAAATTTAACCTTACGTTCATAAAGTATATACATCCGGAATTCAATAAAATTACACCAGAAACTTTCTAAAAAAGAAAAAAAATGTATTGATAAAATCATAATCAAAAAAAAAAAATAGTCCTCACCAGACCTTATCTTCTTTTAACATTTTTTTTCAAAATGTTCCAGAATTGTACAGTCTTTATCAACGTGGCGTTAAACCAAGCTTTTTTTATAGATCACTGTATTTACTTTCGCTTCAAATATTCTATTTTATAAAAGTGCTTTTTATGTATTTTGCTTAATACATTTTTAACAGTAGAAAACTTCATTAGAAAACATAAGTTACAACTTTTTTTAATGTATTCCTGAAACACCTTTTTCCGTTTATTAAAATATTAAAACTTATTTATATAAGTTTTGTAAGATAATTTTTATAAATAAAAAATAATTAATCCGTCCCCAAAAACAAAATGTGTAGAAAATTTGTGTTTGAAATCTATTTTATCAGTTAAGCATGTAATTAAGCCACTCTAGACCGAAACTGATTTTTTAGGGTCTGTCACAGAGTCCGAGAGGAAAAACTTGTATAATTCTGATACTTCAAATTTTGAGTACTTACAGCTGAATACCTCGTGTTACACGACAAATCACAAAATTTGGAAAAAAGTCTATTATAAAAGTCTATATATAGAAGTTTCTTAGTTCGATCCCCGATGCTAGAACTTTAAGTTTTCATCGCAAGATGGATTTAAAAGGAAACAATTTCGTACTTTTGGCCAATTTAAGGGTTTATATTTTTAGGTTTCGTTCATCTAACACTCATATATTCTGACATTCGTCGTACTTGATTTATCTAAACATAATATTAATGCTGTTCTCGATTTTTTCAATTCAATAGACCCATGCATTCAGTTTACTTTTGAAATCGAAACTCAACAACGACTTGCTTTTCTAGATGTTTGACATTCATAGTATTTTTAAATTTTAATTTTGTTTCTATTTTAAAAACTTTTGCAATTTTCTAGTGATTCAGCACTACAAATTTATTTTTAAACACTTTTTTTCGCTTTTAAAAATTTAAAATTTAATTTTTATCTTTGATAATCATTTTTTTTCAAATGTAAAAAAAAAAAATTAAATAATTTGATGGGAACATATTTAATTTGATTAAAACAAATAACTCCTTTTTATAATCTTTTTGGGTTAAAATTATTGATGATACTATCTATGTAAGAATTTAATAATTATAAAATAATAATTTCGATTTATTATTGTTTTCAAAGAAATAGTAAATGAAACTCTCTGTGCTATCTGCAATCACACTTATTCACTTGTTTAATAACTTTCTAATGTTTGACCAAAAATTCAATACACTTACTTTTATTGTGTAAAATTAGAATATATCACGAGAAATGGGTAAAATGGCAACTATGCGTATCGCAATATCACTCAACTAGAAGCTCTTCTTACGAAATGCAGCTAACATTACTTGCGAAATCACTATTATAATTATGATGCGCTTCTAGCATTCTTTGTTGTGTCATCACGTTTCCCACTAAACAAAAGCAAGACAACGTTAAATAATCTTCAGTTTTTTTAATGATTTATAAAAAATCAGGTTAAATCCTGCTTTTATATACAAAAATTGGTGTAGTAGATGTTTTACTCGTGCACAAAAGATTCCGCATGTTGATTATGTATCACTAATTCGTCATATCGAAAATAAAGACCTTGTACAAAGTTTAACATTGGTATTGTAACAATCGAACGAAGGTTGCAACGTACGTTTTACTTTATAGGTTTTTAATTTATATTTTGACTAATAACGAGCATATTAATTTGAAAATCATTATCAACAATCTTTGAATTATTCTGCGTCGTTAAGTACCTCGAGAGCACACTGTTAGGAATTGATAAATTAATATATCAGTTTATTCACAGAAAATCGTTTGCAAATTTTGCTACTGTGATATTTAATTTATTTATAAAGACGCGACTCGTTGCTATGGAAGCGAAGCTGTTTTTTCGTCTGCTTTGCTTTTATATTTTTTATCTTACGAGATGAGTTAAAGGTTTAGATAAAAAAGTTGGCATCAATTTTTGATGGAATGAAAAAGAATTTTTTTAGAGAGAATGTTTATATTTTTGTTTGTCGTGCGTGTCTTGAGTTTTATTGAAGAATTATGTTATTTTTATGAAAAGGCACTCAGAAATGTATATAGGATCATCTTTCCAGTTTTTAGTATGATGATCAGAAATTATCAAGGTAAAAGCATTTATATTTTGTACATATTATACATTTTGTACATAGTATGTAAATAATTTTAATTCAATATTTCTTTATTCTATAATTCTAAGTATGTAATAAAATTTATTAAAAGAAAAATTCAAGAATATTTAGAAGATTTTTGAACCCAAATAATGAAGTTTTGATTGTTTACACACACTTCAACTTATCTTCTGAGCTATCATAAAATAAAATTTCTGTGTAACAGAAAAATGCGTTTTCTTAAATCTATGTGCCATTGGATAATCGCTACTATTTTCTTTCAAGGTTTCAATAAACTTCCAGCACACAGAATTTTTATCATAATTTTAGTTTTAGTAAATTTAAAAATATAGGGGGGGAGGGGGCTAATTTTGAAATATACATAGAAAAAAAATCCCCAAATTCAAACAAATATACTTTTGTGTTCAACTTTACGAGATATTTAAACGATACCGTACACGATACATATTATCATATAATTTTTTTCAAGCAACTTCATTAAGTCTCTAAATTTTCACTAAAAATAATTCAGAATGGCTAATAATCTAAAAATATGATAATTGTGACAGACACACACTATAATTCATCATGACACATCTTATAATGGTTCCTTTTTTGGTGCGTTCGTAATTATGCAAATACGTAGCACCTATTGTTGTCGCTCAGTCCGTCCGTCTGTCCGTCTGTCCGTCTGTCTGCCCGCCTGTCTGTCTGTCTGTCCGTCTGTCCGTCCGCATATAACAACGCAAAAACTATGCAACCGAATCGTTTGAAATTTAAAATACATAATTATAGCATAATTTTGTCGAGTCATTTCAAATTTTATGAAAATCGGATGGCTAGATCAATTACAGGGACGATCAAAAGGATTCTGTTACATTACGGTCAATGGGGAAAAAAGTTTCAAATGCATTTTAATCGTTTGAAATTTAAAACATATAATTATTGCGTAATTTTGTCGAGTCATTTCAAATGTTATGAAAATCGGATGCATAGATCAATTACAGGGACAATCAAAAGGATTCCGTTACATTACGGTCAATGGGGAAAAAGATTCAAATGCATTTTTATGATGTTACACTCATTCGAACATAATAGAATTGGCATGAATCTATGAAATATATACTAAAATATGCATTCTGTACAATCTGTGATGCAAAGAATTTTTATTATTAAATTACAGGGCCACACAAAAGTATTCCACTACATAATGCTATACGGTAAAACATTGTTTGGGGCGTGTTTTAATTACATTCAACTACCGTAATTTCGGGTGTATAAGCCGCAGCTCAAACAATTCTTTTTCGACCCAGAATTTTTAAAGAAACAAATATAACTAGTTAGATCGCCGAAAATATTTGTCTTCAATCACTAAATAAGATTTCTGGGTCCAAAAAGAATTGTTTGATCCGCGGCTTATACACCCGAAATTACGGTATTTCACATTTTATGAACAAGATATACGTTTCTGAGGTGTAATAAAAATTACTTTCTGCATATTTACAGAAACACAAAGATTTCGACTACTATACTGTATCCGAAGTACACTCTACTATATCAGCAAGATCTGAATATTTTTAAAACTTTGTTATCATACGAATGCACCTCATTTGCTACGTTCACGTGCAATTTCCAACTTGTTTATTTTGCAATTATTTAACTTCATAAAAACTAAAGTTATTTGTTGTGTATGTGTTTTACCTCTCTTAAAGTTTGTATCGTATTTTGAAACGTACTGTGCTAGAAAATCGACTACTTTATTAAATGCTTAAGAAAATAATAAGTAGCCATGCAAGTTGAGAAAGCGAAATATTAACGGAGATTAAACACGATAGCATTTACAAACAAACAAAAAAAATGTTTCTCGAACATTTTTCATTATATTATACTAGACGTTTTAAACGAGCGGACGGAAACATTTAGAGAAAAAAAAATCTGTCACAAAGCCTGTCGCACTATAATTAATCACGCGTAACAAGGGAGTTTGCCAAAATGATACTCTCACTAATGAAACAAAACAAAGGTGTAAACTCAAAACAGAATAGCATTATAACAATACCAAATTTTCCATGGCTGTTTTCTTCGTTTATTTAACAGCTTTGGCAGAATGTCCTACCAAAGTAAACCGAAAAGTTACATGATTTATAGTTGACGTTTAGAGACATTTCCGCAGGTGGCTACCTATTTGCTTTCACATAGCCATAAATTAGAAGAACTGTTGAAACTATGTTATTCTCACTTCTCTGAAGTTGTAGAAAAGATCACATATGAAATGAGTTTTAGTTATCATATAATGTATCGGAACAATCGAAAGGTGAAACTAATTAATAGGCTGTTTTAAATGAACTGTTGGAATCATTTCAGAGAGAGGAAAAAAATTTACGCAGATCGTCAGACAGTAATTAATCATGAGTAACATGGGGGATTGCCAAAATGATATTTTCTTCAATGAAACAGAAAAACTTCAAACTGAAAACTGAACGACATTTACATGATACAAAAATTTCCACGACTATTTTCTTTGAATTTTTAAAATGACTGCTGAATTTTCAACCAAAGCAAGCTGGAAAGTTTCATTATTTACAGCTGATGTTTAGAGACGTTTCAGAGACTAACAGTCTTTTGACTTCATTTTCAATATATATGGCTGTGCGTATATTTGTCTGTGTGTGTTGAAGAGATCCTAGATCGCAGAGCTATAAGTTTTGGCCTGTAGATACTTGCATGTCTGAATTTATGTGGATTAATCGCAGTTTTTAGATTTTTTGATTAATTTTTTCATGTGATCTTAAAAGATTTTTCACACTTCGTTCATATTTTGGACGTTTGTAAAATTATTCCGGTTTTAAAATTTAACCCAGTATGGGGTGCAAGTTATGTCGTTTGTGGTTTGTTAAAGATATTGTAGTGTTTTTTCATTTCGATGCGAGTTTTTGAAAACAATAAAAATAATCTAGTTTCAAATTATCGGCCCATTACAGCATTTTTATGTTTTTTTTTTTTTTCTTTTTTTTACAAATTTGAGCGTTTTGTGTGATTGTTTTCGATTTTTTTGGAAATGAAAAAAATTTTCTGTTAAACTTTCCTACTGCCGCGATTTAAAATGAAGGGACAATTTCGAACAATTTCTATTCTATTCCTGAAACATCAGGAAAAAGACTACTGAAAATTTAACTTTAATCTGGGTGCAAAAAAATATCGCAATAATTCTCCTGGTTCAACGATGGGGCGAGCTTAAACCCCATACCTGTATGTTGTTGAAAACAGTCATCTCCTGAATCCCATATTCCTATTTTTCGAGGGTTTTTTGAAAGAAAATCGAACAGCAAAGAAGGCGAAACTTTGCAAATGTAGCCACAATTAGAAAGAATGTTATAATCTATAATTGAAACTATATTATTTTCATATATTGCACGTTAGCTGTGATCACTTTAAAGTGAATTTTATTTATCATATTCCGTATACAAGATGTTGAATGGTGAAATTGAATCGAGGGCTGGTTTAAATTAACTGACTAATGGAACTATTTAGAGAGAGGGAAAACAATTCTAAAGATTCCAACGAAGTGTTTCATAATGCGTAACACGAGAAATTTTGACCTAATGATACTTGTGAAATAAATAGATTTGTACATTCAAAACAGAACGATAATTTAACTCTGTAAAATTTCAACGATGCTATCTTTT
This sequence comes from Maratus speculifer, assembly GCA_964019185.1. Lineage (NCBI taxonomy): Eukaryota > Metazoa > Arthropoda > Arachnida > Araneae > Salticidae > Maratus > Maratus speculifer. The sequence goes on from OZ025299.1 coordinate 272,252,517, forward strand.
AGTATTTAACATAATGGTATTTTAGTATAATAATGTTTAATATAATAATTTAGTTTGGTAATTTAGTATTTAGCTGAATTTTCAACCAAAGAAAACTGAAATGCTTCAGGATTTTTACCTGACTACTAAAGACACTTTAGCAAGTTGCTTATAATTTACGTCCACGTAATAAATTAGAAATAATGCTGCATTCTGTAGTTAAAACAATTTTATCTTCACGTTTGATGCTTAATAAAGCAAATAAAAGTGTGAACTCGAAATAAAACAGAAATAAAATCTAATACAATATTTTCCATGACTGATCTCCTGGATAATAATCCATGAGATTAGTCAGTATCATAGGTGGCATTTTCAAGAAAAGTAAGTCGAAATGATTCATTATTTATTGGTGACGACTACACTGTAAAAAAATTTTCAAGAGGTTACTAAAAATTTTTAGTAAATTTGTATTCCACAGAATTTTGTAGTAACCGTTACAAACTTTTTTTTGCAAGTGAAACAAAATTTTTTTTGTAAACTGAACAAAAGAATTTTTTGTATAACTAACTTAAAACTTTTTAGTATGAGCCACCAAGCAAATTTTAGTAATAGCTCCAAAATTATTTTTAGTAACCATTACGTTTTCCCGAAGGGCAGTAGCTTCCTTCAAGGTGTATACAGTGGGTAAAAAGACAGACTTCTGAAGCGGAAGATTTTCGGCAAAGCCGCAATAGATGGCAGCACCAAACATGGTATCTGCTCTATTTTGACATGTTTCTAAACGGGAGGGAAAGTCCAGAGGTAATTACCCAAGGTAACTGCTACGACAAGATTTTCATAATCCCTTTATTTAACGAGTATTTACATTGCATACATTCGGTGCATATTTGGTGGCGTGCAGCATTGAACCCGGGTACTTTCAGCCTGGAGTTCGGTGTTATGACCACTAGGCTATCACGCCCACACCAAGTGAGTTTTAGTAGTAGCTATTAGTAATAGCTATTAAAAACGTAAAACTATTAACTCTATTCGTTGCTAGCTTTTTTCTAGTAATTCTTACAGATTCCTTGTAACCGAGTAAGATTACAAAAAATTTTTTAGTAATTACAAGGATCACTAAAATTTTTTTAGTAGATCGACCCTTTTTTTACAGTGTAGAAACGTTTAGCCGATTGCCTACTGCTTACGTTCAAATACTAATAAATTACAACGAATATAATATTGTGTAGTTAAAACGACATTTTTACGTCTTTTATTTGTAGTTTTATTGCACTTAATTATAGTGACGATTTTATTTGAAATTAATTTCAAATATTGCGCTGTATTTGCGAACTTTTTTTTTTACTCACAGCAGGGAAAAATCGTAGCAACTGATGCAATCTCTGATAAAAATCGAGTTTTCTTCTAATACTCTGAAATTTGCACTAGCTGACAAACTGACAACGCTGATAAATGAATACGTGCTTTGAAGAAGGGTCTATATTTCAAATTCAATTTTTTAGAGAAACAGAGAAAAACTATTGGCGTCTTTGCCAAGGATAGCTCAATTGGCAGGGATTTGCTTGGCGTTGATTATCTACAATTTATTTTATTGAGCTGGCTCTAAACACAGACCAAACGTCCTGATCGAAAGATTAGCTGAGTGAATTGTGCCACCACAATTGCCCAGGACAGCTCAGTTGACAGAGCATTGGAAGCTTAAGGGAGAGTTTCCTGGTTGAAGTCCCGGATTCAATCCGGGAAAACCCTGACAACTTTTCACTCAGGTTGAAAATTACAACTTATATTATTCTCACTGATAAGCTATGTTCCGAGAATCTCGTGAAAGCAAGGTCCTTTTTCCGATCATAAAAACCCTTCAATTTCGTCTTTACACAGAGCGGCGACGAGTAATAAAAAATGTTTGGTGAGTCAAGAAAGTAATAATATTATATTTTGATTACTGTTTTTAATTTAATTTGAAATCAACAATCTGGTAAAAGGAAATTTCAATTTTTAATATTGGAAAATCACCAATCCTTCCATATCGACCATATTCCAACTGAAAACAACGGTTTACAAATTTTTATCACAAGCTATTCTCCGAAACACCAATTCAAACGCATATTTCAGACATAGCTCACTCGAAATTTCGGTTTTGTGAGCTCGCTCCAAATATCGCAAATCCCGCATCTACTTAAATTAATATGTCACATTACTTATGTTTATAAAACTAAAGAGAGAAAATTAATGCTGAGGAAGAATCATTTGTCATCCGCTTCTTATAGTATCGCGTTACTTAATTTTATTAAAAACTTTAAAAAAATTTATATCTAAATAAATTTTCTCAATTAATTATTAAAATTTTCGGACAGCAGTTTTGACGATTTTGCTAACTGATTTCGTATCGTTTCCAATCATATTACAGTATTAAAAAAATATGTGTTTTCATGCAATGTAAGATTTATGAAAGGTTTAGATTTTTTAGAATTTGAAGAGAATGTACTAAAACTAAACAGAGCTAAGAGATCTTTATCAGATTATAAGAGAGAGAGCCTTATCATATCATAAACATAAGTTAGGATTTTTTATCCGCAGTAACTGATTAAATCTTGAATAGAGTTTAATTGAAAATATAAGAGTTTTTTTTTTAAATTCCATTTCGCAATTAATGGCTCCCTACAGTAAGAAGACGAAATGGAACTGAATAGTAAATGTTTATAAAAATTATGTTTGCCCTCCTCCCAAAAAAGAAGAAAAAGGTTTGGACATATGCCTGTAAAACAGTCATAAAACATTGCTCTGTATCATTCCAAAATCAAAATTAGAACTAGTACTTTATTCATAAACATAATGTCAAATATGTGTCAACAAAGTGTTTTCTTACTTAGAAAAAATTATTTGTTCACCGTAGTCCATCTGCGCAAGCAAGATCCTGGTGTGCTGCTAACTATTTTTTCTGATAATATTATATTTAAAAATTAATTTTATTAGATATACACAGTTTGCTTTGTAAAAGGAAGATCAAAAGCTACACAGTCGGAAATCGTTCGGTATTCGAAAAAGTATTTTTATTTTACTGAGTGCTTTTTTTTTTCTTTTTACCAAAACACACAAGTACACTGGACTCGAAAAATTATTTGTGACTGGAGAAGCTAGATCACAAACAAGGTATGCTTTTTTATCACATAATTATTAATTAATCTGTTATATTCTAGATTTCCCGTATTTTTTCCCCATTTTTGTATCTTTACAAACTTGTTCCCAAGGAGTCGTCGTGGTAGTGATTTAGAAAAACATAATAATAATAATGTTTTTAATAGTAAAAGAAAGCACACAATTTTTAGCACTAAAAAGGTTTAACACTTCACTGCACGGTGTGCCACATCTGCCACATACGAAAAAACACTATAGGGTATTTCCATGAGCATTTGTCGTGTAAGTCACATTTCTGGTAACTGCTAAATGTTGGCCACCGTTATTTTTGAAAGGTTTTCATGGCCTTATTCAGTTAATGAAATAACTCTGATAAAATAAGTCAAATTTTTCAGTTCTAAAATACTGGTATCCAAAATCGTAGTATTTGACTTAACGACATGCTCTCATAGAATTACCCTATGAATTTCCTTACTCACCAAGAATTTGGCCAATAGAATCGCTGGAACTGATTAAGAACAGTCCAAAAAATGGAATAAAACTTATTTTGTCCATATGAGATGGCTGCATTTGACAAAAAATCGAATTTGTTTTTCGGAAACAAAACATTTTTCAATCAAGCTGTTAAGACAAAATTTACTTTTATTATTTTTACTGAATACTTAAAAATACTAATATAAAAAAAATTGCAGACTACCCACCCATTAAAGACGACTTCATTTTACATTACTTTTAATTCTTCGACACCAGTATTTTTCAACTTGCAATCGCTCAAAATTTGAGATTAGATAATGTGATACTTTCCAAACTAAAATACTGGTATTAAATTTTAATTTTTTTTTTTTTTTTTTTGTAGTTCGCCTTACATAGCAAGTTTTCTTGCCAACTGGCTTTAATGAGTTAAGGCGATAAAAATAAGTAATTTAATCCTGTTTAATTTCAAAATACAGTAATACAATGTTTAAAATCCCTAATTGTGTACATAGGGTAAAATACAAACTTAGCCATAAAATATAAAATTTTAGCTTAAAATTGAAAAATTATTATTTTTTTACCATTTTCCCCATTATCAGATCGATATATGCATTTCAAATAATATTTTTCATAAAAATAGAAAAAATATTTCAGCGAAAGATTAACGAATTTTAATAAAAATATTTTCACACCATAACTTTTATTTAAGACAATTTCACATATTTATTTAACTCAGTGTTCTCTTGTCGCAGTTTAAATAAGTTTATGAAAAAAAGTCTGGTCCGAATCGACATTCTTCATTTGATCGCTGTAGAATCGACACCAGCTGGACGTTCTAAAATGTGCACTCTAACTTTTGTTGTGCTTTTTAAAAATGTATAGTATAAATCAGGTATCTTTTGTGAACAAAAGGAATTAGTTAAGCCTTTAAATAAAGATAAGAATTAATAAAATGAATTCGCATATAAATTCCTTATATGCTTGATAGACATTTATGACGACAACGCTATTGCAGTTTGTGGAAATCCACCCATCATAAATGACCTAAATGAGGGGAAATAAACATTAGGGGACTCCGAATGATGATACAATCCCTATTTATCATGTTGAGATACTACTGATCTTCAAGTTTCTGGACTGATGCGGTGTTAACATACTTCCGCATGCCATTTATTCACATGTCTTAACTCCTTTTGCGCAGTCTTTTTTTCACATATGAAGGAATATGACTTGTGTGGATATTTTATGTCAACAGCTTGTTCGAATGAAGTAGATGAAGTTATTTAAGATAAGGATGCGTGTAAGTAAAGTCACTGAAGTTCAAAATACTGACCTCAGTGTTATCGAACTCGTCTACTGACTTTTATGTTTTATTATAGTAACAGATTGCACTGTCTTACTGGTAATGGTAGCAAATTTCTTCAATATTTTATATTTTCGGTACATATATTCGATTTATAAAAAACTTCACATGTATTGGAAGTAAACATCATATTAAAGATGTTTACTTCAAAATACTCATGACTTTTTATCGGAAATTGTAGAATTTAAACTTTTAAGCTGTCTTTACTTCCTATAAGCTCTATTTATATGAATTTACAATTAGTTGCATTTTATATGCTTTTGCAAATAAAATGAAAAAAAAAAATCCTTTTCTTATGAGAGAAAAATTTACCATGTTGTGAAATTTTCAATTTTATCAGGGTGCGTAGTCATCAAGAAACTCGGAGTATTTTAATTCGTTTAGCATCAGTAATTCTTTAAAGTAATGTTGTTACATCTGAAAAAGGATTTAATTTTCGTTAAATAAAACAAATATTACATTATAAAAATTCTGGTAAAAGGTCCTTACAAGGTGCTTCCAGACTACGCACGCTGTTTATGAATTTTTAGGTTTTTTTCTAGCATTAAAAATGCTAAATGGCCATAAAATTTGACGTATCATAACTGGGTAAGTTTTTGTCGTACGAAACATATTTTCTTTTTTAATTTTACTTACAAACGAACAATGAATTTGTTTTAAACACAACATACTGGACAGCGGGAAGGAATAAAGTTTGAAATTCTTAATTTTTTAAAACTAAATGTGTTCTTGTATATGACTTTTAATATGTAAAAAATTACTTCAGATATTTTTCGAGTTATAATTTTATCTTTAAAAGTAATAGTTTAGTAATTAGCTATAGCTCAGACATAAATATGGACACTATGTAACAGAAGAGAATGAAATAAAAAGTGTTCAAGAATAGAGTTCCAAGAAAAATAACGAAAATAAAAACATTGAAAAAGACTAAACAAAAAAATTGAAAAACGCATCAATTATAAATGTATGTTCAAATTTATTTTTCAAGACTTCGTTCTTTGCCAATGTTCAGTCATAGCATAAAAGCAAATCTATTATACAATAAATTTGTTTTTAAAAAATAGAATTGAATTGCGGGATTCAAGTGTTTCAGTATGAGAAATAAGACAAAAAAAAAAAAAATAAAATAAAAAATAAAATAACGAACGATATCATGCATGAGCAGATTAATACAGTGAAACCTCCAAATAAGGGACACACTTGGGACCGGAACATTTGTCCCTTAAATAGAGGTGTCCCTTATTCGGAGTTTTTACTTTTTTTTAAAATTAATCTTTCAGATAGACTTAAAAAATAACATAACATTAAAAGGTGAAGTTTAAATGTACCCGAAGGCTGGAAATTATGTTAACCAGACACAACAGGAACAGAGAATTAATTAATTTAAATTTTTAATAAATTATTTCATTAAAAAATTTGTAGAATTATTGATGTGCAAAAGTGCAGTAACATTTAAAAAAATCTTTCTTGAAGTAATCAATCAAAAGTGATACTTTTGCTGAATTCAATTTTTCATTGCAAACCTTCCGAGTGTTCATTTACCATACTTATAGATTTTAGTCCTTCATTATCAGCAATATTTACGAAAAAAATATTCAGCTTTACATATTTTAAAGCATCTGTAAAGTTTTTTATTTCACAATTTTCGTTTCTTCTTCACAATTACAATTTTCACTACTTACAATTCTTCCTTACAATTTTCACTATTACTTTCAAGGGGAATGAACGCACTAATTGTGAGTGTAGGTAAATAAATTTGCGTTAATTGTGTCATATGCTCCTCTCTATTAACATGACTGCTTATCTGTTTAATAAATTCACAAAAATCAGTATTTTAATTTTCATCTCCGACTATTTCATTATCTGAAATGCAAAAAAACCTTTTTTTAATCTCATATTCAAGTGTCCCTTAATTCGAGTGTCCCTTATTCAGAGGTAAATACATTACGCGCCCTATACCAAGGGTCTGGGACCGGAACTTTTGTCCCTTAAATAGAGGTGTCCCTTATTCGGAGTGTCCCTTATTTGAAGATTTCACTGCATTAGCTGATTAATAATAATACGCAACATAGGATAGAACATTATCAGAAGAAAAAAGTACACAGAATCAGTTATTTCTTATTTTTTTAAAAGCTTGCTTTGGAGTGTAATATCAGGGCTCCCAAATGGTCCGCGAATTGAATACCAATAATTTTTAACAGAAAATTTCATAGTAGGTTTCTACAGCATTTGTGCTAAAACTAACCTCCGTGGGTGTTTTCCGCGCAATTTTCAAGAAAAATATAAAAAGAAAATCTTTCTAAGAAAATATTGATGTTCAGTTCGCGGACCATTTGGGAGCCCTGTAATAATATGTTCATGGTATTTTAATAAAGTATATCAAAAGTTACGTGCATAACAATATGCATTTAAAGTAACACAAAAATAAAATATTTGTGCTTGTACATTTTAAGCGGAGCGTGATTAGCGTCTTAAAATACGAACGGTTCTGTGTTATATGTTATATATTTGTGTATTAAAATGTATTCTGTGATTGAAAACAAGTTTTATTAATAAAATAATTATAAAAAGCTTACAACTGGGAACAACAATGCTTTAAAGATGCATTAAATTCAAATGAATTACGTTAATGCTTTTGCATAATTTGAAATCTGAAGATCTGTAAACTGTACAAAGATAAGTACTTAAAATTTAAAAGCAATATTTTAAAGACGCTATCTGTTCTTCTTTAAATTATATGAGGTGCCCTGGGGTGATAACGCCAGGGTGAGTAATAACACCATCTGCTAATATTACGCATAATAATGAAGGAAATGAGGAAATGATACCGACGGGTTCAGCGCAGATGGGCTCTGAGTCATCTGAATCACAAACAACAGCTATAAACTAATTTATTCCTTGTGCAGAACTTATAGCTAGAAGAAGCATGTAAGAATCAACGTCAGATCTAAAATTTAAGAAGTAAGTTCTGTGATCTGATGACTATACAGTTTATTAGGAAATATTTTGTTTATTATGTAAATTTTTAATTTACCGTAATTTCGGGTGTATAAGCCGCAGATCAAACAATTCTTTTTCGACCCAGAATTTTTTAAGAAACAAATATAGCTAGTTAGATCGCCGTAAATATTTGTCTTCAAACACTAAATAAGATTTCTGGGTCCAAAAAGAATTGTTTGATCCGCGGCTTATACACCCGAAATTACGGTATTTTACGTACTTTCAAAATATTTTGGAAGATTTAAGATGTATTCGTGAAGTAGCTCGTATTTTAAAATATACTGCGCAGCAAGTATACAGGGGTAATAACACCATTCATTGACGTTATTGCTCCGCTTGATTCCTTTCAGTCGTGGAACTATATCCGAAGTGGGATTATTTTTTATTTTATGCACGTGACAGCATTATTGTCATTCTTGGAAACCAAAAAGGATAAATATAAATACATATACCCTAAGTGCTGCTAATTTTTTCACGCCAAAAGAATAAAATATTACTGCATTTTTATATCGCAATTAATGACAAGTAAAAAAAATTGTCAATTTCTCGGGCTGTAGAGTTGTATCAGTAGAATATGTCAATTTACATGACATTATTCCATCGTATGTTATAGTTTTGTTTGCATGGCATTATTATTCACGTAGGTAGCTAATAACGCCAAAAAACATTGGTCAAGAAATCACGCCGTTATATTTTATGAGTACATATCTGCTAAAATATTCCTTCTGGTATGCATAGTCAATAAGGTGCTGTGTCAAATCATATATTTATTTGAAAAAAAAAAAGAGAGCCTAAAACAAAGTAATGAAAATTGTAGAACCTTAACGTTACTACCACAGAATTTCTTATACATACTTCTTTTTGAGGAACACGTGATATTAAACAGAATTTCTTTACAAAACATGACTATAATAAAAGCAAGATAAATTTTTAAATAAAAGAGTTTAATTGCATGAAAAATAAGTAATATCGTGTAACACGTGTTTATGTATAATGCATAATTTTAAATAAGAACAATAGTTGAAATTATCATGTATATCATTTTCGAGGAAGACATGAAAAATCGTCCCTAGGGCAAATGTTTCATGTCAGTAATTAAATTTAACACATGAAATTCTCTTCTCGTAAATTTCAAAACACATCATATTTTAATTTAAACACGCTTCTTAATTTCCGAATCTGGAGAAAGATGCGTGAAAAGAAAGAGGATTTTCAGAATGGCTAGTATTTCAGATATTTATTATATATGTAAATAGAATAATAAAAAGTTGTCTTTGTAAATAAAGATTAAATCTATAATATAATCCCTTTTGCTGTTGAAATTTAAAATTATAAGGGAAATTTTAAGACATTTTTTCTGAAACTTATACGAGAAAATAATGAAGAAAATTAAATGTGGTTAAAGAACATTCCTTGGGGAAAGACATTTTAAAGCATACATTTGTAATCAATTGAATTAGGTTAGCTATAATAATATTACATAAAATGATTTACTAATGCATTTTTTAGTATCTCAGAAAGGAAGAAAATTTACTATTAAATAAAGAAAAAAGAACGTAAAATTATGCGTACAGCGTAGATTATGAAACAATTTCAACTACATCTACTATATTATAAAAAAAAATTACTGTTTATGAAGGTGAAAGATTATGTCTAAATGAACATTTTGGAAAACACATAAGCATAACGCATTTGAAAACTCAGTTTCTGATATTGTCCTAAATAGTCAACAGAATATACGACTTTTTGTGTAACCCTGCATATGATATAGTTATATGCATATGTATACTCCATAGTATGCTAAAAACTTAAGATTAAAACGCATAAGACAGTTGAAAATTTCTATTCAGGAAATCCGCCAATAAACGGATATTGTTGAAAACATTTTTGAGGCATTGTATATAGTCTATAGAATACATTAAGACAAAGTAATATAGAAAAAATAATTAAATTTAAAAGCGAATTTCCAACAATTATTGTTCGTAGGTTTCAATACTTCCTTTATAGTTCTTTTCTCCTGTAGCCGAATTCTTTTGAATGACCGTGTTAATGAACGATAAATTTTATGCACACTGTATTCTACAAAAATAAATAAATAAATAAATAAAAATAAAAATAAATAAATAAAAAACTAAATAAATAAACAATATATAATAAATAAAACTAAAATTAAAATGAAATATACTTTAACGATACACATATTAATTTCAAAATGCTTAAAATAGCGTAGTATCCCAAAAATGTACCGCAAACTGTTTTAAAATATGCAAAATAAGAAATTTTATTTATGCAATGGTTAAACATGTTGTAATCTATTTTATCTAACTCTTAATTAATATTTTTTAACCTTTTTAGCTCTGACGGTTGAATTTTCTACCACTTCATTTTAATTCCAAAATGTCACAATGGCACCAGAAAATTCGACCAAATTTATCTCCAAACGGTTTAATGCAATTTTTCATCTATATCGTTAACCGATTTTTTTCTTTGCAAAATACTGATGTTAATCTGACATTTGGAAAATTAAAAAAATTTACCCTCAAGAGCTCAAAGGGTTAACCCTTCGGACTCCGGTGCCTCTTACACAAATTTTATTCGATTAGAACCACTTTTTTAAACGAACTTTCTTTGAAGTAGACAATTTAAAAAATTCTCTGTTAAATAAGGAAAATTTTATATTCCTTTATTACTGGTGCCAAAAACAAATTTTGAAAGGGAAGATGATGTCTCCGCAGCGGATACAACGGAGTGCCAAGGGTTAAAACCTTCCTCGATGTGCAAGATCCTCTCTGACATGTAGTTTTCCACGTCATGAATATCCTGAAATAACGAAACTGTTAATTACATTTAAAAGTCTTTTCTGTTGAGCAAGAATACATTTTCTTTGAAATGCACCAATCTATTCTATTTTAATGCACTAGTCAACATAAAATAGACGCAAAATATTATTCCAATAGTATCTCTATCTAATGCTAGAGGTAAATATTTAGATATACAATAATCAAATTCATATTCAGGGGAATCCATCATTATTTGGAGCAAGAATTGCGTAACATAATTACATTTAATATTCATAATTGTACTGCGATTCTCCACTCCCTTTACGCAACAATTTCGAAATAATGAAATTGCAAGATTATTTTGAAAATTTCTATAACAATAAATGATTTTCAAGCCAATCAAGAAAAAAAAATGTCTTGAATGTAAATTATTAAACTATCTCTGTGACGCTACAGAAAAGTATTCACAATAATGCTTACTGTTCATTCAGAAATATTTTCTTATTAGTCAAAAATTCAAACTCGCAATTATTTTCTGCGGTTTAAAATCGAGTTGAAATTCTTACAGGAAACGCAGGTCCTTAACTTTTATATTGGAAATAATCGAACAAGCATCGAATCTTTCGCCTTCGTAAAAATACAAATTTAAATCGAAACGTCAAACTAAAGTGAACAATCCTCCTTAGTTAGATTCCATCCAATTATCTAGTGAACAATTTGTGCACTTTACTTCAGGAAGTATTAACTTCAATATTTTATACGCAAGAATACTCAGCTTTGATGACTGACTTCTATCGAATATTCTGTTATTTAATGTATAAATTAAAATGAAATTTCTATTTCTTAATAATAATTTGGATGTCAATAATGTTAGCAATATGATGTCAATGTTTTGCTGGAATTTTGAGAATTCTGAAAGTATGATTTAAAATATAGATAAATTTCATTGTTCATTATGTGAAATACTTTTGAAAAGGAAATAATTGGCGTTATGAAGCAACTGGTTCTTTTGGACAGAATTTAAACGCTGATATATTTTAAAAAAGGTAGAAAAATATTTAGGGATTATATTTATTTATTATTTTTTAGAAATTATTATTTTTTTAGGAAAAATATATATAATTGAAATATTTTTAGATATTTTCCATATTAATTTAAAATTAGTTCAATAATTGTTTCACAGAAATAAATAATGAGAATAAAAATTTTTATTTTTTTTTAACTAAAAAATGAAATTCTTATAAATAAATTCAAATGAATATCACTGTAAAAATATAAAATATAATTTATATAAAATATATTCAAACTTTGCATTATTCTTTTCAGGGGAAAAATACTTCTGCTCGCAAAATATTGAAATGATTGACTGACACCAGAATTTACAATCATATGTATTTGAAAATAAGTAAAAGCTTTTCTTCGTTTACTTATTAAAAGTGAAAATTTGATTCCATAATTCTGATATCAATGTGACACTTAAGAATTAAAAATTAGCGGTACAAAATTAAAAAACTACCCTTAAAGACGAGCCGATCTGGATTTGAAAACACAAATATACACTTAACTGTACATAAATTACTTAAAAGGTGCACTAGAATACTTATAAAAACTTTAAAAATACATTTAAAGTCCTTTAAAATGTTCAAAAGTTCAGAATGTTTTCAACCGCAAACTTACTCGGTCTTCGTCAGTGAGAAAAACTACAAAATGACAGGTCTTACTGCTGGCGTTCTGGAGAGTAATTACTCCAAAAATGCGCATACGTTGCGTGATGTCAGTACTCTGTTCAGATCTAATGCCGTACTGATTGGCACATCCAATTTTGACCACAGTGACTGTTTAATGTATATGAAACAATGACCGGAAGACTCGCATAACATGTATTTTGGATGAAAACAAAATGATTATAACAAAATTTAACTATGATTTTGATTACTTTACAGTACTTACACTAATAGTATATATATATTTATTAAATATTCTGTTAAATTTCAATTTCTGCTCAATATATCAAATTAATCAAGACATAAATCCCCACCACTGGCCGAGAGTTTCTGCTCTTGAAACGCGTAGACGGCATGTGCTGGGTTCGAGCCTAATCGCTGCCGTCAGCCTAACAGTTTGGAGTTTTCCTTGGTTTTCTTCAAACCTTTGGCTTCCTTGAGTAAATATGGGTTATATTCCCTTAGAAAGGCCACCCGGAGGGCACCCTCCCTTTAGGACCTATATCCCAAGTGCAGATAATTGGCCGACATAAATACAAACACATAAACAATCCAGACATAAACAGATTTGGCTAAAACTTTTCATTAAAAACTCTAAAGCAAGTGACATGCACAAATCTGTTAATAATTCCGGTTTTAAATTTGTGAAACTTTAAATTTGCCAATAACTCTGGTTTTAAAGGGTATAGCTGGGTTTCATAGTAAAATATGCCCTTGAGTCAACCACATCGAGTCCTACATGGATCGATAGCCCATAAAAAGTAATTAATTTCACCCCAGTTATAAGTTTCTATCTCAAGACCATGGGGGGGGGGGTAATGGCCCTAAATGCCTGTTTTAGAAAAGATCGCATTGTGACGAAACTGCTAAGCGGATTTCAACGAAAAAAATAAGGAGTTAAAAAACCACCATACAAATGTTTGACAATTTTTTCAGATTTTTTTATACAAAAGAACAAGTTTTCTAACATTTTTCTTGTTTTTAAATGTACATTTTAATTAAAAATAAACTGAAATTTCTGAGTGACCACCTTAATGTTTTTGCACGAAATACTATGAGACATGATGCATAATCTCTATCAATTTCAACTTTCTACGTATGGTGCATCATATTAAAAAAAAGGGCAAAACATATCCCGGCGGTAATGTGGAGGTGTGCCTCGGACAAATTTCACGCCTTCTTTTAAAAATACGGTGTGAATTAATCTGTGAGATTTCAAAAGAAGGAGTGAAATTTCTCCGAGATACGCCCCAAATTTCCGCCGGAATATGATTTTGCCTTTTTTTAATATGATGCACCATACGTAGAAAGTTGAAATTGGTAGTGAATATGTATCATGTTTCATAGTATTTCCTGCAAAAAAATTAAGATGGTCACTCAGAAATTTCAGTTTATTTTTAATTTAAATGTACATTTAAAAACAGGAAAAATGTTAGAAAACTTTTTCTTTTGTTTAAAAAAATCTGAAAAAATTGTCAAACAGTCGTATGGTGTTTTTTTATATCTCTTATTTTTTTTTCGTTGAAATCTGCTTAGTAGTTTCGTCACAATGCAATCTTTTCCAAAACAGGCATTTAGGGCCATTACCCCCCCATGGTCTTGAGATACAAACATAAAACTGGGGTGAAATGAATTTCTCTTTATGGGCTATCGATCCATGTAGGACTCGATGTGGTTGACTCATATTTTGCATATTTTACTAAGAAACCCGGCTATACTCTTTGTCAATTTGTTTAATTCAATTTTTTTATAACTCAAATAAATATTGAAAAATAAAAACCTTCCTTCTATTCAAATTTCTGTCTACTTACAAGGAAGGTCTCCATACGGGCATACTCAGAAAAATCTGAAAAAATTACAGAATGTTCTTCTCATATATTTATATATGTTTATAATAAAATTTTGGCGGAACCTTCTTATAAAGTCCGTAAAGAAATAATAAAAATTTCGTTTATTTGGCGATTTATCTCCGGTTGGCGAAAAAACGAAATTTTGAAAAATACGCTTTTATGCTTCGAATACTTTTTAAAGAAAAAACTTTCTATGTTCAATTTATTTAAATAAATTTAGTTTAAGTAATTTTAGTTTTGCATTTTTACTTTACTTTAAATGTAATTTTGTCATATACGTTTATATGTACTTATAACAAAATGAAACTAATGTATTTTATCTGTTATTAATAATGTATTCTAATGTATTTTATCTATTATATAATTAATTTAAATTGATTAAAATTGTTCCAAATTGAAAAATACACTGTTAAAAATCTGCTGCATTTTGTTGCAACGCACTCCCTTGCTTGTATAGAAAACGGTTACTTGGCCGTGAAATGGAGCTTTCTCATTGGTTGGAATAGAGATATTATATACAAGCGGTGGAGTGCGTTGCAGCAAAATGCAGCATATTTTTAACAGTGTTGCACAAGCAACAACACCGCTGAAAATCTGTACCATTTTCTGCAGCGTCACTCCACCGCTTTTATAGAAAACGGTCAATTCACCGTGCTATGGAGCATTCTCATTGGTCAGAAGAGAGATGTTCTATAAAAGTAGTGGAGTGACGTTGCAGTAAATGCTGCAGATTTTTAACAGTGAAGTCAATTAAAATATATTTTCAGATTCGTTAAAATCGTCTGCTTTTGGCGAGGAAATGCACTGCTCGCCAAATCCCGCGTCGCTTTCAGCTTTTCACGTCAATTATTCCAAACTATTTTATTTTTTTACATATCTAATAATGTTATCCCGCCGCTAATTTTCACTGATCCTTTATTACCTACATGAGTAGTTTAATTCGTATTTTTTTCAAAAAATTCTGAGTATGCCCCCAATGGAGACTTTCCTTGTTAGATCAAACTGAAGACCTCGAGTTTTAAAGTCAAACGACATAGCACTACGCTATAAAGCACTTATAGCTTTGAATGAAATTTTAATTAATCAAGGATTGCAACACATTGAAAATTAGCATGGTCTTTGTCTTCTAACGCATGAGTTAGAACTACCAGGTCATTACTACCCTGATCCTCTCCTCCCTTCGAGGTGTTAAGACAACTCGACAATTTTTCTTTCATTGGCATCCATATTATTCTTAAATCTAAAAATAATAATTCAACAAAGTTTTTCTATTATAAAATTCACACATTTTCTCATACTTTTTTATATAGTTTAAGCAGACTTGTAATGATACCGAATTTTTTTAATTTTTGAAGAACATGACGCCTTAATACAATCATGTTTTTATGTTTAATAAAATCACGTTACATCGATTATGGTAAAAAAGTTCGAATAATTTTATTAATCATTATGTATTTAGTCAAGAAAAAAGAGATTGTTAATAAAAGTAAGGAATCCTAACACTCTTGCAATTATGAATATTTTAAAACTTTTTTTTTCAAATTATGATCTATAACGATTATCGACAGATTTCCAAAAGTTAATTAGCTTAAGAAAAAAATAAAATAAAATGCCATGATATATGAGACTTAAAAAAACTGCATTTAATCTTTTTATTGAAAAAAAAATAGTGCGAATTTTTTTTTGTAAAACAAATCACTATATTATGTATAAGCATTTACGCATAAATAAAACTTATGCTAAATATTAAAAACTTTAAGATCGACGTTTCTATTTCATTATTTAATGTAACATTGCAGTGGCGTAACCAGATTGGCTGCCCAAGTGCTCTGAATACTGGTAATCTTTTAAAGTGCTGTTCACCAGAAAATTTTCTGCCGTGAATCAAGAAGAAGAAAACTTTATAGTATTTCTGCTTTCAGGCACCCATCCTGGTTACGCCATTGAATTTTAATCCTGATGATGGTCTTAGATGTTGACGAAAGGTCGATTTTAAAATTTTAATTGATTTCAACTTTTGGATAAGTTTTAATTATGCATACATGTTTATATACCTAGTAATATTGAAGTTTGTTTTTCACAGAAATTTTGTAAGAAGGTCTTGATAGTGTTTTAGTCAAGATTTCTCCTTAAAAAATAGATTTTTAATATTACTGCAGTGCAACTTAAGAATACCCTAACTCTCTCACACACAGAGAGAAAAAAAAGAGAAAAAAAAAACAAAGAAAGTAGTGAATCATTTCTAAAGCTCATGAGGAAGTTTTAGCGCTTTGATCTGAGACAAACTGAAAAAAATTAATTGTTGCAAATCTTTAAAAAATTTTTAGGTACTTAACCCTCTGGATCCCCCCCCCCCCGCGATATTTTGAGACATTTTAGTTCGTATATCTTAATTCCCACCATAAAATTAAAACAGCAATATTAATAGCAATATTAATAGCTTTAATTAATAGCAGAACATTCCGTATTTAAATAAAACGAAATTAGCCCTTGAATTTTTCCGGTGTGAAATCACACTTTTGGAACTAAATAATTTCTAGAACGTGTTCTATCAAGGGAATTAACACTAGAACTTCGGGAAATTCCACCCAAGTTTTATAAAAATAATTCACATCAGAACTTTTATTTAAATCTATTTAACTTATTTATTTTAAATCATTTTTGCGCAACTTATATAAAAATTATTTTAACAAGACTTATCTGGTTCGATTCGGCATCTTTTCACTGAGTACGGATCAAAATGACCCGTCTCCGCGGTTTTAATGTTAAATGGTTAAAATCATCGAATAACGTTATTTTGCAAGAATATCACGTAGATATCTAAATATATATCAAGCAAAAAATGAGGAAAATTATAATTTTGTTGTTTTTTTCTCAAAAAAGATACCAGTGACAAGTCGGTCTCTTTATTTCCTCTTCTGGAGTCCAACATCAGGTCACCAATTGAGCTTTACCAGAACTACATTCGATCCGCATGTAATATTTTACTTCGCTTCGACACAGCATTATTATACCTATGGGATGGTTTCTAGTCGGGGTGCGGTATTAATTGCATTTTTTTCGACTCAATTTCGGTTTCTGTTTTGTTTTATGAATCGAATTTGCGCTTACGCATAGTTGTCAAAATTTACGTCTTTTACTTAGGGGAAGGTGGTGTACCTCGGAGGTAATTTCAAACTTTGATTTTTTACAAAAAAAGTGTTTGGAAAATATCTGTAAAATATTTTTTTTCAAAAATTTAAGTATCTTAGCTCTTACATATTTTTTTCTGAAATGTCCAAATATATTTCTTCACTACTTTTTAATTTTTTAAAAAATAGCTTACAATACAGCCAAGGTACACCACCGGTGGTGTACCTTGGAGGTAGGTATGGTGTACCTTGGAGGTATTTGTTTTTAACAGATTAAGTACTACACAGCATGAAAGAAAGCTGATTTATTATTTGTTTACAGTAATATGATTTAATATAAGACAACTTTAGGCTAATATAAGTCTAATTAGTTTAAATTTACAATTTTAAGGACACAAAATCATTCATATAACTGAAATAATAAAGTTTGGACAGTTTAGCCATAAAATAAAGTTTAGTCAAATACAAATAACCACTGTTTAACACTCCCACTTTATATCTAACATCTTTAGTTCTATTCCACATTCATATGATCTAAATTTATATCAAATGATAATTTTGCAAGCTGTCTTACGGAACCTCCTGTGGCAATGGGATGTGGCATCTTAAAGACAACATCTGATTTATCCAACTCGTAAACATTTTTATCTTCCCTTGTGAATTTTTGTGAGTTTGTGTCCTTTTTAAATACTGAATTTTTAAAAATGGGTCACTGACTTTTAATACCTCTGCTACAAAGTGTTTCACAGTAGTTTTACCCCTAAGTTGTACCAAAATAAAAACTCCAGCTGTAATGTTTTCAAAATCTGGATCTTCTAGATCATCAAATTCTTCTTCTGACTAACTAGACTCTTCGTAAGAGGGTTCATCTATATTTTCTTCCGATTCTGACTCCAAGTCAGCATTAAATTTTTTCTTTACTACGGGTTCCTTCTTATAAATTTTCTTTTCTTTCTTAGGATTCTTATTATATTATATTATTTATAAAATATTAATAATATATAAATAATTATTTATAATAATATTTTAATAAATATATATATATAAATAATTATCTATATGTTTATTAAAATATTTATTTATTGTTTAATACTAGGCTTAGATAACTTTGATTTTGAATTTTTACTTAGGCTTCACCAATTTAATAGCCTAACATTTAAACTTAGGCCTATTTGCCCAGCCAGGACTTTGGTTATTAAAGTAAAGAAATACTCTCTAACAAATTTTACTCTTAATTATTAATAAATTTAGTAGGTGTGTACCTTGGAGGTACCTCCAAGGTACACAACATTAGCTACCTCCAAGGTACACTACAAGCAAGTGTTTTACAAAAATGGTTTCCACATCTTCATATTTTAGATTCAGCCATTTTCAAGCATACGTAAATGTATCTGAAAACTTGCCTTTCAACTTGTGATAAACAGTTTAAAACAAAAGTTGATGCTGACAGTTATGGAAGAAAAAGAATATGTCCTTGAAAAGTAACTTTTTGGTACTGAAAATAAACTTTGTTTTTTACAGCAGCAACTAATGTGTTGATTAATAGTAAAAGAACTTCCCATGAGCCTCTAGTAACAAATACATGCAAATAATATTTTAGTTTAAATTTATCACTCAAGGTGGCTGCACAATCAATGTGCCTCCAAGGTACACATCCCTCCAAGGTACACCACCTTCCCCTACCACTAAATTTTTATAGCAATATTTAAGATATTTAATAGGCGAACTCTGCCATTCAAAAAAATCTTTTACAGTTTAGTGGTAGTAAAAATCGTAAAAATTGGCAGCTATGTTTTACCCGTTTTGTCGAAAGAAGAAACCGAATTGCATTAAAATGAAAATTAATATACAGGGTGAATAAAAAAAACGTGGACAAAATGATATGACAAATCAAGTATACAACAAGGATAAAAAATTACATAGGAACATAGGGTCGCAAGCTACTTATTGAGTCACAAATACATGGTGTTTCATTCTAGCTACACCAGGTTTGAAAATATAAAATTTCGAGGAAAATGAAAATATTGTAATGAAAATGCAACGATATGTACCTTATTTTGTGTGAAATGTGATAGAATTACGAAAAGATTTGGAAAAATATATTGCTCAAGCAATCAATGCTACCGTATAAACTGATCATCACAATTCAAAATGTGAGGTGCCAAGTGCATGTTGCTGGTGCGCATAATGCAAACTTCTACCACTTTTGTTTGGTGTTATCACATTTAAAACAAAACTGAGAATGTCTGTTAAATGTTTTATTATAATACACTTCAGTTTTCTGAAATTTATTACCGTCAATCCAAATTGAGTTAGGATGAAACACTCTGTATTTGAGACTCAATAAGTGATTTGCGGCCCTATGTTTCTATGTGATTTTTTTTATTTTTGTCGTGTGCCTGATTTGTCATATCATTTTGTTCACGTTATTTTGAATTATCCTGTATATGATGAATGAATATCTGTATTCATTTTTTTTTGTATACGATTTAATTACTATCAGACTTAATTCTAGGATCTCTTTCTATAATGCTATTAAAATATGGTATTAAATATATTTCATTTCAGGTATCGAACAGTGGTGTTGTTTAAGTATTTCGTGTTCTGGTCGGGTTTGAGTTGAGGTTTGTCTAGTTGTGTGTCAACGATTGTGTGTCAAGTTTGCTGGGTTTGGTTTGGCTTATTTCAAGGAATATCCAAGTTATATACAAGAAAAAGTATTTTACCAATTTCGGATCTTGTTTCGTATCGATAAAAATTATTTTATGGTTTTTGGTGTGACTTGACTTTTTCGGGAGTTTAACATAAGTTTATCCCTTTCAACCGGGGAAGTATATACTTAAAGATAGATTATTTATTAACTTTTAACTGGCGTCATGAATTGTCTGTTTGTATCTGGCACTACCGTGCCATTTCTTTCGCGCCAGAAAATCAAAAAGATAGGTAATGAATTTTTATAAAGCAACGATGTATTTACTTGGCTATGTTTTTCAGCTGTATAAAACAATAAGAGTACGCAAAGATAATAGCGGCCGATTGTCGACACAAAATTTTAAAGTTTTTTCCTTTACTTTTTTAAATCTAAAAACATGTCTGATAAGGTGAAAATTACTATTAAAATTTTGTGGTGATTTTCCCCTCACGTACCTTTTATTCGTGCATGTCTTCCCTGTATGTACTTTATTCTTTTAAAATTAATTTTCCGCAATCTTACAAACGAAAACATCAAACAAGCTGAAAAATAGAGGGATGTTAAATGATATAATAAAAACATTTAAAGATTAATGTAAACATTAATGAATGAAAGGTATTTAAAAAAAAATTTCGCTTTATACAGACTGCCCAGAAATTGTCTATACACTACATGCGTTTAATTAAAAAAGTCTCTAATCCGATAAAACTTATCAATAAATATTTTACCCTAAATAACATTATCAAGAAAGTGAGCTGCTAGGAACTGCTAATATGTACACAAACTTAAATCTCCCAGTGAGGCACTTAACCAAAATACCGCCTATTTACTTCGCAATATATGCACACTCATCACACATGCTTTGCATTATTCTGTCACAGGAACAACCCACTTTGAATGCGGAAATAGCACGTTAGGTGGCATACCATGAAAGGACATAACCATTAAGTACCGAACAAGATCACGCTTTAACCGAAAAGTAAAGTGCAGCACGTTTTCTGCATCCAAAACATATGCCGAACTAATAGTACTTAGAAGAGTGTTCGGAAACTAATTGAAGGAACGTCTAGATTAGATACGTTATTTCATTCTGGCAATATTAAAGACAAAATACTAGTAAAGAGAATTCATAAGAATTTAAGAACTATTTAAAGGATAAATTAATGTATTTTGTTTCTTTAATAAGAAATTTTGAACAAAAATTCCTAATTTTAAGAAAAAAGAGAAGAGTCACGATAAATTTCAGTAAATCACTTGTAATAAAAATGATAATTTTAATCCATTAAACTGAAATCCACATTTTGTTCCAGCACCCGCACTTTCAAAACTAGCGTGATTTGAGTTCTGTAAATTCAACAGAGTATAATTTTATTAACAATAGAGTGATAATGAAATGCAATACACATCTCCAATACGAAATGTAATAAACAATCGAATTGTGAAAGCTATTTTTGTCAAAAGTTTCATTTTGTTAAAATTACAAATTTCATTTCAACATGCTTTCAGAACAAGCCATATGTTTGAAATTTTTATCAACGCGAATTTGCACTAGTGAGGGATTAATTTCTTTGACTATTTTTTCTTTGCTTTTTTTAATACAATTTATGAACTGATTGAAGTTCATATATTACGTATGTTTGGCTTTTATATTTACATTATATTTTGATCATTCCCTTTGTATTTAAGTTCCCTACATATCTTTTTAGAGAAATATTGCATAAATGAGAACATTATTTACTAATCTGAGATTTTCTAATGATTTCGCTAATTACAAGTGAAGGTATCGAAAAGTTTCAATTACTCGCGAAATTTTTTTTAATGCTACTTCGCACGACTTTTTCAAAAGAAAGATCATACAATTTAAAATCCTCCGCAAGAGAAATGAACTATGATTTTTTTTAAATAGTGGTGTGAATAAAATAAAAAAATATTCACTTGCAATTGAAACTTTGCGATAAGGGTAAACATAACACTAGAATGCCCGGAAGGAGTCGATTCGACTCCGGTCATATGATTAAATGTCATTTAGAGTCAGAAATAATTTAACAAAATAAGTTAAATATAAACCACGCAGACTTACGACAAGTAAACGAGTTAAATAATTTTAAGTAAATATTCTGGTGGGAAATAATATTATGAAACTGGAATAAAATTTCCGGGCGTTCTAGTGTTAAAATAATTTTTAATTTTTAATTTATTATATCTTCTCCTGGATAATGTGGTATTAGTGATTCAAAGCCAGAATAATAGAGCAAATACAGCAGTTATTGTAGCATAATTGAAAATGCTCGCATTATCTACTGTTTTCCAGTTTTTTATGCCTGAGAGTGGTATTAGAAATATAGCAATTCCCAAATAGAATGGTTTCTGTGTTTTTTTGTGTTTCTAAATCTGACTTCTTCAACGTCAATATCATCATCATCATCATCAACCTTTTCAAGTCACTATTGAAGATAAGTCTATTCCAGATTTTTCAATTCTTTCTTGCCTAATTCTTTGGTTATCAATTTAACAACACCCACTTTTTCTGATTTTGTCGCTACACGGTACTCGTTGTTGTTGGTTGTTTTACATCTATGGGATACAGCTGTAGGATGATTTTACTCCATCTATTCTATTGTATTCTTTGAAAGTTACATTTAATTGCGTGTCGTATAGAATATCTTAATCACCAAGTTTCTATACTATCTATCCATGCCCCATAAACAATTTTTAACAGTGGTATGATTATTTAGAAGGAAAGTATTGGGCATATGAAACATTTGTTTCGTAAACTACAGGTGTTAATTTTTCATAATATTTGTAATTCCTAATTATATTCGAAGTCAAAATATATCAAACTACTTTAAAACACAAATTTTATCAACAAAGAAAATTATTAAAATTCTCTTTAATAATTACGGATCGCATCTCTTGTAGTATAGAAGAGGCCATAGTAAATGTTATAAATTACAAATACCTGTTTTAGTGCTTTACTGACGTACGCAGAGAACAAAGAATAGTAACTTACCTGTAAAAAAATATAAATAATATTAATATAAACAAATTTTAAATGATCTGTGTAAGATCCTTTAAACACACACAAAAAGACACAAGTGATATTTACAAAGTAATAAGACAATTTTAGACAAGTTACAAACAGGTAATAGAACTATTTTTGCTACTATATCGATAAAGAACAATTTCTGAGTTATGAAAAAAATATTTTAGAATGATGTCTGAATAATGTTTGATTGTTTTTTGTTTTTTTTTTGTATGTTTTACGTAAAATATTGGCAAATAAAAACCTAATATGACAGAATTAAATACAAAGAATGAAAAATACATTGCAGAATAAGTTGTATATACTACCACATTGCCTTGCAGGTATTTGGAATTCAGTCCGAAATTAGAATTGAAAAAAATGATATTTCAACACAAGGAAATAGAAATAACTAAGAAAAACTCTTATTAAAAGTCAATAAGTTGAAATTTCACTTCTCAAATTCTTTCTTAAATAGATTTTAAATAAAATGTGCTTTCTAATTTACTGATTTTTATCTTCAGTTTCTTACACATTTAAGGATTTCTTAATCATTGAAAATTAATTAAATAATTAAATGTAAGAACACAATTGCACACTGAGAGAAACCATTCTCTCCGACATCCCCCCCCCCTCACCTTAAAGCGTCAAAAAGTACCCTAATACATTTAGATGACTAGCAGACTGCGATTAATAGGCGTTTGGGACACTTTTGTTCAGTCGAATCCATAGGCTGAATAGGTTGTGATTTAGTATAATGTTTTTCATTTAAATGCATCTATATCACAAGATTTAACCACGTTTTCCTTGTTCTTACCACGTAGCATTGTGGACAATAAATTTTCAGTGCTAAGTAATACTTTATTTAACATTCTAATGCCCATGGTAGCATATATGGTACCACCGGTGTTTCCAATTTAGTAGATTTCTTAATTCAGATATTGCAAATTCATACCAGCAATTAAAAATAGCAATATTTTATTTTTTGACTAATATAAATTCTGTTAATAAATGAAACGAAATTTTCTGTAGCTTACCAGTATATATTCTTGTTCTACCAACGTAATTTTTAAAAAGTTTTTTAGCTTGGTAATCAGAGGGTTCAAGGGAGGTTCTTCCTATACAAGTAGATTTTTAGACGTTGTCCAGAAATTGCTTATTCTTTAAATACAATTCACACAAAAAAAGTTTTGATATTGAGTTCATTTTATTTTTGCCTTAGCTTGTAATGTTGGCATATAAGAATATTGAAATTTTAATCGATCTAAAAAACTTCAAAATTTATTGTCCACAAAGATATCAGGGCTCCCAAATGGTTCATGAACTGAACATCAATATTTTTTAATAGAAATTTTCATGATAGGTTTCTACAGAATTAGCGCTATAATAAACTTCCAAACGTGGTTTCTAGGCAATTTGCAAGAAAAATATAAAAGAAAATTTTCTCTAAGAAAATTCTGACTTTCAGTTCGCGGACTATTTGGGAGCCCTGAGAAAAGATAAATATGTGCAATTAACTGAGCTCTTAATAATCATCTGGAACTAACACTTCATATGGATTCATTAAATATATGAAATTAATTGGCTATTAAGTCTTAAATCGGGAAGGTAAATCCAAGTTTCAAAAAATGGTAGCCATTTGAAATTTGAAGTCAATTTTTGTCTATATTTGGTTTTTGAAGCGTTCGTAATTATATAAATACTTAACGTCTATAGTCTTCGACTGAACTGTCCGTCATATAACAGAACAAAAACTACCAAAACAAATGATTTGAAATGTAATGTGTAATCGTTTCAGAATTTTGACGGGTCATTTGAAATTTTATGAAAATCGAATCAAACAGAAAAAGATATCAGTAAGCATTTTGTTCATTAGATTAAATTCTATCATCCGCAATTAATTCATTGATATTCCATAATAGGTAATAATTATAAGTTGCGATGATAATTACGCTACATTTAAGATGGAGTCATACTATAAATTTAATTTACATAATCGTATCCGTACACGATCGATAATATACGGAAACCATTCAACAATTTGGAATTTTTAGCTAGATTAAACAACCTAATTTGTACAGTATATTACTTCGAAAAGCCAGTTTAGAACAAAAAAATGTTGATTTTGATCATTTCGATTCCTATTTAAAAATCACACTTTTGGAAGCACCATGTATATAGAGAGTTTCTGAGAATTAGTTGATATTTTAAAATTACCGCATTTTTTTAAGATTTAACCAAAGTAAAGATTTTTATGTCCTATTATCTTTAAGCGTTAAATTTAATATTGAAAAGGTACGCAATGGCACAACGAGCGAAAAACGTAAACATTTTCTTAAGAACATCCTCACAACGCTAAAATGCAGAATTTTTAAATAAAGAAAAACAACGGAGCTATATTTTATTGAATTATGATCGGCGGTTTGCTTTGTAAACATATTTCTGCTATTATTGACACATTCAGGTAACATAAAATCATTCATATTTCTATCGAAATGAAAGAATAAAAATATCATATAACATCCAATGCTATTATATAAAAATAATTTTTAAAAAGATGAATTCAATTATGAAATATAACATTAAATAAACAAAACATTTTAGGATCAATCTTTATGCAGGGTGTCCATTCTCAATGGTGGCCAATGGATAATTCCTAAACCATTAGTCATAAATATATAGCTCCAACTAGAAAAATAAAAATGTTTTAAATGAGTTAAAGAAATATTTTTTTAAGCGATTTAGATAAATAAAAACATTTCTAAAAAAATTACGAGATTTAAATTTTTATACGGTTTTCCGGTCTTATAAGTTATCTTTAGTAAAATTTTTCTGTTAACTGAAAATTAAGGCAGAAAAAGTCCCGTTATTCTACGATTCACATTGACCGAGTTATAGTTTTAAACTTGGATCATATTTTTAGCTGCAAATTAGGAATCATTCTTAAATTTAGTTCAAATATAACTCAGATTCAAATATAACGTCAGATATGTTTAAAAAAGAAAATGGTTGAGAGAAAAATTAAGCAGAAAAGAAAGATAGGTTTTTTTTTAAAGAAAATGATGAAAATTAACAGCCTCAATTTTTTTAAATATGATACAAATTTAACCTTCCTAGCCTGTTGAAATTTTACTCAAACGTGATTAAAATATTTCACACCAGAATTTTTATTTAAATCCACTTCATGTACTTGTTTAACTTAAATCTTTATGTTATTTATTTAATTTATTTCAAGAAAAATTTTCTGGTTTGAATAGAATGAAACGCATTATAGGACTTGGTCGATTAGACCCATTGAGGGTAGGAAGGTTAAAATGGTATTACCGTAATTTCCCGCGTATAATCCGCAGATCAAACAAACATTTTTCGACCCAGAAAAGTTTTTAAAAGAAATGTAACTTATAAGATCGACGTAACTATCTGTCTTCGATGACTAATTAATATTTTTGGGTCACAAAGAATCGTTTGATCCGCGGATTATACGCCAGAAATTACGGTAGATTACACTAGTCTGCGAAATTTGGGTATGTCTTTTGCAGTTGGGTATAACTTTTGATAACTGATTATTTTGTATTCAGCATCGCTGAATCCGAAATTGACAGTCATTTTTTACTACAGTGCTCAGCAAAAGTTTAGACACTGGTGTTTTTTAACCTTTAAATAAAAAATACGAACACGTGAGTTTTACAAATGGCTATACTTATTTTCAAATATAGTTTAAACAATGTAGAATAAAAACAATGATTATAATATAAGATAATATTTAATTTAACTGAAAAAAGTAAAATTTGCATATTGAAAAAGTTTAGACACTTTTTTGATTTTTAGCCAACTGTTCATGGAAAAATGCAAATTTCAAAGTTATGATGTCACATGTCTGTAATTATTTAATTATACCTGGAAGTATTTAATTATACCTCGATATAGCATCAGTTAGTGACGATTCCGCGAACTAAAAATATTCTGTTAGATGAGGTAATTGAAGTAGGAAAGCTGAAATGGAAAGGGAAGACTATTGCAGAAATTTTAGCAGCGTTGAATCCTCCAAAGTGGTCTGTCTATGAAGTATAGTCTAAGAACGACTCCTTCAAAACAAAACATTATCTGGAAGACCTTGTGAGACGAGAAAATAAGATGACAAAAGGATCCAGAAACTGACATTTACACAAATAATGATTGCTAGTCACATTAAAAGTAAGTCAGTACTTTCTGTGTCGACGGATGAATTAAAGAAACAGGTAAATCAATTTACATGAAAATGATAAAACAACCAGCTTTAAAATATCGCTACAAATTGGCGAGAATGCTATGAACTTGCAAACATGCGCCATATGGACCCAAATGGTACGCTATGATATTCAGTAACGAAACAAAAGTGGAATTTGAATGGCCCAAACAGGTGGGCGTACTATTGGCAAGACTTGCGTAAAGAGCCTGGGACTTAAGTCGACAACAAGAAGGTGACTTTTTAATGATTTGGTCCTCACTTTTCTTTAATGCTCGAGTATCCATGGAGTTATGCATTGGTTGCCAAGCAACACAAGACCACGTACATACGTTGTAGATTAATGTTTAGTCATTTGGGGAACTTTTAGCTGATCTAAAATATGGATTTTAGTAAGATAATGCGCCTATTCATGTTGCATACAAAAGAACTTCGTTTAACTCTGAAAATACTACTGATTTCAACTGGCTGGCGTGTAGTTCTGAACCGGACCCAATCGAAAACCTTTGTAACATTGTATGTCGTAATGTTTATGCAATTTTTTGCTATATTTTTCTTTTAATGAGCTTCGAGCTGCTCTTGAACATGTTTGGTACAAAATAGACCCCAAAGTGACGCAGTATTCAGTTTCTTCGATGAAAAGTCACATTCTTGCACTAACTGCAAACAATGTGGGTGCAATTCGATTTTAATTTGTAGTTATTTTTCTTTAAATATACAAATTAGCTATACATTTGACACAATGTTAGTTTCATTTTTTTGTCATTATATTTTATGCAAAAGTAAAATTCAAAATTTATTGTTTGTGAATAAAAATTAAGTCATAAGTAATGTATGACAGATGAATTACAAACATTCGGTACATACTTCTGAATATAGAAGCGCAACTTTTTGCTGAGCACTGTATCACATAAAGGTTCTTTGCAACTCGTAAATTTTATAGTTAAAAAGAAAAAATAGCAGAAATTCAAAACTATTAAATAGATGTGACTGTTATGTATATAATTTTTGATAACTTTTTTAATGCATATTTTGCCGATGAATCCGAAAAATATCCTTAACTTTTAACCATCACGTCAGCGTCAGGATTTTTCACACATTGTAAATTTCAATGTTAAAAATGTTCAAATTTAAAATTGAACCTCCTCCTCCTCATCGGAGCCCTCTCTGTTTAGCTGCAGGAATTCTAGTATAACCCAAAATATTGTATAAATTATTGAATTAAAATAAAATTTAATAAATTTTACATCGGTTTTGTAATACCAGATTTCGATATAATTTAACTTTGACGTTTACAATTAGCAAAAAAATGCGACGTTATTGTTAAAATGCAGGTCATTTTCAGATTCACAGATAAAAAATACTTAAAAAAACCAATTATTAAAAGTTAAAAACATAGCTATCTTCTTTATATTATCGATCCGATTTTTGTTATTTTTTAACTTTGACACACGAGTTATAATTTGCCAAAAATCCTGACATTACGGTTAAAAATTAAGATATTCTCGGATTCAGTGCTAAAACATGCATATAAATTAAAACTTATCCCAGTCGTAATAATACGATTCTTTTCAAAGCGCATATAGACATGAAATAAACTGTTTCAGTACTTTAATCCCTTGGTATATGACCCATTAAACTCTGAAAAAACTCATTTGTATTCATTGCGTAAAAATGGTGTGAGTCACGCCTTTTTAAACTTTGATAACTCGGTCAATTTTAGTATCATATGAACGAAATTTTTTTGTCTTTCTTATCACTGTAACAGTAACGTTCTACTAAATATGCCTTATAACCCGGTAGATCATATAAACACTTTAATTTTGTAATGTTTAAAATAAATTTTTTTATTGACTCATACTAATTTCGAAATATTTCCTTACGTCATTTAAAACATTTTTGTAATTTGAACTATATGGCTATGACCAGCGGTTTAGGAATTAGCCATTGGCCACCAATGAGAATGGACACTCAGTATGTATATTTAAAACAATTACAAGATCTAGGAAAACCTGAAGTTTTTAAATAATCAGTGACGTGCTTTTTTATGTTACTTTTATTCTTTTTTAATTTTATTAAGTACCATACATCCAAGCGAGACCTTGTTTTTCTTTAACCACGCTTAAACAGCTCCTAATTACTACTGATGTTGTATTTAATGAAGAGGTGCTTAGATATAGACTAACATTATTAGTTTACTGAACTTGTGAACAGCTCTAAAGCGAGAAAAAAAATAAAACACAATTGACAAAAGAATTGTGATAATAAGAAAAACTAACGTAGTTTTCATACCAAGTGTAATAATTGCAGTTTGAAAAAAGAAAAGGCCAATTACGCTGCGTAAAATGAAGTTTATTGAGGATTGTATTTATGTGAAATGGAATAAGACATTTCTTTGTGAAATAATTCATTTCAATTGAGTAGAGAGCTCTAATGGCTTAGCAAATTAGTATGTAATTGGCGTTAAGATTTTTACCAAAGTTTTAATTGGCTGCACTGGAGCAAATTGAAATCGTGGAAAAATAATGAACATACTTTCAGATTATTTCGAAGAGATAAAAAGTTTTCTAAGATATAACGTGATTATGTAAAGACAGTACATGTATGACGACGTGAGTTTTAATACTCACCATTTCAAAAAAAAAAAAAAAAAAAAAAAAGGAAGGTGGTTTTTTTTTATCGATTTATGCTTTTGTTAAGGGGACAGTAAACCTTTAAAATGGTCAAAAAATCGATTTTTCAATTTTTATTTCTTTATAAAGATAATTTTATTCTGAATAATTTGATACCAATATTTTAGTTGTGCGATTCTTATTTACCGAGATATTGCTGAAAATGTCAACATCACTCCGTAAGTTCCAATCATCACGCCCCCGTTTCCGATTTTTTTTTTTTTTTTTTTTTTTTTTTTTTTTTGGCGCTTTTGCGCATATCTCCAAAATCATTTGAAGTACAGCTCCGAAATTTTTACCTTACCTAAATGTTCATACAAAGATGACAAGGAACTAAAGTTATGCAGCTGTGTATAGTTTGAAAGAAATTATAGGGCTGAATGTGTGCAAAAATGAACGGCTTTTTCTCAAAATGAAGTTTTGCATGCTTGTGCATATCATATCTCCAAAACTATGCGAAGTATAGCTTCAAAATTTTTATCCTATCTAAATATATATATAAACATGAAAATAAATTAGAATTATGCAGCTGTGTTTAGTTGGAAAAAAATTATAAGATTGAACATGTGCAAAAAATAATGATTTCTGTTTTTTATAATTCAAAAGTAATTGTTATTTTTCTAACTAACCATTTATATAAAATTAAGTTTAAATAATAGTCTAGAATATTATGTTTATTTTAAGAAAAAAAAATTATGCAAATCGTATGAAATCTGCATGAGATATCATGCATCCAGTAAGCGATTGTTCAACGCTTATTCGACGTCATTTTTTTTTTTAATCATTTTAAAACCTACTCTTTGGTATTTTTTGCACATTATATATCCAAATTAAATATTTTTAATGCAGTTCAATATCATATAAAGATATTTTGAAAGTTCTGTGCATCTAGGGACATTATTATTTACAAAAAAAAAAAAAAAAAAAAAAAAAAAAAATTCAAATCATATAATCGAATTTCGTATTTTTTGCGTGTCGCAAACATGTACACAAATTCCTACATTTTACTCCATTTTACAAACTATTTTTTTATTTATCAATTTAAACAAGCATCAAATTTATTTTTAATACTGAATATGTTATATTATTAAAAGTTTTATTTCTTTTTTTATGAGTTTTATATTTGTAAAATACATTTTAAACTTTAAACTGCTTTTACTCAAAATAATGTTTTTTACACTTGCGCGCATGATATCTCCAAAACCGTTCAAAGTATAGCTTCAAAATTTTTACCCTGCCTACATGTACATATAATGAAGAAAATGAACTAGAATTATGCAGTTGTGTTCAATATGAAAAAAATTACAAGGTTGAGTGTATGCCAAAATTCATTATTTTTTTATTTTCTATAATTAAAATCAAATTTCTCTGTATCTAATTAGCCATTCATAAACATTCTAGTTCAAATTGTAGTCCAAGATATTATGTTTAATTTAAGATCAAATTTATGCAAATCGCATGAAAACTGCATGAGATATCTTGCGCGCAGTGAAATGTTATACGTCGTAATTTTTTAAAAATATCAT
Source organism: Maratus speculifer (assembly GCA_964019185.1). Lineage (NCBI taxonomy): Eukaryota > Metazoa > Arthropoda > Arachnida > Araneae > Salticidae > Maratus > Maratus speculifer. Next base: position 272,284,090 of record OZ025299.1, read on the forward strand.
TTCGAAATCGACCCCATAAATAAAAAATTGCTGTATTATATCTAAACTAAAAATTTTTAAAGAAAGTTCAATACCACATAAAGATATTTTGAAATTTTTGTGTTTCCAGAGACATTACTCTTTTTTTTAAAAAATGTACAGCACATGATACAATTTTACGTTTTCTTCGGCTTTTAAAGCTGTACTGTCCCCTTAAACCTGCACTGAAAAAAAGTAAAGGGTATAGCCGTGTTTCTTAGTAAGATATGCCCTGAAGTCAACCACATCGAGTCCTACATGGATCGATAGCCCATAAAAAGAAATTCATTTCTCCCCAGTTTTAAGTTTGTATCTCAAGACCATGGGGGTAATGGCCCTAAATGCCTGTTTTGGAAAAGAGCGCATTGTGACGAAACTACTAAGCAGATTTCAACGAAAAAAATAAGGGATGTAAAAAACCACCATACGACTGTTTGACAATTTTTTCAGATTTTTTTAAACAAAAGAAAAAGTTTTCTAACATTTTTCCTATTTTTAAATGTACATTTAAATTAAAAATAAACTGAAATTTCTGAGTGACCATCTTATTTTTTTTACAGGAAATACTATGAAACATGATGCATATTCACTATCAATTTCAACTTTCTACGTATGGTGCATCATATTAAAAAAAGGGAAAAATCATATTGCGGCGGAATTGTGGGGCGCGTCTTGGACAAATTTTACGCCTTCTTTTAAAAATACCGTGTGAATTAATATGTGAGATTTGAAAAGAAGGCGTGAAATGTGTTCGAGACACGCCCCACATTTCCGCAGGAATAGGATTTCGCCCTTCTTAATTGATGCACCATACGTAGAAAGTTGAAATTGATAGTGAATATGTATCATGTTTCATAGTATTTCACGCAAAAAATTAAGGTGGTCACTCAGAAATTTCAGTTTAATTTAAATTAAAATGTACATTTAAAAACAGGAAAAATGTTAGGAAACTTGTTCTTTTGTTTAACAAAAATCTGAAAAAAATGTCAAACATTCGTATGGTGGTTTTTTACATCCCATATTTTTTTTCGTTGAAATCAGCTTAGTAGTTTCGTCACAATGCGCTATTTTCCAAAACAGGCATTTAGGGCCATTACCCCCCCATGGTCTTGAGATACAAACTTAAAACTGGGGAGAAATGAATTTCTTTTTATGGGTTATGTATCCATGTAGGACTCGATGCGCTTGACTCAAGGGCATATTTTACTAAGAAACCCGGCTATACCCTTTTATTTTGCATTTCCACCATTTTAAAAATTTGGTTTACAATGAAAACCAACGAAAGCAGATGGAGGTTTCTCGCGATTTCCCAGAAATTGTGTTCGCCCGGTTGTAGATCATCCTTAGCTATCCTATCCAAAAAAATCATGTGAAAATATTAAAATTTGAGCAAGATATTTGAAAATAATATTTCCATAGACTTAAAATTATCATCTGGGTCTGTTTGAGCGTGTCTAGTGACCTGTTAAGGAAACTCGGTACCCTTCATTCGGCAAAAAACGATAAAAATATCGGTTTTCTAAATTGTTGCTTAAAGAATACTTTATTATCCCTAGTACTTTCCAGTGAAGTTCGTAAAGATCCGAGTATTATAAATAAAGTTTAAAGCGATTTTATTGAATCGCTGTTTCTTTCAATGCCACAATCCACTTCACTTAAAAGTGATTTCTCTCATTTTGTGTTTTTTTGACGAATAAGCATGTTGAAGAAAATAATAAAAATTATGTCTATTGTCCAATTGACCCGATTTTTTATGTCTGTTCCTTTATGATGTATTTGATAAAACTAAGCATGAAATTTACAATAAAGCAAAAAAGTTTTTTTACGCATAAAAATGTAAAATAAATTAAATTTTTATGTTAATTTTGCACGTTAATTGTACGTTTTATTTTTTTCTCACAAATTAACTAACTTTATATAAATCTGATACTTAAAATTATGCAGAAAATTTCTATAAATAGTTGTAAAAGTTGGATCAAAATGATCAAAATTCTACTAGAAGATACATTTTAAAACTTATTTAAATTTTTCGAATTTTTCCAGGGAAATAGAAACTTTTTTTTGAAAGAATCGATTTCCAACATCAAGTCCGCACCAAAAATGTACATTAAAATGCTTAAGTAAGGAAAAAATAAATGAACTGAATCTCCTATAGAAAGGCCTAAACAGCAAATAGAAAATTTATTTGAAAAATTCTCTTAACCCATTAGTGCCTAGCGTCCCATTTTAGGGACGATTCAAACGGTGCATTCAGCACTGTTTTTGACACCGGTAAAAAAGAAAAGCAATAATTATTTTATTTAAATGATGCATTTTCGTGATTAATGAACTAAACTTAAATCTTCTAAAAATAGTGGTGCCAACCAAATAAAATTTACGCAAAAGATGCTGGGCACGATTGGGTTAAATAAAACTTCAAAAGTAAAAGTTTTTTTATTTGTTTTATACACGGGTTGCTTATAAAATTTTACTGTGTTAATGTGGAAGTTTTTCTTCATGACCCTCTTTTGATATTTCTCAAAATTTTGGAATTACCTTTAATAAATTTTATTTTACATCACTATAAAAATTTAATAAATATTACGTAAAATTCTTGTTTCCGGGCTGCCTTTATTCAATTAACTGAAATAATGTGTAAAAAAATTGATTTTAGTATTTTAAAAATCAAAGTTGGTGTATTCTTAATATGTAGACAAACCCTGTTTCAAAAATTGCATATACAGGGTGATTCCAATTTTTTTTTACAATAAAAGAGGGGTGATAGTACACATCAAGACAAACAATATTAAATAGGAGACCAAGGGTCCAAAACGTTTTCCTAAGGAGATAGCCGCCATTAAAGTTTAGGGACCAAAATTTCAAATAAACATAAAAAACGGAAAAATCGGTCGATTGATTTGCGGTTTTCACTAAAATTATTCTTTATGTTGGCATTTTCTTGAAATTAAATTATAAAGATAAATTTCAAAAAATGCCGATAGAGGGCGCTTTAGACTTTGGAGTAACGAACAACTATTTTTTGCCGGTATGTTTTGCATGTTATTAAATGTTTTCGTAAGTTTACACTCAAACTTAAATTTTGAGCTCAAAATCTGTAGTTGGGAGTGGTTAAGTAACACAAAGTGAGCTGTGTTCAGAGGGTTCAAATTACAAATGATTAAAAAAAAAAACGGAAAAATTGGTCGATTGATTTGCGGTTTTCACTAAAACTATTCTTTATTTAGGTATTTTCGTGAAAATAAATTATAAAGATAAATTTCAAAAAATGCCGATAGAGGGAGCTTTAGACTTTGGAGTAACGAATAACTATTTTTTGTCGTTATTGTTTGCATCTCTTTAAATGATTTCGGAAGGTTAGACTTAAATTTTGAGCTCAAAATCTGAATAGTAGGGAGTGGTTAAGTAGCACAAACTGAACTGTGTTCAAGGGTGAGGGGGAGGTTCAAATTTAAAGTAATTATAGAAAATGGAAAAATTGGTCGATTCGTTTGCGGTTTAAAATAAAACTATTCTTTAAGTCAGTATCTTCTTGAAAATAATTTTTAAAGATAAATCTCAAAAAATTCCTTCAGAGGGCGCCTTAAACTTCAGAGTAATCAACAATTCATTTTAACCATTATTTTTTGGTTCTAATTAAATGCTTGCAAAAGCATTTTAAATGTTCTCGAAAGGTTAGATTTAAACTTAAATTTTGAGCTCAAATCCTGAATCGTTATGAGGAGTTAAGAAGCGCAAACTACTGAAGTGTGTTCAGGGGTTGAAATTTAACCGTCTTTCCTCCTCGAACACAATTCAATTTTTCGCTACTTAAGCACTCCCAACGATTCAGAATTTCAGCCCAAACTTTAAGTCTATGCATTTGAAAGCATTTAATGAGATTAAAAAAATAACAGTTAAAAATAGTTGTACGCTACTCCAAAGTATAAGGCGCCCTCTATCGGCATTTTGTGAAATTTATCTTTAAAAATTACTTTCAAGAAAACACTGATTGATCAAGAAAACTGCTGATTTAAAAATTAGTTTTAGCAAAAACCGCAAACGAATCGACCAATTTTTCCGTTTTTTACAATTATTTGAAATTTGAACCCTCTGAACACAGCTAAGTTTGTCTACTTAACCACTCCCAGCTATTCAGATTTTGCGCTCAAAATTTAAGTTCAAGTCTAAGCTTACGAAAGCATTTAATAAGATGCAAAAAATAACGCCAAAAAAGAGTGTTTCGTTACTCCAAAGTCTAAAGCGCCCTCTATCGGCATTTTTTGAAATTTATCATTATAATTTATTTTCACGAAAATATCTAAATAAAGAATAGTTTTAGTGAAAACCGCAAATCAATCGACCAATTTTTCCGTTTTTTATATTCATTTGAAATTTGAACCCTCTGAACACAGCTCAGTTTGTGTTAGTTAACCACTCCCAACTACAGATTTTGAGCTCAAAATTTAAGTTTGAGTCTAAGCTTACGAAAACATTTAATGAGATGCAAAAAATACCGGCAAAAAATAGTTGTTCGTTACTCCAAAGTCTAAAGCGCCCTCTATCGGCATTTTTTGAAATTTATCTTTATAATTTAATTTCAAGAAAATGCCGACATAAAGAATAATTTTAGTGAAAACCGCAAATCAATCGACCGATTTTTCCGTTTTTTATGTTTATTTGAAATTTCGGTCCCTAAACTTTAATGGCGGCTATTTCCTTAGGAAAACGTTTTGGACCCTTGGTCTCCTATTTAATATTGTTTGTCTTGATGTGTACTATCACCCTTCTTTTATTGTAAAAAAAAATTGGAATCACCCTGTATATTCTAAAAGAAGATTTTGTTTTGAGTTTGGTGTGATTTTATCATAAACAACAGGGCTTCCAAATGGTCCGCGAACTGAACATCAATGTTTTTAACAGGAAATTTTATGATAATTTTTTACTGAATTAGCGTTAAAATTAACTTCCAATGATGGTTTCTTGGCAATATACAAGAAAAATCTAAGAAGGAAATTTCTCTAAGAAAATTCTGATATTCAGTTGGCGGACCATTTGGGACCCCTCTAAACAATCGGCGAAATAAAGATAGGTAGGTGTATCCAGAGATTGCATTGTACAGGACAAATTTTATCGCACGTAAAACTATTTTCAAAATAAACCGTAGCGTCCGTTAAATAAAATGATCCTGAAGATTACTGAAAAAAGTTCTGATATGACTAATAAAATTTCTCTTATATAATGCAACCCCTGTGTATCTCTCTCTATATATGTACAGGGTAAATCTAAACGCTTGAGCAAAACTTTAAGGAGTTACTATACACAGGGCTCCCCAGTGGTCCGCGAACTGAACATCAATATTTTATAACAGAAAATTTCTTGATAGGTTTCTACAGAGTTTGCGCTATAATAAATTTCCAAATGTGGTTTCTAGGCAATTTGCAGGAAAAATCTAAAAGAACATTTTTTCTAAGAAAATTCTGACGTTCAGTTCGCGGACCATTTGGGTGCCCTGTATACATCAAGACAAACAGCATTAAATAGGAAACTGGGCCCCAACCGTCTTCCAAAGGAGATAGATGCCATTAAAGCTGAGGGTCTAAATATTCACATGGTTATATTCACATGGAAAAAAGTTATCGATTATTTTGCGTTTTTCAATAAAACTGTTTTTGTCAGTATTTTCATGAAAATAAATGTTAAAGTTAAAGTTCAAAAAATGCCGATAGAGGGCGCTTTAGACTTTGGCGTAACAAACAACTATTTTTTACCGTTGTTGTTTTGTATCTCATTAAAGGCTTTCAAAAGCTTAGATATAAATTTTGAGCTCAAAATCTGAATCTCTGTGAGTGGTTAAGTAGTTTAAAATGAACTGTGTTCTGAAGTTGAATTTCAACCTCTTTCCTCCCCTGAAAACAGTTCAGTTTGTGCTACTTAACCACTCCTAACGATTCAGATTTGAGCTTAAATTTAAGTCTAAGCTTTCGAAAGCAATTCATGAGATACAAAAAATAACGCTAAAAAATAGTTGTTCGTTAGGGGAATGTGGGGATGAATGGGACAATTTTTACATTTTTAGTAATAGTTTAAGCTGTATACAGTTGTTGATTTAAAAAACATTACCTAAAGAATACTTCAACATACTAAATTCAATAAGCAGTTTTTTTTAAATTTTTAATAATTATTTTAAACATGCATGCATACTGTCCCATTCATCCTCATGGTGGAACTGAATGGGACAACTTTGCGGATGAATAGGACAGGTAAAAAATCATTCTAAACATATTTTATTTGAAAACTGAGTGATACATGTTACTTCACTACATATTGACTGAAGGTAATATCAAATGACAACAGTCCCTTGGTTCTGTCAGTTCCCAGAGGTCTAGGCTTTGGTAGTTTCATAACAATATCCTCCAGATTAGCAAAATAAATTTCTGATGGATCGATATGATGAAATAAGGAATTATTATCCTTTTTTTCTCAAGAATTTTACTTGAAGGTTATCATTATTGATCTTAAAACTCTAGCAACGGAATGATAAATATTTTTTCCACATATCTTTGTTAGAAGAAAGTCGTTTTCTATTATGCAGCTTGGAACACCAAGCTGCAAACTTGGTGGTCCAATCACTTGAAATCATGTTCAAATCACTTTAATCTTCATCATAATTGATAAATTATCAGATTCATCGTTACTGTCCATACTTTTACTAAAAATATTTCTTGAAGGCAGGCAATTCATTTTTCTTGGTTTCTGTTTTATTTATTTTTTATTTTTTTATTTTATTTTATTTTTTTTTTACTATTTCTTTTTCGAAATATTCTTTTTCTGGTGTATCGGTTAGAACACGACAATGACCTCATTTTTTCTTCTTAACATCTGGTTTCTAGATAATGAAAAAATGTAATTTTATGTATTATGGAACAGCCTTGCGGATGAATGAGACAGTCGCATTCATCCCCATAAACACTGTCCCATTCATCCCCATAGCTACATGGTTATACAAAATAGTGATTAGGCTTATTATAATCAATTCGTATGATAACTTTACCAATCAGTTTGATTGTGTTAAAAATAATAGTATATCTACGTATCCATCGTTATATGGAGTTCCATTACCTGCGGTTTATTCTGCGAGCTGTTTCAAATAACAGACCAGATGTTACGACCAATAAGGTTATCTGAGCGAAAAATCCCAGCCGGCTATCGCCCAGATAGCTTAACAGGTAAAGCATTGGCCTTGTAAGCCAAGTATCCGGGTTCGATTCCCGGCCTGGGCAATTTTTCCCTCAGCTGGAAATAATCAGTTCGTATGATTAGGCTTAGTAAGCACTGTCAACATTGTTCATTTGCATCATTAGCATAACAAGAGATTATATCATTTTAACATTAAAAATTATAAGGTTTTGAGAAGGTTAACTATCAGTTAAATACTGAAAAGATTAAACAGAAAAACTGACTTTGGTTCTTACGCTTTGTACAATAGCTAATCTTCTGTTATGGATATTGCTTTGAAACTATGTCTGTTGAAAGACCTCAGTACTGCCATCAGTCAGGTAAATTATCAAATTATTTATGTTTGGGGAACATACATAAATTTCTGTTGTCCTAATCATCCCCACTCTCCCCTAAAGTCTAAAGCGCCCGCTATAGGAATTTTTTGAACTTTATCTTTAAAATTCATTTTTAAAGACAAAAAAAAATGCTTTTTGAATTTCATAGTGTCTAATTGAAAAAAAATGTATTTAATGCAAAAAACCTTTTAGTCTGCAATAAAACCGTTTTCGCCAATATTCTGCAATCCGGGTTAGATCCTTTAGCACGAAAAAAATGCCTTAAATTTTAAAGCTAATTACTGAAAGATTTACAATCGAAAAATTTAAAAAAAATAATATTAATGAAAAATAATTTGAAATATCTTATAAAAAAGTTTTAAAAAAAGGAAAAAAATGTCATAGCTTTTCATTAATTAAAAATCTAAATGAAGACTTTTTTTTCTTTTTGTTTAAATGTTCTAAATATTTCTTTCTTCTACTTTCAAAATAATCTCTAAATCCTTTATTCTTTATTCATATGCAACATTCCAACTATGTATTAAATTAGAATATTTTAACGTGGATGAACTTTTAAATTTAAAATTTTCTTTCTCCATCTATTTTGTATTAATTATTTAACCTGTCCGAAAGGAAAAGTGCTAACACATCTGAACTTCAAAATATTCGTAGGAAGATTTACAAATAAATGTTCTCAGGATTTAAGCTATATAAATTTTAAATTCTTCTCAGATAACCCCAATTAGCAAATATCTTTGAAATCAATAGAAACGCACAACTCTGGTTTGAGAAACGGAATTTAAAAATAGAATAAATAATTTTCTTTAGAGGTTATTTTTTAACAACAATTATCTTTCTTTTTTTATACTTTTTTTTTCAAAATGTGAATCTAAAAAAGAAGAGAAAAAAGAATAATACTCATTTCAATTTAGAGGAATAGAAATTGTTTTGCTGTTGAAATATATTTCTAAAAAGAGAATATTATAAAAAAATACTAAGTGCCAAAAAACGACTTTCTGCATTATAAATCAAATTAAGTCAAGAAGTTATGTTTTTAATTGCATTACTTTTTTTGAGCTTTAAAAATATGATTTAGTTTTTTGCTAGTTAATTTCCATAAAATTATGTATATAGCGATAAAATGAAGAAAGAAAATAGATCATACATAACTAAATAATTAAAACTTAGTTGAAGTCAAATGTTGCTGTGAAATGCCTTTTTGATTAGTAAAAGTCATTTTTAGACGTTTTATCAGGGTTCGTACACCTCCTAGAATTTTAAGACCAGAAAATTCTTCGGTACCAGTATTTTCTTATAATACATTCCAGGCTAAATAAGGCGAAATTTTGTGCAATTAATCTATTTTTTTCTATAAAAAAGTACTGCTATATCACCTGGAAAATTCTCTGCACCGTATGAAAAACACTGCTTTAAGATATTTATTTTTAATGATGATGAAGTAATACCGTAAAATGGGGTGAATCGGAACATTTTTCAACTTTAACGTTAAAAAAAAGCAACAACTGATTTTTTAATTTTTTTATTTTTCTAAAACAGGTAATAATGATAAGTTAAAAATAAGAACACGTAGTTACTGTAAAACCAAGCCTTTATTTTATATACAAGTAAAGATATGCCATTTTAGAAATTAGAAAACAACTTTTAAATTAAGAAAAGTTAAAATTTATTTTAAGAAATTATATTTGAATAGCAGAAGTAGAATTTAATATAAATTCAGCCCTGTTTTGTGTTATCCATTACTAGTAGTCATTGGGTAAGTGAATCTATTGAATAGCCCCAATCGCTGTATGTATTAATACGATCTACTAATACACCCTCATCCCCAGCCCTTAGTACTGTTTTCATCCCTCTAATTTTCAATTGGTTTTTCATTTTGAGATATTTGTGTGATGTTGTGGATGTCAGAGAATAATTCTGTGCAGTTTTTCTAAGTAATTTGCTATTTTTAAATTCTTTTATTGTGTGTTCCATGTCTGTTGGATTAAGCGTTGACTTTTTCGTTTAACCAAGTAATTTCTTGGCACCTTTAATCTCTTCAAGTAATTAGAAGAAACAAAATATTGTTACAATACATATACATACATATGTTTTCATATATTACATGAAACTATTACTGCATAGAAATATAAACCATGAGAGAAAACGTGTTCCAATTTACCCCGTAAATCTTAAACCTCTGATGTTACAAGCCATTTTTCATTTTTTTTTCATTATCAAGTTTAGAAATAAGTAGAATTTAATACAGCATATCGTTTACAGGTCTATCATTAATTAAAAATCCCCTCTGTTAGGTTAAGAATTCGAAAAATACTATAGTTACATACAAATTTTTGAAGACTTTAAAAAAATGAGGTTTTTAAGATCCGCTTGAAGTTTTTTATATACCTCAGTAGTGATGCAAACATGTCAAAACTGAATTTCCCAACTCTTAATGTTATTATTTTCTGATAAAACAATTGGCACCTAAAAATATCATCATATATATTTATAATGAATTTATTTGTATGACCGGGAAGTATCGTTCCTATTCACCCCACTGTTCCTATTCACCCCATTTTACGGTAACGCCAGAATATATTAAATGTATTTCGTGTTAGTCTTCATTTCGAAGAATGCATGACACTTATTTAACTTGAATTATGAAATCTTAATTGCCTTATAAAGTAGCATATTTCTTCTATCTTCTTTCATTAAAAGTTTTTCCCATACTGTATTAAAAAAATCCAGCTAAACATGACGAGAGATTAAATATGAAAAAAAGATTCAATTTCATTTATATCTTTTTTAAAGGCTTATAAAATTAATGCCTCAATGCCTGTTCAGTCACAATTAAATTAAAGGCGATTTAAATAATTAATCGAATTTTTGGAAATTGTAATATTGCTTTTGTCGAAGCAATCCACTGAAATTTTATTAAACTTTATGAAAAATGAACAGAAAAAATTAACTTGTTTCTAAGAAAGATTGTCCTTTGGAATGTAATCAGTTATTTTTACAAAACGTTCCTTGGAAATAATGGGCTGCCAGCGACCCAATATTTCTATGTAGCTTATCTGAACTTTTTTTTTCACAGTGTAAAGCCATGAAAATCATACGAAGACAAGAAGTAAAGACAAACAGACAAGCAGGACATTTTTGAATTTTAACGAAATAGTTAGAAGACCACGAACAGAGGGAACTATCCACCCCCCTAAAAAACAGACATTGACACCCGTTCACACAAGAAATAAACACCCGTTCAAAAAAATAGACATTGACATACATAAAAAACACATATTAAAAGACTATTTATCCACTTTTGTTGGAAGTCACTAAAATCACTTAAATATTCTATCGAAAAGAAATATTATAATATCAAAGTCCTCGAATATTTTCAGCAATCATCAGAGAACAACAAATATCAGAGGTTTTTTTAGCAGCTATTTGTTTCTGGTATAAGTCGCCTACAACGTACAATTACGAAATGATAATCAGAATTTTTACCTTATAACTATCTTTTTTTTTCTTTACAGAGTCCCATACATCTACATACAATATTTACCGTAATTTCCGGCGTATAATCCGCGGATCAAACAATTCTTTTTCGACCCAGAAATTTTAATTAGTAATTAAAGCCAAATATTTACCGCGATCTAAAAAGTTACATTTTATTTATAAATTTTTCTGGGTCGAAAAATGATTGTTTGATCTGCGGATTATACGCCGAAAATTACGGTATTATTATTGTTTATAAAACCACATTTCAATAAAATCTAATAAAAAAAAAAATAAACGATCAAGTATAAATTACAATATGGAAAACTTTTTTTCTTCTTAAGGAAATTGTTTTATATTCATTTTTCTCAGATTATTTAGATACTTAACATAATCTACTGATTAAAAATTTGTAATGTTTATTAAATGTTTTTAACATTTACAACTACATTTGAGTGGTCTTATATTAGATTAGAAATATGGATGATTCCGCTAAGGGTAGAATAATTACGATAACTAAAATACCTCTATTTGATAGTAATTGAAATTATTTAAACATAATTTATATTATGTTTTCTTCATGCATAAACTGCTACAAAACATTTTTTTTTCGTCCAGGTCATTGAAAATCAAGCTGAATTTAGAGATTCCACAAAACGTTAACCCTTTGAGCTCTGGGGCATAATTTTTTTTCAAAATTCCAAATGTCGCACTGGCACCAGTATTTTGCAAAGAAAAAAACCGGTTAACGATAAACACGAAAAAATGCATTTAAACCTTTCTGAAGTAAATTTGGACAAATTTTCTGGTGTCATTGTGACATTTTGGAATTAAAATTATGTGGTAGAAAATTCTACCAGCAGAGCTCAAGGGGTTAAAGGCAGATGCGTATGTTATTTTAAACACCAGGTAGTTAAAAAATATATATTAGCGATCAAATTTCATTTCATATAATATGCTGCCGAAATGTTATTAGCACAATGCTAGTGCTTTGAAGAAAGTGGTACATTATATATTATACTTACTTTTAAACCCAGTCTGTCAAGTGGCAATATTTTAATAAAACTGTGATTTTAAAATGCACTACAAGAAAAACATTTACATTCTTTAAAATAAATATGTTTGTAAATTATCGTGGCATTCAATCATCTCAACATTTTAGTAACAGAATTATTTTGCTTCTAAAAATTTTAATACCATTATTTATAATTTCTCTTCTAACATATATCTTACTTAGGTTCTGAAATATTATGATTTTTTAAAAACGAAACAAATATGAGAAAAACAATATCACACTTCTGTATCTGAAAAATAATTTAAGAAAGCATAACTGCTCTCCATTGAAATGTTAATCAAAACTACAAACATTCTGGAATATGCTACTTCTAAAATTAAAAAATAGTAATTATGCATGCATAAATTCATACATAAATTTATTCGTGTTTTTATTTTATGTTTACTTTTCAAACTACATGAAAAAAACTTTGATTATTTTGAAATTTCAACATGTGTTAACAAATGTAATAAAAAAAGCAGAGTCATTTGTTACATAGGAATATTTTTTTCCTTAGAAAATATTCTGTTTCTATTGTATTCATAAAGGAAATTATTTGCATGCAAATTATTTTTACGGAGAATGAATTGAGTAAAAAGGAGTAATTATTCAAATGTCATTAATTTATTAAATTAGTAACATTAGCAATTTATTCGTCCTATGTAAGAAACATTATACTGTGCTAATTAAATCTGTATCCTTTCTAAAAAAAGTCATAAAATAGGTAAAAAAAAAAAAATAAAAAAGAAATTTTCCTAAAAAAATCATTTAATTTAAAAACTCATTTCTAAGTAAGATAAATTCAAATTTTAATTATCTTGAGAAAATGAATAACAAATATCATGCAACAAATAATTGAGTTCATTAGATTTGCAAAAAATATAGAAGGCAATATAAAATAATAGGACAAGTGAGGGGAAAGTGGCCATTCTGGGTTTTTATGTACTATAATGTCCACCTCCCCCCAACACTCTGGAAGTGGGTGAAGCAATCGTCATACATGTTGGTAAGATTGTATGCGATTTTAAAGCAGAAGTTTACATTTCTTTCATTTTATTTATTTTTTCATTTTTGATTTTATCAAATGGTACAAATTCGATTGCAGCTAAATACTTTTGCGTGATACAATTATTTGCTCTTATACTATTTCATTAGCATTAAATACCATTTAAATGATGTGTGTTTGAATACGCCAAGTCTTTAGATACTAGGCCACAGTTTATGTAATGACATCATTGCGAACAATGTGGCCACAAACAGATTTTGCAAAATGGAAAAATCGCTACTTTCCCTAGAGACGAATTTTTATTCATTGTTTATAACAAAATACTACTTAAAAGTATTTTTTTAAACAAAAACAGGTTCGACACAATAATTTCTTTAGAAAAAGGTCGACTTTCAACCTTTGTAGACTGCATGTCTGCTTGGAGAAATTCTATTCCTTCATTGGTCATATTGATATTCAATGTTTTTGATTTTGTTACGACATAACACTTAACCCTTTGCGCTCTGGTGGGTAAATTTCTTCAAAATTCCAAATGTCATATTGGCACCAGTATTTTGCAAAGAAAAAATTGGGTTTGTGATGTATACGAAAATATGCATTAAATCTTTTTCCAATAAATTTGATCGAATATTCCAGTGCCAATGTGACATTTCGAAATTAAAATTAAGTGGTAGAAAATTCAACCACCAGAACTCAAACGGTAAAATTTAAACAAAACAGCATAGTTATTCGTAATGTGCAGTAGCGTAACCTCGGTGGGTATCAAGTTCTCCGAATACCGGTATTTTTTTAAAGTTCTGTTTACCTTATATAACAAGAAAAATTTTTGCTATTATTCACGGAAAAGAAAACCTTACAATATTACTGGTTTTGAACACCCGCCTTAGTTTTGCTGATGTGTGTTAACTTTAGCTTGTGTTGTTTGAAAATTCGTCCTGAATCAACGTGATTTGTTAATTGATTATGCTGGTCACTTTACCCAGTCTAGTCGGCCAATTACTAATGTGTAGATCTTGAAATACCGTAATTTCGGGTGCATAAGCCGCAGATCAAACAATTCTTTTTCGACCCAGAATTTTTTAAGAAACAAATATAACTAGTTAGATCGCCGTAAATATTTGTCTTCAATCACTAAATAAGATTTCTGGGTCCAAAAAGAATTGTTTGATCCGCGGCTTATACACCCGAAATTACGGTACTTTTTTAAAGGTAAAATCAGGGATGAGATTTCTGCTTTTTTGCACACCAGTAAAATTTAGAGAAAATGTTATATTATTAAATCGGAACATTTTTGTGATTTAAAATAACAACATTTTCTGTAAGATTTTTCTCGTGTCCAAAAAAGCGGAAATCTCATCCCTGGGTAAAATATCAAATGAAGCTATACTTATTATGATTACTATTGGTATTTGTTTCTAAAATTTTACCGAATAAAAAGGTGTTATAAAAAATTCCCCAAACTTAAAAATAGCAAATTTATCCCTTCTTCACCTACATACTGAATAAATTTTTTAGTTTGTAAAATAATTTTTTTTAAACTAATTTTTCAAACATAATGATGAACAGAAAAAAGAAAAAAAAAGAGATAATGCTATCATATATATTATCTCCTAACTCTCTGAAAAGTGAATGCTTTTAGCTCAAGTGTCTTGATGTAATTGCTATTAATCACAGGGAAAACGGAACAAAGTTGGATTATGCATCATTAGAAGGTTTCTAACAACTAATTTTCTGATTTAAAAAAATTCTAAAGACATTATATTTCAAAAAGTACGTACCATTCAAAAAGCGTCTTTTGATTAATCTAATATAGCTGACATTTTATGTTTGAGATAATTTTGGGGTCTTGATAATTTAGAAAAGAACGTATTTCTTTAATGGATGTTCAAGAAATGATGCTTTTTACATCTATAAGATATTTTATCCCCACGGTCACTTGTCCACAAAAAAGTATTCCTGTAGGCCCTTAAGCGATGTAATGTGTGTACATTTAATTTATAAAACTTATAATCTATTTCTGATTCATCTAAAGCAAAGAAACGAAAACAGACATTTTAAAAATTATTTTATATACCGTAATTTCGGGTGTATAAGCCGCGGATCAAACAATTCTTTTTGGACCCAGAAATCTTATTTAGTGATTGAAGACAAATATTTACGGCGATCTAACTAGTTATATTTGTCTCTTAAAAAATTCTGGGTCGAAAAAGAATTGTTTGATCTGCGGCTTATACACCCGAAATTACGGTAAATACATAAATAGCATTTTATTTAAATAATGAATAATTTGTATTTTATTAGAGAAATCTTGATTTTAATGTAAAAATATTTTTTTTTCTCAAAAGCTTTAATTTTAAAGATGCGTTACATTAAAAATTGTCATCGTGATCAGAAATGATTTTGAACCACTTTTTCAAAAAATAAATATTGAAATAAATGATAAAAAAAATTAAAACTCTATTTTTAAGCGCAATAATTTACGATATACTTACTAAAATTCTTTTGTTTTGGTTGTGATTTTGTTTTTATGAACGCATATGTGATGTTATTTGTCTAAAATGTTATTCATATAAAAATGGACGACACGAAATCTATATTTATAGAAATATACTGAACATCAGAATGTATCAAGATATAGCTCGAACATTGGATGGATACAGTTTGTTTTGTACTGTCTTGCTAAACAAAAGCGATTGCGATGTCATCCGTCACCTGCGGTATATCTTTTTTTTCTTCCTTGGCCTGCTTGAACTGCAAAGCTACTATAGTTTCCTCAAAGTGTTTAACAATACGTCGCAGAGCATATGATATCACTGGACAAGTACGCAAATATTTCTACTGTCGGTACGAACGAAACGATTTCGCAGTATTATTGTCTTTTTGGTAAAAAGCTTTAGCAGCAAAGCACCACCAGAAAAAGAGAGAACCATAGTGGCGGTCTCAGAATATTTCAAAACTTTTCACCTTCTTTTTTATCTGTTACAACGGCCCTTTATCGCACCTTTTATGCAAATATTATTCTCAGGTACTGCGTGCGCAAATAAATAAGCACAGAATACAAGGTGTAGGTAATTAATATTTAAAAAAAATCTTTACATGCAAATTATTTTAGGAGGTGAGAATTGGAATATTCTTATTTTCTCGTATTTAGCATGACTTCTGGAGTGCACAAATCATGGCACCTATGACACATTTCCCACCACTACATTTTTAGTATTATTCTCCTAATAAAATTAAACGATCATATACCAATAAAATTTAAACGAATAATATAAAAAAAAATATTGGTGAGAATCAGCCCATTGGCACCAAGATCTTTACATCCTTGATCACGTTACATTTTTCTTATCTTAAACCGATCGCAGTGCCTTTTTATCTCCTGGTTGCCTTTATTTGAAATAAAAAAAATTATTGCACCAATCAATTTCCCATGGACTGATATGTATATACTCCAAATATAAAGTTGTTTCATCCACTGCTTCTCTTGCTAGGGCGTCTCAAACAGGGATACTTTAATTTGAACCATCCTGTATAGTGTATGCATATATATGCATATATATGTATATATACACACACACACACACACATATATATATATATATATATATATATATACAGTGTGATCAGTCTCAGCCATGGCCAATGGCTAATCCCTAAACCAGTAGTCATGGACATATAGTTCCAATTACAAAAATGTTTTAAATAAGGTAAAGAAATATTTAAAAAGCGATTTAGTTCAGTAAAAATATTTCTTTAAAAACTACGAAATTTAAATTTTCATACTCTCCCCAGGTCCTATAAGTTATATTTAGTAAATTTTTCTTCTTACACTGACAAGTAATAGAAAATGTCCCGATATTCGAAGATTAAAATTGATTGAGTAGTAGCTGTGTAATTTTGAAGCATATTTTTTCCTGAAAATTAGGGTTCATTCACAAATTTGATAGAAATATAATTTCCTAAGGTGTATTAAAAAATATTTGAAAGTAAAATTAAAATTGCAATATAAACTTGAAATCTTTAATCATTCTGACATTTTAATGCAAAATGTACAATTTATAATAAATATATAAAAAGAAAAAACAGAATTTTTGTGAAATAAAATGATGAAAATTAACAGCCTTATTTCTTTACAAAATGATGCATGGCTGCCAACTTCTACGACTTTTTACAGCCAAACAAACCTATTCGAACCAGAAACAAAATTTGACAAATTAAAAGATTATGCACTACTACAAATCATAAAATAAATTCAGGACGTATAATATTTAATAAAATTTCTGGTTAGAAAAACGTTTATTTCATTTAAAAAGGCGTAGAAGTTGGCAGCTCTGAATGATGCATATATTAACCCTTTCGTGGTTATAAGCGCGTATACGCGCCCAGAATACCACTTAATTTGAATTGCGAAATGCCATACTGACACCGGAATTTTTAAATGAAAATTTTAATTTTACAAAGAACGTAAAAAAACCATTTATATATTATGAAATAAATTTGTTTTTAAATTCCGGTGTCATTCAATCATTTTAGTATTTTATGAATAGAAGTGCTTTAACCGTCAAAGGGTTAAAATGTTATTAGATTACACTTACCGGGAAAAGTTGGGTTAAGTTAGGGTTTTTAGCTTTTGATTAATGATTCTTATCTAGTCTGTGCCGCTAAGTCCCAAATTTACCTTCATTTTTACTATCATGTTGAGATTTTTTTCCCAAATCGTACATTTTAAAGTTAAAAAAAGAAGAAAATAGCGAAAATTTGATACTAGGAAACAGGTGTAATTGTTGTGTTTGTAACTTTTGATAATTTATTTTTGTGTCTTCCTTACCGACGAATCCGAAAATCACCTTCAATTTTAATTATCATGTCAGGACTGTTTGCAAATTGTAAATTTTAAAGTTAAACAGTTAAAAGTTAAAATTGAACTTCCTCCTTTATCTCATCGGGGACCTTACCTGTTTAGCTGTAAACATTTCAGTAAAAGCGAAAAGAATAAATAAACCATTGATTTAAAGCAAAACAAATTAAAATAAAAAAGTTTTACATCTGACTTATAAAATAAGATTTCTGGTGTATTTCAACATTGACATTTATGATGTGATAAAAATTCTTACGCGATTGTTAAAAATCAAGGTAGTTTTTAGATTAAGTATTAAAAAGTACATAAAATCAATTATCGCAAGATAAAAACATATCCAACTTATCTATTTTATGGTATCCGATTTTCGCTATTTTTTAAAATTGACATTTTATGACTTGCGAAAAAATCTAGTCATAATGATTCAAAATTAAGGATTTTTTTTATTGAACGCTAAAAATTACAAGAGAAGAGAAATTTAGAAACACAACAGTCGCAGTCTTGTGTTATCCAATCTAAAACTTTTCTTTAAACTTCTTGGCGGTTTTATTAGCTTTTTATTAGCTTTTGATTAATGATTCTTATCTAGTCTGTGCCGCTAAGTCCCAAATTTACCTTCATTTTTACTATCATGTTGCGATTTTTTTTTCAAAATCGTACATTTTAAAGTTAAAAAAAGAAGAAAATAGCGAAAATTTGATACTAGGAAACAGGTGTAATTGTTGTGTTTGTAACTTTTGATAATTTATTTTTGTGTCTTCCTTACCGACGAATCCGAAAATCACCTTCAATTTTAATTATCATGTCAGGACTGTTTGCAAATTGTAAATTTTAAAGTTAAACAGTTAAAAGTTAAAATTGAACTTCCTCCTCTATCTCATCGGGGACCTTACCTGTTTAGCTGTAAACATTTCAGTAAAAGCGAAAAGAATAAATAAGCCATTGATTTAAAGCAAATCAAGTTAAAATAAAAAAGTTTTACATCTGATTTATAAAATAATATTTCTGGTGTATTTCAACATTGACATTTATGATGTGATAAAAATTCTTACGCGATTGTTAAAAATCAAGGTAGTTTTTAGATTAAGTATTAAAAAGTACATAAAATCAATTATCGCAAGATAAAAACACATCCAACTGATCTATTTTATGGTATCCGATTTTCGCTATTTTTTAAAATTGACATTTTATGACTTGCGAAAAAATCTGGTCATAATGATTCAAAATTAAGGATTTTTTTTATTGAACGCTAAAAATTACAAGAGAAGAGAAATTTAGAAACACAACAGTCGCAGTCTTGTGTTATCCAATCTAAAACTTTTCTTTAAACTTCTTGGCGGTAAGCTTATCCGAAATTTTGTTTTAGCCTGTAAAATAAGTAAAAATAGTAATCATAGAAACTCATAATAATATTAGATTGTCAACGGATTTACTTCAGTATGTAACATTTAATCTCGTTCGGATATTTGAAAGAATTAAAGTTCAAGCACACGTTCTTAGCTAGAAAAATATACATACGTTCGTTGAACTTAAATAAAAACATATTTTTTGTTGAAAGAAATCATGTAAAAAAAAAAAAAAAAAAAAAAAAAACAATCGCAAATCATTACTAAATAAGACACATGTTAAAAAGCAATTCTTGTACCCAGTCTGAAACTTAATAAAAGCACTAACTCAATCGTAGTACTGGTACGATTTTTTTTCGAAGAGGATGTATACATCAAATAAAATCTCCGAATACTTTAATCACTTCGTATCTGATCCCTCATAACGTAGCCGAACACATTTGTGCTTAATGCACGAAAGTGGCAAAAGTCATGCATTTTTAAAATTTCATAACATGATCAATTTTAGTATTATATGAACAGGACGGGTCAATCCATTTCAAATGGTCCAGATAATATAAAAATGGTCGCTCGACCATTTTTAAAAAATCTGAAATTTTTTGTACAACAACCCTAACATGACGGAAGTTCAAAATGACAATTATTTTAATTTTACTATTTTTTGTTTGTGCATGGCGGCCATCTTTGTTTTATCGTGTTCAGGAATTTTCTCAGATACTAGGATACACAAAATTGTAAATATCTCGTCTTTTATTTTCCCAATTGAAATGGGTTTGCAACATTTTGTTCAGAATAAAATAGGATAAATGTACGGTCGTAGAATAATTTTGAAAAATAATTTTTTACAGGCGAAATTTTAGATTTTTTCCAAAATCTATCCGTTTGCAAGAGGAAATTTTTCATGGAAGAAAAACTGTCAACCTTACACAATTTTTTCTCCTAATAGGTCAAAAGTGCGTGCACTCGCATACCAAGTCCCAGATCTGGGAGTTAATTTCTCTTTGCGAAAAAAATTCCTAAATTCGTCAAAAATTTCAAAAATCGCACTTTTTAGGCTTTGATATGTCTGGTGGGGCACGAGATAAAAATCTGAAATTCTGGCCTTTGATAGCATTGTGTAGTAGTGTTATGTACAAAAAATTTCAAGAAGGAGATTTGACTACAAGCTGAGACATGACATGGACAATATGTGAAAACAATGCTGCCAAACTATTGTAACCTACTATGTAATTGTTCAACAAGAGTGTCAACCTTATAAAAATTTTTCTACAAATAGGTCAAAAGTGCGTGTACTCATACACCAAGTCCCAGATCTGAGAGCTGATTTCTCTTTGCGAAAAAAGTTTCGAAATTCGTGGAAAATTTCAAAAATCGCACTTTTTAGGCTTTGATATCTCTGGTGGAGCAAGACATAAAAATCTGAAATTCCGGCCTTTGATAATATTGTGTAGTAGTGTTATGTACAAAAAATTTCAAAAAGGAGATTTGACTATAAGCTGAGATACGGTGATTAAAAAAAATTTAAGAAATGCTATTACGAGTACATTAGGAGAAATGAGATTAGTCTCTTTTATTACAATATTTACACAGAAAATATCGTTTGTTGAAAACAGTTAAATAATAAGCATTTAATTTACAAAGATACTATATATGCTCAACAAAGAGCTTAACACTATTTACGAGAGATGTTGCGAGTTCGACCAGTTACTGTTGTCAGTCCATTGGGCTGTTCTTTCTCAAAATTTTATTTGAAGCCACCCAAGTCTTGTTATCCCTTGTTAACTTGAATGAAATTCTCTAGGTTTAATAATTGAAACCATGTCAACTCGATGAGTTGCAACCCATTGTGTGTAATTTACTTTTCCTGAAATGTGTTCTTGAGTAAAATTGTTGCAATAGCATTTCTAGTAGGTTTGTTCATCTGAACAAATAGCGTATTGGTACTATATATGCATACATTCTGAATTGTTTAAATCATACTGAAGCATTTGAAGAAGATATTTGTAATTAACAGTTAACTTTGTACCATAAATAATTAATTTAAAATTTTGAAGGTGTGAACTATTACATAGTAGGTTACAATAGTTTGGAAGTATTGTTTTCACATATTGTCCATGTCATATCTCAGCTTGTAGCCAAATCTCCTTCTTGAAATTTTTTGTACATAACACTACTACACAATACTATCAAAGGCCAGAATTTCAGATTTTTATCTCGTGCTCCACCAGAGATATCAAAGCCTAAAAAGTGCGATTTTTGAAATTTTCGACGAATTTCAGAAATTTTTTCGCTAAGAGAAACTAACTCCCAGATCTGGGACTTGGTATGTGAGTACACGCACTTTTGACCTATTTGTAGAAAAAATTGTGTAAGGTTGACAGTTTTCCTTCCATGAAAAATTTCCTCTTGCAAACGGATAGATTTTGGAAAAAATCTTAAATTTTGTGCTAAAATTTCACCTGTAAAAAATTATTTTTCAAAATTATTCTACGACCGTACATTTAGCCTATTTTATTCTGAACAAAATGCTGCAAACCCCATTTCAATTGGGAAAATAAAAGACGAGATATTTACAATTTTGTGTATCCTAGTATCTGAGAAAATCGCTGAACACGATGAAACAAAGATGGCCGCCATGCACAAACAAAAAATAGTAAAATTAAAATAATGGTCATTTTGAACTTCCGTCATGTTAGGGTTGTTGTACAAAAAATTTCAGATTTTTTTAAAAATAGTCGAGCGACCAATGCTGGACCACTTGAAATGGATTGACCCGGACTTTTTTTGGTCTTACTTGTCAGTGTAATAGGAAAATTTTACAAAATATAACTTGCAGAACCGGGAGACCGTATAAAAATTTAAATTTCGTAATTCTTTAAGAAATGTTCTTATTGACTCAAATTGCTTTTAAAATATTTCGTTACCTTATTTAACACTAGAACCGCGGGAAAATTCATTCAAGTTTTATAAAAATATTTCTGACCGGAATTTTCATTTAAAACTATTTCAGTTCTTTACTAAAAATTATTTTTTTTTTACCCAGCATGTATTTAGCTTTTTTTGGTAAGAGTTTTCTGGTTTTAATCGACATCTTTTAATATGATACGGGTCAAAATGATCCGTCGTCGCGGTTCTAGTGTTAAAAAGTTTTTGTAATCGGAACTATATGTCTGTGACTGACGGTTTAGGAATTATTCATTGCCCACCGTTGAGAGTGAACACACTGTATATTAAAGTTGTTCTAATTTTAAAGATTTTCTCTACTGCAAATATTAAAAAATACTGTACACCCCAGGTTAATATTTGCTGTTGTCATAAACATAAGTTAAGCACGAGAAAAAGAGGCGTAATTGAGACACATATTCTTTTTATTTTGGATCGGGTCCCATAAGTAAAAGTAATGATAAATTGATCATTTTAGAGTTTCAGTCTTGAGAAAGCAGGGGCAGAGCTTTGCTAAAAGATCGTTGTACAACTATTATTCTTAAAACTCAAATTTATTGATGTTTTCTAATGCCTCTATACCTCAGACTTCCCAGACAATCCGATAAGGATCAAACAAGCATCTTTTAAACCGATCTAATCACAAAATGATTTATTTTCCGAGACAACAGATGAAAAATAAATAAAAGTCTTTTTAAATATGAAATACTAGAGTTCAAAGTCAAAATGCTTCCGCGACACATGTAAAGACCTTAAGGGTGTTCTTAAATCAAAAAAGGCAACTTTGTGATATAAGTTTTAATTTATTTGTATTCGAAAATGCATGAAACTTGCAGGTGTTGTTATTCAGAAACATAATTAATCTTCATCAAACATTCAGATTCATCTAATTACACTATTTTTTTTTACTTTTTATTTATTTACTTATTTATTTATTGCAAACGCTATAGATTTATCAGAACAAGCCGACAAAATAGACATTTTGAACCGCATTTTCCAATGAAAAGAGAGCAGAAAAACAAGTCAACGAAAGAAAAAAGTCGTGATCATGTGATCAAAATTGATTATAACTCGGTAGGTAATTTAATTATCATAAAATGGAAAACTGAGTTCAATTTGAAAGCACTCTCATAGTCAGGCCTTTTAATTTTATATTTTTCCGTTCAAAAATGAATTTCTCACTGTGTCAAAACATTTATCGCTTGTTGTGCAGAGCATGAGAACAATCTTAAATGAAGATGGTATGTATGTTGTTTATGACGGCCAATTATCTACATGAGGGATATAGGTTCTCTACATGAAGGTGTTTCTTAGGGTACCTAACCCGTAATTACGCATGAAAATCCAATGTTTGACGAAAACCAAGCAAAACGCCGAACGATTAGGGCGACAGGCGACGAACTATTGCGTTCGAATCTAACACCTGCTATCTACCAGTTTTAAGAGCAGTATCTCTCTGCCTCCTTGGTGGAGCACGTTAAAAATATAATAGTTTAAGTTATGGGTGACGAGCGCGATTTAAAATTTTAAAAACATGCAGTTAAAAAGAATGAACATGATTTATCTCTTGATAAAGAAAATCAGTCCAAAACATTTTTAATAAAAAAAAAAAACTTTTAATAAATTAACACATAAAAGCCACATGTGGTCTACATATATCTTATAAATAAAAATGACAAGATCTAAATTAATTTATTTTTAAATTGAATTAATATTAACCCATTAGTGCCTGGCGTCCCATTTTTGGGACAGTTTCAAAAAATTCAAGTTAGCGCCTTTCACACCAGTAAAAAATGAGGATAAATAAATACTTTCTTTCTGGAGACGAAGTTCTCGATAAATTAAAATAAAAGTTATTCTTGCTTTAAAAGTGGTGGGGAAATGCAAAATTCGAATTTTAGCGAAGAAAATAATTCAGGCACTAATGGGTTAAAACACAAAGCTATGCAAAATTTTGTCCCTTTTTGCATAGAATTGCGTAAATAAACTTTATAAAAAATATTAATGTCCCCAGATATAATGTGAAGATGTTCAGTGTTAAAATAGCTACTATAATCGATCATTAGAAAAGTAAAAAAGGATTATCACTAGTTAGACAAAGTTATTGTAATTAAATATCCAACGTCCTGGTGTCACATTGTATTTGGATTATTTATGTATAGCAAAATGTTTTATGGGAAAATTATTATTTTTATTGTCAGTTATATTACGTAAATTTAAATTATTAAGTACATTATTTCTGAAAGAAATTATTAGTTGAGTTTCGTTTCTTTTTCTTATTTACTTACTTATTTCGTATGCATTATTTGACATTTTTATGCTAAGATGAATAAATCTATAAGATTAAAAAAATTACCATTAAAATATGAAGATAGATTTTTAAAGAAAAGAAAAATCTATAATACAAATTTATAGTTTTCTTTTTGATTAAAAAATGTGTTTTCTAATATCCATCCATTTACATAAATCATTAAATTCTATTTATATATTTCATATGTTTTGTTTAATATCACTTCTATAAATGTGCTGTGGATTAGAACTATTGCTACCTATTTTTGTACGAGTAGATTCTATATTGGCTAAATGATTTAAATTAGCGTATGTACTACTGTTATTAAAAACATAAAAATACATGTAAATTTATATATACTGCTTAAAAAGGGCATTACAAACATATAAAACACTTTAAAATACATTTAAAGACCTTTTAAAAAAGTTCAAAACGTTTTCGACCATCGCTTACACGGTCCTCATCAGTGAGAAAAACTCTAAAGACAGTTGTATGGGCTTTGCGTTTTCAGGCTCCATCCGGAACAGTCCATTTTATATTCCATTTTATTTTATAGAATAAAACTTTTGAAAATATTTTCAAAAACACGGGTTTAACTATCATGTATAAAATTTCTCCATATTGCGTGAATATCGTAGGAAATTGTATCATTACATACTATTTCTTTATTGGATATTATTCCGATGGATTCTCTCATGATATCTTCAAGGTGACTAGAAGTATGAAAGAATATTTTTGAACTATTGAAATCTATTTCTATAGACTGAGTTTGTGCTAATCTTGCAAGTTCGGTGTGTGGTCTACCCAATCTTAAATCTGCATCATGTTCTTTCAATCTTTTTTAAAGTTTCCTTAATGTCATACCTATGTACATAAAATCTTTATTATCTGTCTTGAAATGAATACTGTATACTCCTGATCTATTGATGTCTTGAATTGGGTCATTCTTTATGTTCAACAAAACTCTTAATTTGAGGGGAGGAACTGCTATTAATATAATATCAAACTTAACTAGTGCATGTCTTAAGCTTCCAAAAAACTTCGGGACATAATTAACTTTACAAAATTTTAAACTCTTTATAGGATCTTTATCTTGTTTACCTTGATATTTCATTTTAAAACTGTTTATGATTCTTCCGATAAAATGGAGGGGGATGGAATTCTATGCGGCTATTTTCATAATTAAATCCAGTTCTTCATCCAGAAATTGAATTGAGCTAACATGAAGTGCTTCTTTTATGTAAAAATTAAAAGATGCTAGATTGTAATTAAGAGGAGAACTGCAAGTAAATGGGATAGTGGAATTAGAGCTGTTAATTTTTCAAAAATCTTTACGATTCAGGTTCCGGTTAGTCATATTTCTGATTAGTATGACATCCAAAAAGTAATTTTTTTTATTTTGCTCAATTTCCAGGGTGAATTTTACTATATCTATTTTATCAAAAAAAAAAAAAAAAAAAAAAAAAAAAAAAAAAGAATGCAATTCATGCTTTTCATGGTTCCATATAATATAGATATAATCAATGTATCTAAACCAGTAAACTGGAGCTGGTCTTATGGTTTCCATGATTTTCTTTTCAAAAGAACGAAGTTTTAATTCGGCTATGATGAGGACCGTGTAAACGATGGTCGAAAACGTTCTGAACTTTTTAGAAAGGACTTTAAATGTATATTTAAGTATTTTTATATGTTTGTAATGCACCTTTCAAACAGTATATATACACTTACATGTATTTATAGGTTTTTAATTAGTAAACAAGGTGAATTCAGAATTTCTTTTGTTCTTAACACCAATTGCACTTCTGTTATGTTCATATTTAGCAATCTTAGTGTGAACATTGCTTGTACGATTAAATACCTTTGAACTAAGCCTATATGGGTATAAGGAGTTACGAGATTTAATATAAATAGATTTATAGAATAATCTATCATTGAAATGTTTATGCGTACTTGAAATTTTTATAGTCGTGTTTTGAAAATTGTGGTGCCTAAAATGTAAATATTATACATTTACAGAATTACTTTTAATAATATCCAGTCTGTGTTGATTGATTCTTATCTGCAATGTATTGCAGGTTTGTTTAATATATAACAACTGACGTATATTGCAGTTAATCGAACATGTGGTATTGCAATTTTTACAGAAAAATACATTTAAACTAGAGCAATAGCTATTCTCAATTTGTTGAGCATCTGCTTGTGGGCAACAAAAGCATCTAGGAGATGAACACTACTTAATTTTAGAATAATTTGTGGAACAGCATGTCAAGTAGCTGCTTGACGATCCGAAAAAATTCCTGTCAATTTCTTTGTACTGAGCTTTATAGCTACTATTATTAATAAAGCCTAAATTGTCAGTCGCTAATAATTTACTAAAACTAACTATCATAAGAAATTTATCTGTTACATATACCGTAATTTCGGGTGTATAAGCCGCGGCTCAAACAATTCTTTTTAGTCCCAGAAATCTTATTTAGTGATTGAAGACAAATATTTATGGCGATCTAACTAGTTATATTTGTCTCTTAAAAAATTCTGGGTCGAAAAAGAATTGATTGATCTGCGGCTTATACACCCGAAATTACGGTAATAAGACAATACTACAAATAAAAATTTAAAATTAAAAATATCATGAATATCATGAAAATGATTAATTTTCATTTTAATTATTAAAATATGATATAATTATAAAATTTCAAGGATTTTACATTTAAATTTCTACGTTAATTAATAGTTAAAATTATAAATATACAGGGTGATTCTAAATTTTTTTTACAATAAAAGAGGGGTGATAGTACACATAAAGACAAACAATAATAAATAGGAGACCAAGGGTCCAAATCGTTTTCCAAAGGAGATAGCCGCCGTTAAATTTTAGGGACCAAAATTTCAAATAAACATAAAAAACGGAAAAATCGGTCGATTGATTTGCGGTTTTCACTAAAGTTATTCTTTATGTCGGCATTTTCTTGAAATTAAATAATAAAGAAAAATTTCAAAAAATGCCCATAGAGGGCGCTTTAGACTTTGGAGTAACGAACAACTATTTTCTGCCGGTATTTTTTGCATCTCATTAAATGTTTTCGTAAGATTAGAGTCAAACTTAAATTTTGAGCTCAAAATCTGAAAGTGGGAGTGTTTAAGTAGCACAAACTTAACTGTGTTCAGAGGGTTCAAATTTCAAATGATTAAAAAAAAACGGAAAATTTGGTTCATTGATTTGCAATTTTCACTAAAACTATTCTTTATGTCGCTATTTTCTTAAAAATAAATTATAAAGATAATTTTCAAAAAATGCCGATAGAGGGCGCTTTAGATTTTAGAGTAACGAACAACTCTTTTTTGGCGTTATTTTTTGCATCTTATTAAATGCTTTCGTAAGCTCAGACTTAAACTTAAATTTTGAGCTCAAAATCTGAATAGTTGGGAGTGGTTAAGTAGACAAACTGAACTGTGTTCAGAGGGTTCAAATTTCAAATGATTATAAAAAACGGAAAAATTGGTAGATTCTTTTGCGGTTTTCGCTAAAACTAATTTTTAAATGAGCATTTTCTTGAAAATAAATTTTAAAGATAAATTTTACAAAATGCCGATAGAGGGCGCCTTAGACTTTGGAGTAGCGTACAACTATTTTTTAATCTCATTAAATGCTTTCAAATGCATAAAATTAAATTTTAGGCTCAAATTCTGAATCGTTGGGAGTGTTTAAGTAGCGAAGTTTTGAATTGTGTTCGTAGAGGGGGGAGGGTTAAATTTCAACTCCTGAAGACACTTCAATTTGTGCTACTTAATTACTCCTAATTATTCAGATTTTGAGCTCAAAATTTAAGTTTAAATCTAAGCTTCCGAAAACATTTAATAATTTTTTGCAAGCATTTAATTAGAACAAAAAAAATAATGGTTAAAATTAATTATTGGTTACTCTGAAGTTTAAGGCGCCCTCTAATGGATTTTTTTTTTAAATTTATCTATAAAATTTATTTTCAAGAAGATACTGACTTAAAGAATAGTTTTATTTTAAACCGCAAACAAATCGAAAAAATTTTCCATTTTCTATAATTATTTTAAATGTGAATACTCCCCCTCCCCCCCTTAAACACAGTTCATTTTGTGCTATTTAACTGTTTCCTACTGTTCAGATTTTGAGCTCAAAATTTGAGTCTAAGCTTCCGAAAACATTTAATGAGACGCAAAAAATAACGGCAAAAAATAGTTGTGCGTTACTCCTAAGTCTAAAGCACCCTCTATCGACATTTTTTGAAATTTATCTTTGTAATTTATTTTTAAGAAAATACCGACATAAAGAATAGTTTTAGTAAAAATCGCAAATCAATGAACCAATTTATCCATTTTTTTATAATCATTTGAAATTTGAATCCTCTGAACACAATTCAGTTTGTGCTACTTAACCACTCCCACTTTCAGATTTTGAGCTCAAAATTTAAGTTTGACTCTAAGCTTACGAAAACATTTAATGAGATGCATAAAATACCGGCGAAAAATAGTTGTTCTTTACTCCAAAGTCTAAAGCGCCCTCTATCGGCATTTTTTGAAATTTATCTTTATAATTTAATTTCAAGAAAATGCCGACATAAAGGTTAATTTTAGTGAAAACTGCAAATCAATCGAACGATTTTTCCATTTTTTATGTTTATTTGAAATTTTGGTCCCTAAACTTTAATGGCGGCTATCTCCTTTGGAAAACGTTTTGGACCCTTGGTCTCCTATTTAATATTGTTTGTCTTGATGTGTACTATCACCCTCTTTCACTGTAAAAAAATTTGGAATCACCCTGTATACATAAAGTAAATTTTAATAATTTTATCTTAATATATATAATCTCTCTCTCTCTATATATATACAATAATGACTTAAAATGATTAGTCCAATCATTAAATCAAAATAAAGAACGAACAATACCCTCTAAATTCAAAGATATTCATACAAATTAAAGTGTTAACAACATAAGCCCTATCATAATAAACAAACCAAAATGGATAAGTATGCAAAATAACATTATATGACATAAAAACAAATAAAAGGCTAACTTGATGTATCAAATGTAATATCAATAGCAAAATTAACAAAAAGTTGTTGAAGTGCATTATAATACATAGATGTTATTGAAACTAAAGAAACTAAAGAATGTATACATGTATATATAAAACCAGTAATTGTAAAACAATATATATCAATAAAGCATAAAAAATGATTAAAAGGAAAATATTCGAAATTTGCAGAGCCATAGAAGATTCATCAGATCCCATATATATTTATACACCATTAAATTTAATACAAAATTACACACATACACACATATATATATATGTACTAGCGGACCCGAAAGACGTTGTCCTGTCACCGACACACAATTTCCTTCCTGGCACCGACTCCAGAAAATCAAATAAGCGTACGTAAATATAGTAATACGCACAATAAACACTACGCTCTTAATTTAATTTCTTATTACAATTATGTAAGGATATTATTTTTCACTCTTCAGTATTTTTTGAAGTCGGTTCAATTTTTGATAGAAAAGTTTTTTTCTCTCTTGTTAATTAAAAGTTAACGATTTTCTGAAGTCGGTTAATCAAAAGTATAATACAGGAAATATTATTGTAAAGCATACACGTTTGACAGGAGTGGGGTCGAACACGCGATCTCTTTCTTCAAGAAGCAAAGCTTAAATCTGGCGCCTTAGACCGCTCGGACATTCCGTCCGCACTCTTTTCATCGAACTTATTCAACATTTTTAATTAGCGAAAAATCACTAATTATTAGTTTTTGCCTAATTACTAAAAAAGTACTGATCAATTTCGATGAAATGTGAATCTAAACCATTCTTGAATCCACTGGAACACACACACAAAATTTCATTAAAATCGGTCCAGTCGTTTAGGAGGAGTTCAGTGACGTACACACGCACAAAAGATTTATATATATAAAGATATGTTGCGGACAAAACCCGAAATTGGTCAATTCGCGAACTGGCCAGATGCAATTGGCCAATATATATGTGACATATATGGGACAATATACATAATATGAATAAAAATAACGTGTATTTAGTTTACCTTAAAAAATGGGCGGAAGTCTTTAAAAAATAATTTTTAAATTTGATTTAACACCATTTCGTAAAAAATTTCTGTTTAGTGAAATTTTTTGGTTAGAGCCTATCAAATTTTATACTTACCGTAATTTCGGGTGCATAAGCCGCGGATCAAACAATTCTTTTTGGACCCAGAAATCTTATTTAGTGATTGAAGACAAATATTTATGGCGATCTGACTAGTTATACTTATTTCTTAAAAAATTCTGGGTCGAAAAAGAATTGTTTGAGCTGCGGCTTATACACCCGAAATTACGGTAATCCTTTTATCTATGTTGTGGGGAAAGGGCTTTAAATTCTAGAACTTATCAGGAGATATCATTAAAAGTATTTTAGTTTAAAACACTGTAAGATAATCAATTTATCTATAGTTCCTTTAATTTTTTCTTGAGAATCTTTTCAAGCCTCTACCAGATAGCTTTTTATGTATAATAAAATAAATTTTTAAACTATTAAACTTACGAAATCTGAATTTAATATCCTAAAAATGTTTTCTTTTTATTTTGTTCTTTACTTTTATGCTATAAAAAGGAAATGGGCAAAAGAAGAGTGTCTAGAAAAAAAGTGTCTACTGTTTCAGAAAGAGGATTTTAAACCATAATCACATTAGCTACCATAAAGCATAAAATTTTCAACGAACCCACAGGCAATTGAGCCTCAGAAATATGCGTTATAAGAACATGCTAATAAAGCTATTTTATAACGAGATATTCTCTACGACACCAAAATAAAACTTCCAAACTATTTTTACGATTAAATTAATAAACCGTTAATGTAATTTGAACATAATAATTTTAAAGCTCGATAATATTTATAAATACTTTTAATTTAAATTTACATGTACTCTGAGCCTCAAAATATGTATCCTTAAGAAGTTATAAATATTGGTTCTGAGATATAGGAATTACTCAAAAGATGTATTTAATTAAGAATTGATAAAGAATTTTTTTAACTATAATCAATTAAATTATCAACGCTGCATATTAAAAACATATAAAATAATTTACATGTTATTTTTGAAAGATTAAAGAATTTCTACCTAATCTATCACTGAACATAAGAAAATTGTTGATAAATTTACGACGTCATTTAGCAGGATAGTTATTGCATAATTCAATTTAATAAAAATGTTAAGAATTTGAGTTTTATTAGGTATGATATACATTCTAATAAATTATATATATATATTTACTTAAAATATTACTATGTAGATGTTTCTTACTGAGTAAAAATTTAAAATTTGTAATGAAAAAAAAAAAAAAAAAAAAAAAAACTTGAATTTGTTGAAAATTTTTCGTATTTTTTTCCGATCTTAAATTTACATAATTTATATACGTAAGAAATATTTTATGCATTCTAACAATTACATGCATTATAATATTTATTTCCTAATAGAAAAAAAATCATTAAAATAAAATTGAACATATATCATTCTGTTGATGATTTATACATTCTGAAAATTGTTACTCTATTGCGATAAAATAAAATACTAACATGAACGTTTGAACAAGGTCTATCAGAAGTATGCTTGAAATATGTAATCACCACACTGTAAAAAATACTGTAAAGTTACTGAACTTTTTCTATAAAACTGGGATTCCTAGTACGTTTTATGCATTGCTAACAGCAAAAAGTAAGAGAATCAGTTACGCGTATTTTTACTGTTACCGTTACTGGTTTATTTTGTGTCGGCCGGTTATCTACTCGAAGGATATAGGCCCAGGGGGAGTGCCCTTCGTGGGGGTCTTTCTAAGTGAACCAAACTCGTATTTACGCAAGATTCGGAGAAAACCGCGAAAAACTCCGAATGGTTAGGTCGATGGCCGCGAGTGGGTTCTAACCCAGTACCGGCCGTCTACCAGTTGAGAGGTCAGAACCTCTTGGCCAGTGGTTGGGCGCTGTTACCGTTACATAAAAAGTTTTAGGAATCACAGTTTCCTAGAAAAAGTTTAGTAACTTTACAGATTTTTTTTGTAGTGCAGTAAAGGTGTAATATTTATAAATCCATGTTTAAGGTTGTATTAATAATTTTTGTTTACAATTTTGTCATACATTTTAATGTTAGTTAATATTGTTATAAAATAGTTTTAGTAAAAATAAATATATTTTGTACAATTTTATTCCCAAGTTTAGTAAAAAAAAAAGTAGTATTTTAATCGACTAAATTTTTCAGCAAAAGATATTTCCTAGTGTAAGAGAAATAATCTTAATTTTGACTACAATTTTTGTTTTATAATTCCATCCCTAAGCTTTCACCGATCCTTACAAAAATGTAAGGAAAAAGTCTTTTTTATGAACCTTTTTTTAATGTATGTAATATTTTATTGAAAGATAGTTTGAAATCTAAAAAGTAAGTTTAGTGAAACTTAACTACATTTTAATTAAGAGTTCATTAAAAAAGAGCTAATGAGCACTTCATAATATATGTGTGTGTGCGTATAAATCGTTGACTTTCAAAGTGAGGTTAACCATCTCATGTTATTGCTATATATTTTATGATTACATTTGAATGGGTTTAAAAATATATGGGAGAAAGAATAGGCATTTATTATATGCAGATTTAATATGCAGTAATTGTTATGCGTGCAAGTTTTTTAAAACATCATAGCTTTCGTATGTCTGGACTTCATTCATTTTAAAAAATTGAAAACATTGATTCTCTTTATATTGAATACAGTTATAATGAAATTAAAATAACATCAAAATAATATATATTTTTATATTTATTTCTTCTTTAGAAAAGATAAAATAAATTTAATTGTATGTAAAAAAGGTAGAAAGTAAAAATAGATATTCGGTAATAAGTTATATGCAGACAAGTATGTTTCTTAAATCAAATAATGTAGAATTTAAAAGTTTAAATGATGAAATTATTATTGTGCTTGTTAAAATATGTATCATAAAATACAATTCGAATTAAAGTGGATAGGTCTCTCTTTCAAAATCGACGCATTTAAAATAGCGTGGACTCAATAAATTGCAGAATCAAATTTATGCTGATTTTAAAAGACGTGTATTGTAAATTAATTAAAAATATAAATTTAATGTTAAATCAAAAGTACATACAGTGTATGGACATTAATGAACGGACACTTTCAATTTTTCACAGTTTCTCAAATATTTAAAAAATTTCTTGTCGAATTTTTAAGGAACTTGATGATTATAAAGAGTATGTTTGATCTCATACTTATCAATGCCAATTTGAAAAGTAGGACAATTAGCGAGTCGATAAAAAATCAAAGAATAATAATAATTTTTGGTATCACCCTGTGAATTTAAATGTACGAAATGATACACTGCTCAAAACAATTAAAGGATATTGCAGTTTTGGGTGGATTTTGTATCTGGGAGCTGATCTTTTTAGCTGATTGATACATGGTCGACAGACATAGTAGGTTATATGAGAATAAATTACACATGTTTGACAGAAAAAATGCATTTTATTGCGCATTTGTGCACAAAAGGAAAAAAACACAATTTGTGCATATGAGAAAAAAAGAATAAGAAAAGGTGTTTTCTTCAAAGAAAATCATTTTCAGTAGGGGGTATGGTTTCCACGGGCGACCAGCAACGTTGAACACCTTCGAGGCATGGACTCAATGAGGCTATTAATGACGAGTTGGGGTATTCTGCCCCACTCTTCCAGAAGAGCTCTTTCCAGTTCTTGGAGAGTTTGTGGGGGTTGTTGGCGGCCAGAAACTCGTCTTCCTAGAGCGTCCCAAACGTGCTCGATTGGATTCATGTCTGGAGAACACGCTGGCTATTCCATTCGAACGATTCCTTCCTCGAAAAGGAAATCCTCCACCAGGTTTGCACGATGTAGCCTGCAATTATCGTCCATTAAAATGAAGTTATCTCCGGTTGCTGCAGCG
Source organism: Maratus speculifer (assembly GCA_964019185.1). Taxonomy (NCBI): domain Eukaryota; kingdom Metazoa; phylum Arthropoda; class Arachnida; order Araneae; family Salticidae; genus Maratus; species Maratus speculifer. Next base: position 272,318,613 of record OZ025299.1, read on the forward strand.
TAAGGGACTACAATAGGTCTGAGGATCTCATCCCTATATCGGCGACCAGTCAGAGCTCCATCTCGAATGATGTACAGGTCAGTGCGCCCGTCAATGGAGATGCCACCATGCACCAACACTCCTCCACCACCAAATCTGACACTTTCGTGCACAAACGCAGGATTATTGCTACTGCCACGGTCCCTCCAGATGAAAATACGCCTATTATCCGGATGCACAGAAAAACGGGACTCGTCAAAAAACAGAATATTGCTCCATTCATTTCTCCTCCAGTTGACATGCTCGGTTGCCAACCGAGCGGTCGCGACGACGCCTCGATGTTAATCTAACACATACCATCGGTCAGCGAGCATATAGACCTACAGCATGGAGCCGATTTCGGACAGTCTGAGTTGAAATCGTGGTGCCTGTAGCCGAGCGAAGGCGTTGTTGGAGAAGAGTAGCGTTCATGTTTCGGTGTCTCCGAGCTGTTAACGCTAAATACCGATCTTCATTGGGCGTTGTTGCCCATCTACGCCCTTGCCCTGGTCTTCGGCCTGCACATCCACTCTCCAAAAAACGGTTCCAGATCCTGGAAATGACACTTTGTGACACTCCAATGGCTTGCGCTACTTCGGCTTGAGTTTGGCCCCCTTCTAACCTACCAACAATTCTCCAAGCTTCTGAATCTGTCAAATGACTTCGCTGAGATATCGTACTCATCGAAACAAAGCAATCACCGAATGCCGATCATCCTTGTCTTCATTCTCTTTTATCCAGTTGAAAGTCAAATTTCATTCGCTTTCGCTGAAGCTATGTTTTTGACGTCGAACTCAAAATTTGCATACTCCACAGCTTGAAAACCAGAAAAATTTGCATTTGCGATTCTCTTCTACTATTTTTGGCAAAAAAAATTTCGTTTATATCTTTATTTTATATAAAACTTCAAATATCCTTTAATTGTTTTGAGCAGTGTATATTTCTGCGAAATACAAATTTGCGGATATTGTACACCCAGGACTCCAAAATTGTCCGCCAACTGAACATCAATATTTTCTTACAAAGGATTTCTATTTATATTTTTCTTGCAAACTGTGCTGAAAACGCCTTTGAAGATTAGTTTTAGCACAAATCCTGTAGAAACCTACTATGAAATTTTCTTTTAAAATATATTGGTGTTCAGTTCGCGGACCATTTGAGAGCTCTGTACAACATATCCAGTGATTTCTGTAAGAATAGCGCGAATATTCATGCAGATATACCGATTTTTATAAAAAATTAAACACCAATCTTGTATCCAAAGAAATCTTTATAAAAAAAATTTCCCAAAAAAATCTTAATAAAAAGATTTTAAAAAATCCTGCAAGTGTATATCATCTAAGCTTTTAAACCCAATTTAACACCAATTAAAAGAAATAGAGAAATGTAGAATCTAGTCCAGAATGTAAATCAATTAAATATTTTATGACATATGATCAGTTGTGCGAAGTAATTTTTATCTATGCATGCGCGAAATATAACAAAGACTTTTTTCATGATTTAATGGTCAACTCTACGCAGCAACTCTTAAAAAAATCCTGTCAAATATCGTGAAAATTCAAACAGATATCGGCGCTAGGAGTGAGCTTATTTTTAGTTGCACTCAGAAAGTAGCTGAATGATTAGGGATTTTCCACAAATTGTCAATTTTAATTTTAATTATTTTTTTAATTTAAATTTTTACTTATCGATCATACGTAATATCAGGTAAGTCTTGTAATAGTTATGAAATCGGAAAAGTTTTTTGACGAATTTACACGTTTCAGACACTGAAAATTCCGAAAGATACATTAGATTTCAAATTCAGACTACTCAGTTTACATTTACAAAAGTTCCTGATACATTAGATGTAGGTGTTTGTATTTGGCAGGCATGTGGGATTCAGGATATTAGGATAATGTAAAATTTTTGTCCAAACTGGTGCTTATCCTTATAAATCAAAGTGTAAAAAGAAATCTAAGATTTACGATAACTATTAGTACAATTAATAGAAAATTACAAATGTAAATTAAATGCGACCATGGTGGGTTATTTTAAGAAATTTACTGTATTCTCTCTAAAAAAAAAAAAAAAAAAAAAAAAAAAAAAAAATTCTTTTAATGTCTGAAAACTTTGTATATTTTATTCTTACAAATAATTACGTAATATGAAAACTATATTGCGGTTTGCAGGAAGTTGAATATTATCCAAAATGTGTTTTAAACAATGACTTGCTGAGCTAAAGTTGAGGTTCCTGATCTGCAGATTTACTAGTATAAACTTATTTTAACTTTCAAACTATGATAAAGATATTTAGCTGCGTGACATTACGCAAATCGTTAGGCGTTTCTGCAGCTGGATATCATTAAAAGCCTATGGATATGTACTTATGATACATTTTTCCTGGTACTCCAGTACTTAGTATCTAGAGGTGGCCTTATTAAGGCACAATTAAATTAATATCGATTAAAATCTGTTTTGAAAACCAAATATTACACAATAAAGTATATTTTAAATTATGCTATGTTAGTTTAAAATTTAAAAATACTTCTACGTTTCGAACGTATTGAATTTGCATTGTGTAAAACGGTGCAGTTAATGTGAAAATGCTGTAAAGTTCAATTTACTATACAATATTATTAATTGTCATATAATTAATTATCAATTGTAATAATCAATTAATTATGTCAATTGTAATTAATTGTCAATTGGTAATAATTAATTAATTATAGTTAATTGGTTTTAAAGCATAAGAGTTCAGTTAGTGTTTCCCAAGCATTTCATTTTTTCTTTTTTTAATTAAAGTATTTAGTTTAAGTGACTTCTACATTACACAATGTTTTTTAAGTTAAATTGTTTCCTATTAAGCATGACAATGCCAGTTTCCGCAATATAAAAGCGCGTCTTAATTAATTTCAAGTCTGATTATTGAGTGATTACAATAATGTTCCATAGTGAACCGCATTTACCCTATCAAAAAACAAAAGTGGAGCATTTTAAAGTTATTAATGCCTAAATTAGTGTTTATGACTGCAGTAATAAAAAAAAAAAAATGTAGTACATATTTTACAAAATATAATTGGATGAAAAATCCTCATAAATACAAGAATTACTTAATGAAAACCTCGTTCTAACTCATTACATCAAAATTATGAAAGAAAGAAAGCAGATAACATACAATAAACACATCAAAAGTTTAAATCCATGCGGTATCTATCATCCGCAATAAAAATAAAATAATAATAATAATAAAATAGGCATTTCAACATTGGTAAAATCTAGGATGATTAAAAGTAAAAATCTACTATAAATAAAGAATAATTGCTTGATCTTTTTGATCAAAACAAACACGAAAACATTTACTAAAGACAATTTTTATTACTTTTTATTACGTATATTGCAAAACAAATTCCATCTTTCTTTATAAGTTTATCCAAAAGTTATTCTCGTATTAATCACTCATGATTGAATATTTGAAACATCAAATTTTGAAAAAGAATGAAAATATTATTGACCTTATTTATAATTTAAAAAACAACAGTCTAAAAAATGTCTGTGTTTGAGCTTAGAATACTTAATATTCGGCGTAAAAACATAAGACGTATGGAGAAAATCAATAGGCAAACGTAGCACTGTGCATTTAAAAAATGAGATTTGTGTTGCTATCAATCTTAAGTATCTATACCTTTTAAAAGATTTTTTAAAAGAAAAGATTCATAATACGAAAATAATGAGAATTCAAAATTTTTGTTGTTTCATTATTTCAATCCCTGCCTAAAGAAAAAAAATCTTTTCGAAAATGGAAAATTTCGAAATTTATTATAACAAAAAGTTTTCGAAAGAACTTTAAGAACATCTTTATTATTCTTTCCACCAACAACTTAAATCTATGGTATCATTTTGCCGTGTTCCTAGAAAAAAGCCTATAAATGATATGTTGGGACAGTTTTATAAATTCATTTTTTACACATTTCTTGATCATCAACCATAAAAGGAAAAAAAATGAAAAAAGAAGGGAAATATTGGCAGTGTGCCAGGATTACCCTATTCCATAGATTTTAGAAAGTGATAACAAAAGAAAAGTGATGATAAATAGATTTGAAAGCCCCCCCCCCCCCTGCTCAGATACCTTCAAGAGCCAATTCAAACAACCAGAATTTTTGCTAAGCTACTAAGCTTGAAATGTAATATTTATTAATAACACACATTAAAGAGTTAATTTTTTTTGAATTCCTTATTTTTTTCTAATACTACTTTTATCAAGGAAAGCATTTTACTTATTGAATAAATAAAGTAGAAAATGACTCAATGTTTAGAAAGTACCTGGTTATTATAAAACAACGACTTGAGATAAATACTAGATATTTGCAGCATTCATTTAGCATGTAATTAACGTTTAATGTAAGATGCTTTGAATATATTACCTACACGTAGCTAATTTGGTATAGAGTAAATTTCGAAAGATGATTACTATTGGATAAAGAATATTGGAATTTATAGTGCATTATTAAAACTTTTAATATTGAGCTGAATAAGAAAACTATAGACTATCTCATTTATAAATTCTATCTTTAATATAGTTTCAAATAAAATAATTACGGATTCAGATCTTGACAATAAGGAGACCAAATATAAATATTTAAAAAAATTATTTTTCGTCGAATTAATAAAGAAATTCTGTATCGGAATCGCAGAATACTTATCTGTTGTATCATCCTCAGGAAGGAAAATATTACTAGACCAAAATTGCATTTTCTATATCTGAAGCAAGTTTGTGATACGTGTGATATGTGCAAGGTTCGCACACTCTGGCACCACTATTAAAAATAAGAAAATTTACATTTAATTTTTAAATCACAACATTCTTAATCCCCGCCTTAATTCACAGATTTTACGATATTTTTCTGCAGTGAAACACTTCGAAAATATTCTTAAAATTTAGTGGTAAAACTGTGCGAACCCTGAATATGTGGCATATTATGTGAAATTTTTCTCTTATTGACGTGCTTATAATTGTTGTTGCCAATGTTGAACTAATAACGATTAGAAACGTTGCTCAATTTATAAGTATCGAATATTGCTCTGTATTTCTGATGTAGAGACAAGCTTCTGTCATATCGATATTTCTTTTAAAAAAATACAAATTTATACGCATAACCTTTACTTGATATTTAACCAGTATTGTTATTTCATTTAAATCTCCTATGAAACCAAATGAAAGCATAATTTTTCTTCATAAAAACCATTTTAGAAAACATCGTGTTTCTTCTAAGGTGTATACTTTTACTGTCCCATCTGGTATTATAATTTATTAATTTGTTTTATAAATAAAAGGATGAATTCGAAATGGTTTTTGAAATAATGTTTATTTAACATAAGAAAGTCAACTTTAGAAAACTATGAATTTAATATAAAATATCGACATGTTTAAGAAATATAATATTTATATGTGAAATATATTAATAACTATTATTGCCCTGTCATAACAATAAATGCATTGAAGAACTCCAGTCTACGGCCATACTAACTAGGCTTGCCAGTTTAACCTCTTTGTTAATCAGAAATTGTGAATGCGCATCGAAGATTCGGAAAGAACATTTTTTACTTTATTTAACCGCATAATGTCTGCCTTTAATTAAAGCAAAAATTAATATCTAGAATTTCTGAATAAAAAAAGGGTGTCTAACCTCGTGAAACAAATGTAAAATGATGACTTGAGTGCGAGCACTGCTCATATCTAAATTTTTCATAATAGTATCTTACTACGATGTAAGCCAGTAATAAAATTCGTAACATTATTTGCTTTTAAACCAACTATATTTTGTAGTACTATTGTATGAGAGGCTAAAGTGTAAAACATAATAACCGACAATTATGATTTTTTTCTATTTTTCTATTATCGTAATTTCGGGTGTATAAGCCGCGGATCAAACAATTGTTTTTAGACCCAGAAATCTTATTCAGTGATTGAATACAAATATTTACAGCGATCTAACTAGTTATATTTGTTTCTTAAAAAATTCTGGGTCTAAAAAGAATTGTTTGATCTGCGGCTTATACACCCGAAATCACGGTAATTTGTTTAATAGCATTCTAACATCGTTTGATATGAACAAAATCTTTCATTGCCTAAAATATGTCTTCATAATTAAAAGTAAATTTGAGAAAATTGTAACGCGTTTTTGTTATTAAAATTGATTATGTCCCATAAAGTAAAATCTATCAGACAAAAATTTTGCACAAAGTTAATTGGAGGTTCACTTTTAAGAAATCGGCTGTTTTGAAGGAAACAACTATAAAATTTTTGGATATAGATTTCTTTTGAAAAATCTCAAGATTGAATATCTTGAAATTTGCATTTTCTTAATCCTCCGTTTAAACTCTGACCTTTCATATAATACCCATAAAAAGTCTTTGCATATTAAGTCATAAACACCACATTAAAAAATAATCTCGAAAAAATGACCAATTATACTCATGCAGTAGTTTCAGTAAAGTATTCGTTATCACTACATGTAACCTCGTTATCGCTACATGTGAGCTAATTATGCAATCTGCTCATACACGGATTGCTACGGATCCTATTAAACAGAATATAATTCACTGCAGCAATTAAGTTCCCGGTATTCACCAAAGATTAATTTACAGGAAGATATGTTACTACTACTGTTTATTCTTTTACACTATTTTATATGAAGTATTTGTAAAAGTCGCCATAAAAAAGTCGTATAGTAAGTCGTTATTTGAAGGATATAAGCAAAAAGATGAAATGTGAGGACCCCAGAAGCCAAGGGGTATAAGTGACAAAATTGAAAAAATCCCTTTCGGCTGGGCCTATAGGCGAAGGTAGATTTCGAAAAGTGCTCATTTCAACAACAAAAATAATAATAATAATAATAATAATAATAATGTATGATTAGAGATAAACCCAGTTTAATAACTTCATTTGGCCGTTTATGAAAAATTTTTAATTTCATTTTTCTGCAAAAACTGGTTTTATCAGAATCATCTTAAGAAAAATTCAGCTCAAATGCCCATTTTGACAACATATTTTGAAATAGATTCTGAATTTATTAAAAGAATTGACCAAAACAGTACATTATACAGTTCCTAAATAACAAAAAACTGTCAGTTGAATGCATTTGAGAAAAAAATTGAATTTAAAAATGAGTCATAAAATAACCGATTTGTTCTTTGAATACATCCTCAATTCTTTAATCATGATTGCTTCGGAAAATTTTGTGCGAAATACTCACTTTGACAGTATTTTTAAAAATTTATTCTATCTTTATCAAAAAACTGGCCAATGCGTCACAGTATATAGTTCCTAAATAAGAGGATCTGTAAATTGGATGCGTTTGAGAGCGAAAATGGATTATAAACGAGTCATAAAAAACGCAATTTGCTATGTGAAAACTTCCTTAAATTTTCAAATAACGAAGATTTCGGGAAATTCTGTTCAAAATACCCTTCTTGGTAGCCTTTTTTGAAATATATTCCGTCTTTATCAAAAAACTGACCAATGCATCACATTATATAGTTCCTAAATAAGAGGATCTGTAAATTGGATGCGTTTGAGAACAAAAATTGATTTAAAAACGAGTCAGAAAAAAAAAAGCAATTTCTTATTTGAATACTTCCTTCAATTTTCAGTCCCGATGACTTTCGGAAATTCTGTTCAAAATACCCTTTTTGGTAGCCTTTTTTGAAATATATTCTGTCTTTATCAGAAAATTGACCAATGCGTCACTTTATTCAGTTTCTAAATAAGAGGATCTACCATTTGGATGCGTTTAAAATCAAAAATGAATTTAAAAATGAGTCAGAATATAAGCAGTTTGGATTTGAGGTTTGTTCTCCAACTCCTATTTTTGTTTAACTTCTTTTTGCTATACGAATTGGTCCTATGAAAAATTTGTCACTATAAAAGTTGTAGATATTTTTGAGAAGATGTAAAATAAATTTAATCAGATTTGATACCTTAAAAATTGACGGAGTTATGGATTTTTCTCTTTTTTCACCGCCCTTTTTCTTTTCGTTTTAATTTTTTTTCATCGGTAAAAGTTGGTCCTATCAAAAACTTGTAAATACAAAAGTTTTAGATAATTTTAAGAACATTTACAAAAAATTTAGTTGGATTTGATATCTTGAAAATTGACGAAGTTATGAATTTTTTTCTCTCAAAATCCAGGTTTTTTTCGCCCCTTGAGCCCACTTCTAAATTTATCAAAAATCTGTCATGCATATACTTTTGGCCCATTTTTAAGAAGTAATATAAACTTTAAACCGATTTGATATCTACTTTAATTAAGAAGTTATGGAGTTTTTTCGGTTTTCACAAAAACGTCCCCTATTCCGACCCCCTTGGTCCGATTTTGCCCATTAACGAACTTAGCCAAGATTTTAACCCCTTTGATTTTATGTACCAGTTTGGTGGATATTGGTGAAGAATTATAGAAGTTATCGTGTCCATAAAAAAGTGAGATATATAGATAGATAGATATATAAACTGGTGCGATTGCAATAGGTAGTATTTCTTACGAAATCTACCTAAAAATAAACTAAATACACAGACGACCTAAAAATATGCTTTTTTCATTTCAGGTAAAGAAATATAAGTGATTTTCTTATTATTTGTTGAGTTATAGAGGCAAACCACTTTTTTCGAAAAACAAACAATATTGATTAATTATACATTTAAAGAAAAGTGTACTTTATTTTTTAAGAGTTATTGAAATATTGGTTCAAAGACCAGAATGCTACAAGCAGAAATTTCCTATTTCAATCCACTCAATTGTTATTGATGTTCCAATTTAACATCAGTTATCTTTAAACTCAATTTACTCCAAATCGAAATTTTGTCACTTGTATTCCTTGGCTTCTGGGGTCCTCATATAATATTTAGAATAAAAAAAATAACTCTTTTAATATGTCATTATCCTCGAAAACTTAATCTAAACAATATTAAAAACAGTGCATAAAAATAGAGAATTTTTGTGAAAATTTTTAATATAATTGTGCCTAGTGTTCCTTCATTAAAAAGTAACAACTTGGAAGGTTTTCTTAAATACTATTGAGCAAGGTTTATTGGACTAAATAATCATATCTCGTCCAGATTCTAAAAACAGAAGTTATAACGGATTTATTGGAATTCACCAATTTAGATGATAAGGGACATAATTTGTTGGGCCGCCACACAGGATTGTAAAAACTTAAGGGATTAAAATTGGATTGAAATCGGAAAAAATATATTTACTACATTTTTTACCTAACATATATGTAAGAAAGGCTAAAATCCAACCATCCAGAATAAACGGATTACTTAAAATTATGTGGTAGTTTACATTAAGTAATAGCTTCCATGATATACGAGCATTTCTCCAATGTGGAAATACACGTTGCTACAAATCGCAGACATATTTTCTAGATGAGTTAGGTTGTTTACATATATTTAATTAAACTTCTCTGAAATTTTAAGTCATTTAGGGAAATAAGCATATTATTTATAAAGTTTATTTTACTAAGCAGTAGTATTTAAACACTAAAATATTGACTTTCACAGGGTTCGCACAGTTCTACCACTAAATTTTAAGAATATTTTTGAAGTGTTTCAATGCACGAAAATATTGTAAAATCTGTGAATGAAGGTGTGGGTTGCGAATTTTGTGGTTTAAAAATTAAATGCAAATTTTCTTATCTTTAATAGTGGTGCCAGAGTCCTTGGAAATTCCAAGGAGTGTGCGAACCTTGCTTTCAGCTAACCAAGTGATCTGTGTCATTTTATAATTAAGCTGCAAAATGAGAGTGACTCATGTCTTTATACCAAGTTATAATATTCATTAATTTCACACTAAAGCCGAAACAATTGACCAAATTTGTCGCCGTGATTTTTAAAGTGTAATATGGGTGTTTAAAAATATATAAAATATTGTAGAGTGCTCAAATTTGGAGCACTGTAAAAAATATCCGTTAATATACAGAAATTGTTCCCTAAAATTCTACGGAGTAGTTCCGTTTTTCCGAAAAAACAGCAGAAATTCCGTTATTGATATTTTGAGATTATAAAAACAGTAACTTTTCCGTAAAATTTTCTGAAAACGGAGGAGTTCCGTATTAAAACAGCATAAATTCCATAAATAACACCAGTGTCGCCATCTATATCTGGAATACAAAAACATTATAAAGTTGTTTCGTGAACAACTTTGTATAATAATGTTATTTATTTCTTTCTGTTTTAATAATATAAAGCTAACATATTTTTACAATATTAAAAAAATAATAAAAATTATAAAATTTTATTAATCTCTTTTAAGTTTGAGATTAACTAGTTAGTTTATTTTCAGTTAGTTTATTTCCATTATCATTTTTAAATAATGTTTACCACATTTATAGCCTGTTTTTTAAAATATGCGTAGGATAGAGGAAAAACGTTCGACTTTTAAATTTAATATATTTTAATAAAAGTAATAATAAAATATTAATAAAATAACTTTAATTTTAACATATTTTAATATTACTTTAAGAATATCCTTTCAAAAATAAATAATTCAATAGATATGAATAATATTACAATAAACTTAAAATCTCCTTAAAATGAAAAAAAAAAAACTTTTTAATGCATTGAACTCTTAATACATGTAATATTTTAAAGTCTAAAATTTATTTTGTATAGAACTGAAATTAAAAACTAAATATTCGAAATTATGGAAATAAAATCTGGAATCTGGATAATGGAAAAACGTTCGACTTTTAATTTTAATATATTTTAATAAAAGTAATAATAAAATATTAATAAAATAACTTTAATTTTAACATATTTTAATATTACTTTAAGAATATCCTTTCAAAAATAAATAAGTAAATAAATATGAATAATATTACAATAAACTTTTAAAAATCTCCTTAAAATAAATAAATAAATAAATAAATAAACTTTTTAATGCATTCAACTCTTAATACATGTAATATTTTAAAGTCTAAAATTTGTTTTGTATAGAACTGAAATTAAAAACTAAATATTCGAAATTATGGAAATAAAATCTGTTAAACATTTAGAACTATACACTCATATAGAAAATAATTCTCAATAAAAATTAATGCCCCGTTCAACATAAGGCCTTTGCTTTATAAAATCATTCGAAATAAGTAAATATATTTGCAAGCACTGTATGCGTAACTATGGCGTAATGGTATTACACTACTACAAGCTGCCATGGGACAGGTGCTTGGTTCGATCCCCATCGAAGGTAAGTGACATTTATTCAAAGTTGTTTAAATTAAATGTATGTGTTCTAATCTGATGTGTCCTTGTCTAAAGAATAAAAAAGCCAGTTTGTCCTTGAAAATTCTTTTTTGGCTTTCAAGCGAAAATTTTTATATAAAAAAAATATGAAAACGGAAACATTTTGTAAAAAAACGAAAATATTGCTGGAAAAAATGGAAATTTTTTTCCGTTAAATACCGGAAATAGTACTGGCGTCTAGTTTACCAGAACGATTTCCGTTATTTAACGGGAAAATTTTTTACAGTGAGCGTTATACCATAATTATTGAATATTAAATATCATTTTACCGATAACCAAAGTGCTTTTTAATTTATTTTTTCAACCTTTATTGTACATAGCATTTTTTCGTAGACTCAAATATAGTGGACTTAATCTGAATGTCGAATTTTCATCTATAATACTATTTACTGCACATGCTATAAAATTAAATATAGCTTGTTTTTCTTGTTTGTTTTTATTTCAGAATTTTATTAAAATACTTATTTTTTTTTTTAATTTCTGATGAAATGAAAAATTAATTCCTTCTACAATATGTAACGATTTTTAATTTCTCCATCATATTTTATAACTCGTGTTTTTTTTTAAATTATATTCCATCCTCTTTATGAGTTTATACCACGTGTACCCTTTATTGCAAAACTGATGTCTCCGAAACCTTTAATTTCGAGCTACATTAAATAACTGATGTCAACTTCAGTTTCTTCTTTGTAAGAAATATACAATGGCTCTACTTACGGCTTAAATAAATGACTTTTCTTCTATTCTAAATTTAGAACTGTGATGAAATCTATTTGTAATCTATATGTTTTCGAATAACAATCACAAACAAAACCTGCATCAAAGAAATGCTTCAATACATACTCCATTAAACAATAGAATCACAGTTACATGTTATCCTGGGCTTATAAATAGAGTAAAGTCATGACTGAGGACAGTTAATAGAGTTCTGCATTTTGATGAATGGAAGAATTCCTGCCAGCTTTTGCAGTTAATGGTACGTTACAAGGCGCCTTGTTCTCAAAGAAATAGTCAGTGGTAGACAGGTCTGTAAGAATTGGCAGGGAAAAAGTAGGGCAATTGTCATCGTAATTTATTTGGATGACGTACTTTTTTTTGAATTATTGTAACTAAAGAATGCTTTTTTTATGAAGGTATCTAGAAAATATGCATTCGAGATAACTCTTTCACAATGGATAAGTTATAGGCATCTCTTTAATCACTATCACTCAAAAAAAGCAATTGTAAAGTAATGAAATTTTAATAATGGTGATTGCAAAAATTTTATTTTGCCTTTAACCTTGTAATAAGTACTTTTTATTTTAAAGGGGGCTCAGGGGTTGATCAATACGGAAAAACATGTAAACAGAGCTCTCGCTTCGAGCCCATATAAAAACAGAAGTATTCAATGTACCGTAATTTCGGGTGTATAAGCCGCGGATCAAACAATTCTTTTTAGACCCAGAAATCTTATTTAGTGATTGAAGACAAATATTTACGGCGATCTAACTAGTTATATTTGTTTCTTAAAAAATTCTGGGTCGAAAAAGAATTGTTTGATCTGCGGCTTATACACCCGAAATTACGGTAATTAATTTAAACTTTCTGATATTTTAAAGGTATGTTTGTAGTCTTATAAAATTACAAAATGAAGTATTTCAATGTAATATAATAAAAAAATATAGCGAAATGCATGTAACACAATTTTCAAAAAAAATTATATGCTATATCACCAACACCAAAATATCTTAGCGTTGAATTGACTTAAGAACCTAATTTTTGCTTTAAAATGATCAGGAAACTTTACTCTAGAGAATGAATTAAAGATATAAAAATCCCTCAAAAAAAAAAAAAAAAAAAAAAAAAAAACACATTATTAAAAAATTTCTTAAATTTGAAAATTTAAAAACCCCCTAAAAAATACAACTTTATTTTCATTAAAAATACTCAAAATATTAAACTCTCTAAAATATATTAATTCATAACCTAGATAATGATGTTATATAGATGAAAAAAAAAAATTAAGCCATTCCATCAAATAGATTTTTTTATTTTGGTGTTAGTCGTCAAAAATCAAGTTTTGAGAAAACTCGACTTAAAGTTGAAATTATATGGATGCGGCTATGAAAGTGTCGATACATAAATACTTATAACTCCGTTAAAAATGCAAATATTTTATGCGATTTTTTGCATTGAGTTAAGAATTATATGAATAATCATATTAGATCATAAAAAAATCGATTTTTTGAAAAGTTTTCAACCCCTGAGCCCCCTTAAAGTAAGCTTTGTACATAAAAGAACACGTGCGAAAAAAATACTCACATATAAATTTCAAAATTTATTCATTTTGTTAATTTTCTTTTAAATATTCGAAATTAGTTTATAATTAACAAAGTTTAAACTTCTTTTTCTATAAATGATTTATTAAAGTGATTTTACATGTAATCAGACGCAAATCAAATATATCAGGAATAAAATAATCTTTATATATATTTACATAACTGCAACTCTCCCGCTTTTTTGCACCACAAAGATTTAATAGAAATATTTGCCGTATTTAATCCAGAGATTACGGTGACTTGAAAACGTAAAATTTGCTTTAATTTTTTACAGTACAAAAAAGCGTAACAATCATAGTAGGTCAATTCCATGAAAACTTGTCATGTCTGTCACACAGCTAAAAATCACTATTCTTGTTCGCCACCATTATTTTCGAAAGGTGTCCTTCGCCCTATTCAACTGATGAAATATCTCCAATACTATAAGTCACATTTTTCTGTTCTAAAATTCTGGTAGCCAAAAATCGTTGCATGTGACAGACATGACAAGTTTTCATGGAATTAGCCAGTAGCTACCTATATATCACTCTGATGAAAATGTAAAGAAATTAACCAGACATTTATTTATTGATAATATTATATTTTCAACCCCTTGGGGATGAGCGACACTTATACGTGCCACAAAAAGCTTAAGAATCCGTGTTTATCCTCAGCTGTAAAATTTGTCTTATTTAATTAGAGCATTTTCTGGAATTAATAAGGCACAAATTTCTTTTTTTTTAAATCAGTAACAAAGCATTAAAAATTTCGTAAAAGCCTCCCATCGAGAAAGGCTGAAACAACAGAGAAGCCGAAACGCAAATTTTAAGCAACAGCGCACATTATATTTTTATATTGCATGTAAACAATTCACAATAATCATCGGTAAAACAGAAATAAATATCCTTCTGGTAACTTATTTTCCAGAAAAAATATTTCTGGACCAGTAATTAAAAGCATATTTTAAGAATTACAGAATATTAAATAAGCATATCTGAAAATGGGAGTTTTACCCCTTTTTTTTACTAAGGGAGGTGGATTTTATATTAAATAGGTCGTTAGCACTTTCAGTATTTCAATTGTACTTTCTGGATACATTTTCCCTCTGTTTTTCGTGAAAATAAGTGCAAAAAAGTTCACAATTAAAAGATAAAAATAAGTGGAATTTGCAGTAAAAAGAACTAAAACAAGAATGGTATTGTTGTCATCTTTTTTTCGTTTTGGAAAGAGTCAGATTAAAGCAATTGTATTCAGTTTTCTTTGACACAGCTGCTTCCAGACCTTTTCAATTTAACTCAGACAAGAAAAATGCTGCTAAACCTTTTACCCATTAGTGCCTAGCGTCCATTTTTAGGGACGCTTCAAAAGGTGCATTCAGCACTGTTTTTGACACCGGTAAAAAAGAAAAGCAATAATTATTTTATTTAAATGATGCATTTTCGTGATTAATGAACTAAACTTAAATCTTCTAAAAATAGTGGTGCCAACCAAATAAAATTTACGCAAAAGATGCTGGGCACGAATGGGTTAAGTAATTAGAGCCGTTTAACATGGCAGATAGTTTAAAAGGTACATTGTAATCAATCGCCAGCTACGCGATTGTTGTAAAAGATATAGTATCAAACAACACCGGCTGAGAAGTAGAAACCTAATACGCAAAGAAATGTCACCTATTAAAAAAGTCTTCTACACATATTCGGCGGACCATTAAGCCATTTTAGTATAGAAAAATTTCACTTATTTAATGAAGGAATCTTTGCGATTAAATAAGGTGAAGATTAAATTCTACAATTTGTGATGACAAATGACTTTAGACAAAAGATTGTTGAAGTCTGCTACATTACACTAACTAGTATTATTTTTTAATCTTGCATTCAGCGTAATTACGGGATCAAGGACATTAAGTAGACCGCGGACATCGATTTGAGCAAATATTGACCTCAAAATTGACATTTCCTTTTGTGTGTATTTTAATTCTATAATTTGTACTAGATCATTCGAAATAAACTTCATGCAGATACAGTTATTTTAAGATCTCTGCCTTTATCACAAAACCTGCCAATACGTCACATTATATAGTTTCGAAATAAGGGAACCTGCCAATTGATTGTGTTTGAGAGCAAAATGAATTTAAAAATGAGTCAGAATATAAGCAGTTTGGATTTGATATTTTTTCTGCAACTCCTATTTTTGTTTAATTTATTTTTTTAATAAGAATGAGTCCTATCAAAAATTTGTCTGTATAAAAGTTGTAGATGTTATTGAGAAGATGTATAATAAATTTAATCGGATTTGATATCTTGAGAACTGAAAAAATTATGGATTATCATCTTCTTCAGATCATATTTATCATATTTAATGAATTATGTGCAATTTGGAAGTCCTGAAAAAATGTCCACTTTCCTATAGAAAATGTCAAAGATCAAGGCTACGAATGCCATTTTTCATGAAAATTGAAATACTAGTATGTTTAGAGTGCTATATCTCTGGCAAGCAGCAACATCCCAAAATTATTTTGGCATAAACTCTTAGTATAATACTAATTGCTTATTAAAATTTAGTTGTTTCCATAGGGCATTGTTATTTTACACTGTCATGTTTCCACAAAATACAATCAAAATCGCGTTTTTGTCTATTTTCCACATTTAATATCTTATTTAAACACTAATAACCTTTTTTTTTATTTGAATTTGAAAGTGTACTACTAGGACCAACTAAATAATAGAATACTTTATCGAGATATTGATTCTGTTAGCAGATATAATCTATTAAATATTCAAAATTTTCAAAATATGCATCCTTTAAATTAGTATTATCTAAAAAGCGCCATGGTTGAGTAAAACAAAATACAGCATGCAGTAGTTGAACATATGTACAAAAACTTGGAAAAGAAAAAGATGGAGTCTTTTATTAAGTGGAGTTAATATTTTAGGGGGAAAATGACAAAATTTTCAAACAAACAATGTCGATGATCACAGTTCTTCCTTAACATAAAATGAAAATTCCTATTTCTCTTTATTCTTTCTATGTTTTTCCCTATGAGAAAATAGAATATCCCTTTTTTCTTTCCCCTTCCGAAAGAGAAATGTTATGTTTTATTTTCTGATAAGGGAAAAATGCTGCGGTCATTCACATTGCTTTTTTTCGTAAATTTTGTCAATTTTTCCTAAAAATATGACGAGACCCCTCTTCTTTTTTTTCTATGTTTTTGTACATATGTTCGATCACTGCACGCTATATTTTGTTTTATTCAACCGCGAGACTTTCTTTAGATAACACTAATTTAAATGTTGCAGATTTTAAAAATTTGAATATTTAGCAGATTACATCTGTTAACAAGAACAGTATCTCGATGCAGTGTTATATTATTTAGCTTGTCCTGGAAGTACACTTTAATATTCAATAAGAAAAAGTTTGTGGTACTATTGCTTAAATAAGATATTAAGTGCGGAAAATGGATAAAACCGTCATTTTGATTGCACTTTGTGGCAACATAACAATGTAAAATTACAATGCCCATGGAAACAAATAAATTTTAATAAGCAGGTAGTTCAATACTAATAGATAATGGCAAAAGAATTTTAGGATGTTGTTGCTTACCAGAGATATAGTACTCCAAAGATATCAACATTTTACTTTTAATGAAAAATGGCATTCACAGCCTTGAACTTTGACATTTACCATAGGGAAAAGGAAATTTTTTCAGGGCTTCAAAATTGCACATTCGTCATTAAATATGATTTACTTCAACATAGAAAAAATATCAAGCCAATTAAAAAATACAACTATCAAAACATCACTTTTTTGTCTGAATTTCAAAATAATACCTCTTAATTTCTTAATACTTTTGATATCTGCTTATTTTTTACTTTTAATTCTTTAAATTGAAAATTAATTGCTGTGTAAAAAATTCCATTGTGCGTTTTTGATTTTCAGCATCAAGAAATAGTAAATTTGTTAGAAAATGTCTGTTACATCATTATATTTTTATTAATTAAAAATTATATATATATTAGAATGCGGACTCTTTATTTGCCTTTGCAGTATTTTCATACAATGGTACAGTAATTTCCGACATATAACCCGAGGATCAAACAAATATTTTTTAACCCAGAGAAATTTTAAAAGAAAAAGTAACTTTTTAGATCGCGGTAAATATTTGGCTTCAATATCTAAATAAAATTTCTGAGTCCAAAAATAATTGTTTGATCCGCTGATTATATATGCCGGAAATTACGGTATGTATAAATTCCATGATTCTGCCTTCTAAATTGTATATATTTTTCGAAAGATACACAAAGCTACAAATTTTACTTTTTTTATGTATTAGATAAACAAACCACTCGTTGTCATCAGCAAAATAATAACCTTTTTTTGTCACTACATACTACATTAGATTTTTGTACATATAAATTTTACTCAAAGTTAAAAAATAAAATTAGTTGTATTATTATTAATAATGAGGGGGATTTAAAAAATAGGGGAGGTGTAAAAAAATATGGAATAATTGGATAAATATGCATAGAGATATATAAAAACAAAGAAATAAATTGTTTATAAATTCATAAAGATGTACAAGTAGATGTAGTTACATTGCTTAAAGGTGAGTAAAGCATAATATAAAATCATTTAAAATCACATCAAAGTCTTTTTAAAATAAAAATATCGTCAAGCGAAACTTCACAAGAGCCTTCACAAGTGAAAAACTAAAAATTAGTTTTCCTCTAATAAAGACTGAGTAAATTTCAATTGATAACAGTTTGATATTAAAAGGATTTTAATGTTTTTTTTTAAGCCTTTATATTATGTTTTACGCACCTTTAAGTAATGTGCATACGTTTATTTGTATTTTTATGAATTTTAGTTAATAATAAAGATGAATTTTGCACTGAAATTTTAATTTTTTATTAAATTGTTTTAATTCACATCACATATAAAAAATATACTTACCCTAATTTCCTGCGTATAATCCGCGGATCAAACAATCATTTTTCGACCCAGAAATTTTATTAAATAAAATATAACTTTTCAGATCGCCGTAAATATTTGCCTTCATTTACAAAATAAAATTTCTGGGTCGAAAAAGAATTGTTTGATCCGCGGATTATAGGCAGGAAATTAGGGTATTATCACAAAATAAAATAATTTTGAAATATCTTAAAATCCTCCATCGTAATTTCATCGTAATATGGCCATGGTAGTATGGATTATACCGTACAATAAACGTTTAAAATATAACAGGGTGCCCTTTTTTTTACTTTTATTTTTTTAAGCCCACATGAGTATAAATAAGACAAATAAATATTTTTTCCTGCATCAATTTCTTCTATTATGAAAAAGAGGGTTAAAGAAAAATACTCACATAATGTAATCTCAGAAGTCTGCTTTTCAATACGGCAAATAATTACTTATTAAATTCTATTTTGTCAAATCCTAAATAAGACTGCTACAAAATAAACAAAAACATGTAATTTAGGGTTAAATTTAAAAATAGTGTCTTAAAAGAATGATAAGCGTACATGTTTCTTAACGGAAAAACTGCCATGTTTAAAACTAAAATAAAGAAAATACTTATTATATTATTTTATTTAGATTTTAATGCTTATAAAAGAAACCGAAGTTTTATCTCAGTTCTACGGTAATAATTATCTCTGCATTATTTTAATCTCTTTAGAATGCAGCTCCACACTTTAGAAAATAAGCTATATAAATCTTGATTTTAGTAATAAAGACCCAAATGAATTCTCTTTACTTTTCATTTTCTTTACAAAGGCAATCCCGATCTGAATGAATATTAATATGTACTTATTATTCATAATATGGTGACATATTTATTTATACTTATAAAAATGTGTATCAAATTATACAGTGTGCATTTTTTTTTAATTTTATTTATTCATTTATTTTATTTTTTACGAAAAGTTTGCGATGCTTAAAATAAAATAAAATACATGCATATTATATAATCTTATTTAAGATTGGAAACTCTTATTAGAAAACAGAAGTTTTATCTCATTTCTAACGCAATAATTATTTTCCTATTCTTTTAAAACCTTAAAAAGGTAGTTCATAGTTAAGAAAAGAAGCTATCGGGCGCTTGTTTTCAATAATAAAGACCCAATTGAAACATCGTTTTTATATCTCGTTTTCTTTACAAAGACAATCCCGATCTTGAATTTAAAAAAAAATCTCAAACTAATAGCAATCGATGTGTCTTTAAATCCTTGTAAAGCTGTTACCGATCGGTGGGCGAGGAATCCTAGTTCAGCTTTAGGAGTCATGTCAGTGTAAGATGGATGATAATAGAGAAACGTTCGTTCCTTTACTACACATCTCTCTCCTTTTTCCTTTGACTTAGTCTAGTTTTTCTTTGAGATATGGTTCTCCTTTCGGAAATGGAGACTCTCTTCTATACAGGTTCTTGTTTACGGAACACCGCAGATCATTAAGAAGTTTTTGATGTACTGTTTTTTTCCCCTCTTCAACCTAGAGTTTATCAAATGTAGTAGCTGTTTCACGTGGCTGCTATTGCTAACTTTGACAAATTATGATGTTTTAACTCTTGTAATGAACTGAAGCTTATGTTTCGTAAAAAAGGGGCGAAATAAATTTCTTGCGGAGAGCTTTAAAAATTCAATTTGGGATGTTTTAATTAAGTTTAATACTTCAAACATCAACGAATAAATATAAAACAAACAGATTTAAATCGAAAACGTTTCCTTTAAAACCCTTGAATTTTTGCGAAAGGAGATATTTGCTGGTATTTTCAGTTTTTAATTTTGTTATCAAAGGTTAAAATTAATAACCAATTTTACTATGTAAAGATTCAGTTTTGAAAATTTTGTTTTCAATGATTGCAATATGTCTTTCTAAATTCGTGATTAGAGCTTTTAATGAAAAACTTTACCATTTTTATAAATAATTTTGGCACGTATTTTTCTTTTTTAAAGTCAATAATATTATTTTAAAATGTTTATTTCTTTAAACAACAAACAGAAAACCATACTTTTCAATTTATATTTTTTAAGAGAAATTTGGTTAAATAATATGTACAAGAAAACTGAAATGAAAAACTAGTGGCCCACCAGAGCCATTTAACTCAGCTGCTATCGCTGTTGCTTGTATCATTCACTTACGTAGGGAAGTTACAGTCACAAACCAGTTATTTGATCGCAACGCACAAGACAATCTACAGAACATCGACTAGCATTTTCTAATGAAGTGTACGGTTGCTACAGTGTCGAAACCGTATATTGGTTGATACCAACATCTTTGACAAAACCTGTCTGACACCAGTCACACTTAATTATACCAATATTATGACCACGGTTAAATACATGCGCTTGTAAAGTAGTTAACTTATTATCAACAAAATGATCGAAATCATCTCTAAAAACAACAACAAAAGTATCATACAATCAAATGTGATCTCATAATCTAACTACTTTGCAATCCATACTTTTGACGTCCAATTCTCTAAAACGTCTGACTTGATTTATTCTTAAAAAATCATTATAAATTCTAATTTACATACCCGTTTCTTATGTGTATGACTTTTCAAGGTTTTCCAAAAATTTTTTTAGACTTTGACGAATTTATTGAAATATGTAGTACATTTGGATATTTGGGTCTTTTATAGTCATTAGATCTAAACTCTTCAAAATTCATTATGCACAGCGTACACAATAAATAAGTGTACCATCGTTAAAAATATATCTCACATAGATTCATAAAAAATATGAATTTAGTTCGGCTAAACTAAAAATTGATAAGATAATTTAAAATTTCACAAAATAGCGGCTGTCTAGAAGTTAATTTTTGTCACTAAATTTCATTTTCAAAACTCATTTTAAAAATCAAAATTGAATAGAAGTTTGATTTATGTTTTAAAGTTTTTCCTAGAATTAGAAAGCCTATTAGAATTTTTTTTAAATTAAACTTCAATACCATAAACTGTTTAAGCTTGGAAGTATGCAACAATTCAAAAAGAAATGGTTTAACACTAGAACGCCCGAAAATTTTACTCAAGTTTGACAATAATATTTTTCACCAGAATTTTTATTCAAAAATATTTTATTTACTTATTTAACGTAAATCTGCATGGACTAAATTAAAATTATTTCAAGAAATTTTTTCTGGTTCGAATTGAAATTTAATCGCATAGTTGGAGTCGAATCGACTCGTTCCGGGCGTTCTAGTGTTAAGAAATCCCATTTAAATTTTTCAGACGTCTTTTTTTCACCGCGACGCAGGCCCATTAAACTGGTTGTGTTAATTTAAATACTGGCGAGAATTAAAAACTGTTTTAAGGGCATATTACAAGCACATAAGTGTTTGAAAAAATATAAAAAAGAATTCCCATAAAGAAATAAAGAAATAACTTTCCCGTTTGGAAAGTTATATGGGATTATCCCCTTTCCTTTAAATTTTCTCTTTAAGTGGGCCCGAGACACATTTTAAAATAATTTTTATTTAGACTTGAAATTTTTTGAAATTGATTTTTTGTGATCCTTAACTATAATGCCGCACAACCTTTTTGCCAGAATATTGTTATCCAATGAATATTTGAAAGATAATAATTGACTTTTTTAATAGCAAATCTTTTGCTTTTATCTTTTGTCTTTTGTCTTTTATTAAGGAAAATTGTTCTGCATTCTAAAGGGGGTATCTTGGTGGCCTGGCCCGCAGGCTACCGGTTGTGCACCCCTGTTAACCATATCATTTGTAAACAAAATCACATGATAAAACTTCTCATACTTTTATTTAATTAAAATTTAAAAATTATTTAAAAAGTGGGGTAGTTAAACATCGTTACAATTCGAAATATTCTTCAGAGAATTTTTTTTCATTTAAGCAAAAAAATATATAAACTTTATTTTGATTCAACATTTAAAAAAATACTTTATTCAAATTCTTCAGCTGAATTGAGTAAACTGTTGTAATGTTGAACCCCTTGTGGTGGGACACTATTGAACAAAGAATCTGGGGCACCATTGGACATCTAAAACTATTAAGTAAAGAGTAGTTGATGTATCTAAATATTACTATTTTTGAAATTTTTTCTCTATGTGAAAAGAGGTTAATTAAGAATATCAAAGAACATGAACTTATAATGTTAATAAACCCTTCTTACTGACATGTATTACAATCTCTGGGTGTATCAGCGATGGAAAGTTTCAAATCTAAATTGATGATGGCATTCATACATTTATTTGATAATTGCAAATACCAGACACAGAATAATGATTCATGATTTTGAAGGTTTGTCTCACAAACCTCTTTCATTTAATCATTTCCAAATATTATTATTGGTTTTTTTACTAGATAGAATGGAATTTAATTCAGGTTTGTTTTTTTTTTTTTTTTTTCATAAAAAGAGTGAATGAAAAATCTTAATTTTCCAGAAGCATCAGATATCAAATTGGTGTATTTAAAGGATATTGTAAAAAGTTTTCACAACAAAACATAACTGGAGAGACACTCTGCGTTGTTTCAATAATGATTTTTGACATCAATTTTGACGGATTTAAGTTTGGTCAAATAATAGAAAAAATTTTAATTTCAATAAAACATAGTTATTTAATTTTATTTATATTTCTTTATATTTCTGAAACGTATGCAGCTTTTTATGAAATCTCTCAACATTTTCACATTTTAATCATTTGTTCAAAGGTACCCTTACATGAGGCAGGTTTGAACAGAAATTTTTCGGCTTTTTAAATCGTCACAACTTTTTTGATTTGCATGGAAAACGTTTAATTTCTGGTTCATATGATGAAGAAATGCATTATTTTTTTTTTAATGTAATACTTAAAACTTAAAAAATACAATTGAAATAAGAATAAATGCATTGATTTTTTAAAAAAAATTGTTCAAACGTGACCCCCTCTTCCCTACTGCTATACGACGTGGCATGAAGTCAAACAGATTTTGAATATATGTCTGGGAACGAGCATTTCATATTGTTTGTATGCGTACCAAAAGTTCATCTCTAGAAGTGTAGGACGAGGATCATGAGAGAGACACCGATCACCACATGTTCAACAGACGACATATTAGACGAATACGCAGGGAACAGAAAAAGCTGCATGTGTTCTGCTGGCAAAAAGCCTTGAACATTCCTTAAAACATGGGCAAACATATTAATGATAAACAATATTAAATAGGAAACTAAGGGTCCCAAACGTTTTCCGAAGAAGATAGTCCCCATTAAAGTTTAGGGTCCAAAATTCAAATAAACATAAAAAAACTGAAAAACTGGTCGATCGATTTGCAATTTTCACTAAAACTATTATATATGCCAGTATTTTCTTGAAAAGAAATTATAAAGATAAATTTCAAAAAATGCCGATAGAGGGCGCTTTAGACTTTGGAGTAATGTATAACTACTTTTTGCCGTTATTTTTTGCATCTCATTAATAGTTTTCGGAAGTTAGACTTAAACTTAAATTTTGAGCGCGATATCTGAGTAATTGGGGGTGATTAAGTAGCGCAAACTGAACGGTGTTCAAAGATTAAACTTTCAAATGATTATAAAAAACGGAAAAATTGGTCGATTCATTTGCGGTTTTCGCTAAAACTATTCTTTAAATCTTAAACTATTCTTTACAAATTTTAAAGATAAATTTTAAAAAATGACAGTAGAGGACATCTTAGACTTTGGAGTAACGTACAACTATTTTTAACCGTTATTTTTTTAATCTCATTAAATGCTTGCAAAAGCTTAGACTTAAATTTGAGCTTAAAATCTGAATCGTTGGGAGTAATTAAATAGCGCAAAATTGAACAGTGTTCGAATGGGGGGGGGGGGAGGGTTAAATTTCAACTCCTGAACACAGTTCTATTTGCGCTTATAAACCCCTTCCAACGATTTAGAATTTGAGCTCAAAATTGAAGACTAAGCTTTTGCCAGCATTTAATTAGATACAAAAATATAACGGTTAAAAATAATTGTTGGTTACTCTTAAGTTTAAAGCGCCCTCTAAAGAAATTTTCTGAAATTTATTTTTAAAATTTATTTTCAAGAAAATACTGACATAAAAATAATTTTAGCGAAAACGGCAAACGATTCGACTAATTTTTCCTTTTTTTATAATCATTTGAAATTTGAACCCCACCCCTCCATTAAATACAGTTCAGTTTGCGCTACTTAACCACTTCCAATGATTCAGATTTTGATCACAAAATCTAAGTTTATGTCTAAGCTTCTAAAAAAATTTAATGAGATGCAAAAATAACCGTAAAAAATAGTTGTTCGTTACTCCAAAGTCTAAGGCGCCCTCTATCGTCATTTTTTGAAATTTATCTTTAAAATTTATTTTCAAGAAAATACTGATTTAAAGAATAGTTTTAGCAAAAACCAAAAAATAAATAGACTAATTTTTCCGTTTTTTATAATCATATGAAATTTGAACCTCTGAACACAACCTCTCTGGCGCATATCTCCTTCGGAAGACGCTCCGGACCCTTAGTTTCCTAGTTAATATTTTTTGTCTTGATGTGTACTATCACCCCTTAAAGTTTTGCCCAAGAGTTTAGATACACCCTGTATAAATAAAACATTCACAACTGTTTAATACGCAGACTTATCATTGCAGTAATAATCTTTCAGATTACAATTCTTTTCGGCAAAAACACTGAATTACAATTATTCGATACAAGTTTTAATTCTGTAAAGTTGTGCTCTCTCTAAGATGAGATTTCTAAGCCTTTTTTTAACTAATATTAAAAAAAAGACGCAATTTTCAGTCGAATAATTCTTTTCTTTTTTATTTGGGATGTCAGGGCAATTTTTTGATTAAAATATGTTGATAAAATTCTTTGCTTTGATTTTGTTTTACACTATGCTTATTTGTAAATGTATTAAGAATATATAATTAAAAAAAAATCCCAACTGGTTAAGACGCGGTTTTATCATTGCAGTAACAAAAATAATATTTCAAATATTTACTAAAGAGCCGGTAAAGTTAAATGACAATTATTTTATCCAATATTAGACAAATAGTTATATGCATTTTCTTTAAATATCTACAAAAGATAACTTTACATTTGTATTTTGCAGAATTCAATCTCATTCAAACTTACAGCGATTTGAAAAAAAAAAGAAATAGGAGGGTAAAATATTGTTTGCGTTTTTGTTAACTGAAACTTTAAACCTTCTAAGTTTTTAAAACAAAAAAGAAAAGCTTTTCAAACTCTTTAGAACCATATTTAAAATCTTTATAAAAAGAAATATATTCACAGGAGATTTAAGTTCCAAAATTCCTGGAAAGTAAAAACATGACTCTTAGAGTTTACCATTAATGTTTCCACATATATATTGATAATCTTTTATCTGACAATTTATTCACTACCTTTACATAAAAGATTTTATTCTTACTTGCTCCTTCATGGGTTTAGTTTTTTATACCTTTTACGGAAGTATAATTGGATTTTTGTTAGTTACCTGGAGGCTTTACTTGAGTCTTTTCTCATTATTTCTAACATCTGAACAACAGAGACCTTGCTTGTTAAGCTTTGCGACCATGCTGGGTTCAAATTTCATCTTAGTCATGGTCTGAACAACACGAAAAAAAATCTTTGTTCTTTCATTTCCCTAAACTTTTTTATATCGTCTGGGTGCAGTTTACTAAAAAATTATTTCGCACTTTTTTTTAAAACAGAGACTGGAGTTTTTCTTGGTAAAAGCTAAAGAAACCCTTTTTATAATCTGTAAAAGATGTGCTCCCAAGCGCAACTTTAAATAGAATTTTTTAAGAATCCAAGCTACATATAATAGTGATGTTACATAAGTTTCTGTAGAGGACTTCAGAGCTTTATTTAACAATATAATAAATATAATTAAAGGAATTTAACGCTAAGGTTCATGCTTTTAATAGTGAAATGTATAGAATCTCTATTTTATTAATAATGTGTTAGAAATTAATTTTTACCATCAAAACATTCAATACATTTATTTACTGATAATGTTACACTTTGAAGTTAGAATACATAATCGACATTTCATTATTTAATCAATTCCGGCAGAAATATTCATGTATTTTCAAAATTTTAGTTAAGGGCATAGTGTATTTTAACTCTATGGATAAACATTTTCTTCAATAAATGGCAATAAAAATTTCAAGGAACATCAACCAGTCTAGGATCAGAAAAACAGGTAAGGGGATAAATGATTGCAGTTAATTATAAAAAACAAGAAAAAAGATAGAGCATCTTATGCTACTTCTGTCTCGTAAAGCATGGTGACGTCACTGCAACATCGTTGTGAAGTCACATTGTGACTTTGTGACCATCGATTATCGATGTGACGTCACGTGACGTCGATGTGAAGTCACAGTGACTAAAATATGAAGTCGTTATGTCCGTTTTAGAGCTCTTTTGTGACGTTTCACATAGTGGTCACAATGTGACAAATTTGTGAAAAATGTGTCATTTGTGACTAATTTGACAATAACATTGTGACGAAACCGTGACAAAAACGAAGATATTTAAATTGCCAGAAACATGTTTTTTAAAGTAAATAACATGTTTTGAAGGGTATTTATAAATTTCTAAAAATTTTTAAGAAAGTCACATCTCAGTCACAATGTGACGTCACTGAGTGGTGGCATTTTGGTCACAGATGTGATGTGATGTGTTTTAATGCAGTATGCAATGGCGAAACCATTGCATTTGCTATTAAAAACAACAAAATTTTTGAAGCTTTTTTCATAACTTTTTTGAAATTTTTGCAACATTTTTTTGCAATTTTTTTACACTTTTTTAACAAAAATTTTTCATTTTTTTAACGTTGTGATTTTCTTTTTTTTTTACTTTTGTAAAAACTTATTTTGAAAAAAAAATTTTTTGTAAAAAATGTTTTTGAAAAAAAAATTTTTTGAAAAAAATATTTTTGAAAAAAAAATTTTTTGAAAAAAATATTTTTGGAAGTTTTGGTTTTTGTAAAAAAAAATTTTGTTGTAAATATTTTTTTTCAAAAACTTTGTTATGAGTTTTTCACTTTGTGGTTTTTGATTTTACATTTGTGATTTTTCTTTTCACTTTTGCAATTTTTTCATATTGTAAATATTTTTTGTTAATATTTCTAGAAAACAATGAAATTATTTTGTAAACTTGCATATTTTTTCATACATCTGCTTATTTTTTGTATGTTCTTATGCATTTTTTAAGTTGTGAGAGTGTTGTTTCACTTAAAATGTTATGTATTTCATTAATGTAATAGGTATTAGAAAAATAAACACAACGATATATGCATATAAAAGAATATTTAATGTGAGCATTTAAAGAATACACTGCAAAATAATATCTATACATTCATACTGGTTAGAAGAATCACAAAATTACTTTTCAGCAGTGTGTATGTCTTCCAAATTTTAAGTTTGAGATATTGTGGTAAGTGTTGTGAAAATATGATGGATAAATAGCCTAAATATCTTCCTTTATTTCTAAATTCTACAAAAGTCTGACTAATTTTTGAATATCTTCGCTAAGTTTACATATATCTGACGATGCTTTATATGATGATGTGTGCATTTTTTATTCACGTCTCCTTGAAAACAGCATTTATGGTAATCTTTCCAAGCGTAGGATTTTTCACCTGTATAGATTTTTGTATGTTCTGTTAAATTCCATTTACTTAAGAAGTGTTTGTAGCAAATAGAGCACATCTGTAGTAGAAATAAATGGACACAGTTAGGATTCTCTTCAATAATATAGGTAAAAAGCACTTGTTAAAGTGTAGGTAGTAAGACAAATCATTTTGTATTTACTCTAATTACGTTTCATATACGAATTCTAGTATTTCTCATATAAGTACTCACATATGTGTTATTCGTTAACGCTACATGTGCTAGGGATGAATCATTCGGATCATTAATTTCTGAAGTTTGCTGCTGTTTTGGTTCATCTTGTTGAAACATCTGTATAATGAAAGAAATATATATTTAGTAAAGGTTTAATGTATAAATAATCGTTTATTTATTTATTTTTATTAAATACATGTATATTGCAATCAATTTCGTGTACATTTAATATAAATTAAATTTTCTTCATTTATTCATATGATAGTAATTTCTCTGAGGGGTACATATCTGATAATTTTTAGAAAAGTGTGAAACACAAATTATTCTATGATAATAAGTATTGTGGTAAAATTCACATAGCTTGGTTTCGGAAATAGGTTATTTGAAATATGAAATGTTAAAATTAAAGATTGTATTTGTACATGCTATGTATAATCAAAAACTATAAATATATTATTATTTAAAAAAAACTCGATGGACGATAATTCAGATGCAAGATGAAATCATTAAGATCAAGTGCAAGATGAAACATATAATTTGATTAATAGTATGGAAGTGCTAACTCAAGATAAACCATGTATACTATATATCATTAAAACTATAAAGATAGTATTTATATTTTAAACAACTTGATGCACGATAATTCAGAAGTGCGAGATGAAACATCTGGTGAATTGATTAAAAATATGAGTAGATTAGTTTTAATACATTAGATGATTATAGCAGTAAGAAATTTCGTGTAGGAGCAATGCGTACATGATGAAAATCGAATGGAATCAATTGACTTCAACTCCTGATCCAAGTTAGTATTTAACTCACTTGTGTAATGTGGAAATATAAAAGGTAAAGAATCAAGTTTGATGTAAATAAATATTGTGGTATTGGTTTAAAAACTAAAAAAGTATTGAATTTTACTGAATTAGAAAGTATAAAATTTGATTAAATAATGTTTTATGTATAAAAATTAAGTTTAAATGTGATAAAATTATGAAAATCAGTTTGTAAACTCTCATTTTTATAAGTACTACTATGAAAATATTCTTTTAATATAGAATTTCTGCTTATTGATGAGACTAAAAAATTATTTTTTGTTAATTTTGAATATTTATTGAGTGTATGTAATACTAGGACTAAAATCTTACAAATTCGGTGATAAATTTTTCAAGAAATTGCGGTTTGTAATCCAGAAAAAGGTGTGATTTTAATAAATTTGTAAATATGTTCATTAACTTTTTTAGTTATTTCTCTAACTTGTCATTCATTTGTTAATTTTTGTAATTTTTGTAGAAAAAATGATTTGAATTTTCGGTAATCTGTACTATTTTTTTGTCCAACAGTTGATTTTATTGATTATTAGTATTCTCATTCGGCAGTAATTTCACGTATGAAGTTATTAAATATTAAATATCTATTAATTTTCTTTACTGTTTCATATGATAGTAATATTTCTGAGGAACAGGTGTGATAACTACTAGACTTTGATTGACTTATTTTTTTGATAAACGTTTGAAAAGAGTTGTAAGTGTGTAATGATGCAATATCTATATACTATCGAGAGTCGAGATTGATGTAGATAAGTATTTAATAAGAATAATAATAGATAAGTAGTAGTCAATTCTTTGTTGAATTTCAAGAAATTGTGTGAGAACATGGTTTTTTACATTAAGTTTATGTAATTTCAGTTACAGTTTTTCGACAATCAACCTAAAAATGGATAATTATCATAGTTAAAAGTTATGATGAAAAGATCTAAGCAATATTAATGTTAAAAAGTTCGTCTAATGTTTGCTCTTATGATGTGAAAATTTCGAAAAGTTCGGTTTGAAATATGAAATGTTTGTAAAAATTAAACTTTGTATTCGTGTATGTTTTGTATTATTAAACTGTAAAGATAATATTCATATTTGGAAAATGTTGTTGGGTGTTTTAATAATTTTCTGAAAAGTAGATAAAAACAGATGTGAAAATTCTGTACTCCTAAAATATATAGGATCAAGAATAAAGTTTGATGAAAATAAGTATTGTAAAAATTCAGAAATTTTGAAGTGTAAGATGAATCATGTCCTAATTTGATTAATTATATGGGTAGAATATCTCAGAGTAGTTTTAATATGTCGAGTGTTTAAAGCAGCAAGAAATGACTTTTTAGGTTTTCTAGAATAATAATAATAATAAAAATAATAAAAGTATACTTTTGTTGTAAGATTTCGAATACAGTCAAGACGTGAAAAATATAAATATGAACCCTTTGTAAAGACATTCAAACTTTTTAAAAAGTTTAAGTTTAGTAATATATTGTAACAATATATGTAAACAAATATATTTCAAAGTTGAAAATTTGTGTAAAAAATTGTCTTTTCTTGAAAATTGATATTTATTTTTTGTTTAATTAATGATACTTATTACATTTTTGTTCTTAAAAACTAAAATATACGTTTAATTCTTCTGTTAAAATTGATATATCCGTGTTGGAGGTGAGAAAAAATAGTGTAAAACTAATAAAATTTGTTTAAATTCGTCTTTTTATTCTTAAAATTAATATTTGCTATTGTTTAAAATACGTAATAATAACTTTTGAGGAATGTATAACCGGAAAATGTTAAAAAATCTTAGAAAATTGGTATTAAAAATATTAAATACAGTTGCTTCAATGATATCTTTTCGATGTGTAAAGTGATTGTAGCATTTAGAAATGTACTTCTGAAGAATGTATAATCGGAAAATGTTAGAAAATGTTAGAAAATTGGTGTTAAAAATATTAAATACAGTTGCTTCAATGATTTCAAAAACAAACTCTGTTAAAAAATTCTGTATGATTTCAAGTGAAAATAATAACCTGAATACATGGTATTTAAAATACAAAATTCACGATTATGAACTAATGTTGAAAACATGGGTAACATTAAATATACAGCTAATATTTAATTATAGATTAGAAAATTCTTAAAGTGTATCCAAATTTATTAAATATAGTATTGAATACAGTGAATAAGTGAAATATGTGAATAAGTATTGATATTTCCATGTTGCTTTTGAAAATACTAGTGTAAAATTATTCAAATTCGCCTTTTCTTTAAAACTGATATTTATTTTTGTTTAATTAATGATACTTGTTAAGATTTTGTTGTTAAAAACTATAATATACGTTTAATTCTTCTGTTAAAATTGATATATCCATGTTGGAGATGAGAAAAAATAGTGTAAAACTAAAAAAAAAAAAAAAAAAAAAAAAAAAAAGTTTAAATTCGTCTTTTTCCTCCTTAAAATTATTATTAAACTAGTGTAAAACTAATAAAATTTGTTTAAATTCGTCTTTTCCCCTCTGAAAAACTAATATTTCTATTATTTTGCTTAATTAATTATACTCATTATGACTTCCAAATTTTAGTTTGGAGATGTTGTAGTAACTGTTATAAAACTAGAATGGATAAATAACTTAAATCTCTTCTTTTTATCTCTCTTGATACTTTTTCTTGAACGTAAACATTTTTGTTGTACACCTTTGTAAGTTGTGACGTCAAAATTCTTAATAATGTTCATGAAGGAAATGGTTGTCCAAAACTGGAATGCATGCTTAAATTTCTTTCTATCAAATTGATATTCTGATGTTGCAGTTGATAAAAATCGTAAGAAATCAGTCTTTTTCTATAAAAATCGATATTTTCCATTGTTTTTTACTTAATTATGAATGCTCATTAAGGTTATAGCTGTTGAAAAACTGAAATGTATGTTTAAGTTTTCTCTCTTAAGTTGATAAAAATCGTAAGAGATCAGTCTTTTTCCATAAAACTTGATATTTTCCGTTGTTTTTTTACTTAATTAACGATACTGATTAAGGCTATAGCTGTTGAAAAACTAGGATACATGTTTCACTTTCAACTTTTAAGACGTTACATTGATCATATAGTTGATAAAAATCGTAAGAAATCAGTCTTTTTCTATAAAACTGGATATTTTCTATTGTTTTTATTTAATTAATACTACTCATTAAGATGTCTATCAAGCAAAATTCAAATATATGTTTAACTTTCTTGTGTTAAATTGATAATCTCATCTTGTAGTTGAAGAAATCTAAATAAAATGGTTAAAAACTGAGATTTTAATTGTTTCGCTTAATTAATAATACTCATTAAAATTACGGTTGTTCAAAATTCAAATATAAATTTAATCTTCATCATATAGTATGATTTCGAGTTGAGATGTGATTGATAATATTTTTAATTAGTGAAGGTTGTTCACCTCTCCTGTTAGAATAGAATGTTCCTTTTTTTCCACTAGGGGGCGTTTGTGGAGGGGGATGCATGGTGGGGGCAGGAGGTACCGCAGGCGGCACCGCAGGCGGGGCGCGGAGGGATGCGGAGGGGCGCGGAGGGATGCGGAGGGGCCGGAGGGATGCTGCGGGCGGCCCCTCTGCCCCTCCGCATGTCCCCGTACTGTCCTTTTCCTACTACTTATGTTTGGATAAAAAAAATGATCACACTGCTTTATCAATTTTGAAACACCACATGTTTTCTTATGCAAACTAAGGATAATTTTGTACCCTGTAATGGTTTATTTCTTTCATGGTGGCACAAAAGATGCTTATTAATGTAAATATTAAATTACACACAGTATTTGGAAATAGTTTACAGGGTTCGCACAGTTTTGCCACTAAATTTTAAGAATATTTTCGAAGTGTTTCACTGCAGAAAAATTTCGTAAAATCTGTGAATGAAGGCGGGGATTATGAATGTTGTGATTTAAAAATTAAATGTAAATTTTCTTATTTTTAATAGTGGTGCCAGAGTCCTTGGAATTTCCAAGGAGTGTACGAACCTTGAGTTTAACCTTCCCACTACCGCGACCGGATATATCCGTTCACTAGGCTGCAGGTTTCACTGCAGTTGAAGTTTTATTTAAATTAATATAATTCTACAAATATAATCCAGTTTTAAGAAATTAAGTTAGGACTGATACTTTAAAGGCTTATAACCATATACGTAACAAAAAATTATTAAGATTTAAAATTAATTGCAGAGAAAAAAAACTTTACAATTTTGCCCCTTTTCTCGGCAGTCAGAGTTAAAAGTGCCTGCTCATGCCATAAAATAATTCGATTTGAATATTTTGGTAACAATTTTTACTATTTTTCTTAATAAACAATCAATTAAACTTTTATTGTTAATAATTTTGTGCAAGAAATAAATGCTAGTATATTTTTACTTTAATTTGTCAGTTGAGGGGACAGTTCACAGCGATTTACATTTAAAAACAACCATAGAACCAAAAAATAGGTACACGTGTTTCTTAATTTTGAGTATATTTGGATCGGAGCTATTTTGAGTATGTAAAGTACTTAAAATTGAGTACTTTTTATACAATTTTGAGAAAAAAATTTTATTTTTCAGTGTAACATTCGAGAAATCGATTTTTCGGTTAGCGAAAACTGATTAATAGATTAGGAAAATTACTTCAAAATGTTTCCGAAAATTACGGTCAGCTAATAAAAATGTAAATTTACGGACCTTTTTCTAAATTTTGAAAATAAATTGCTTTCTCAGATTTCTGAAATTAAACACTACTGTACTGTGTAATGCCGTTGATTTTGAACAACCAATATATTACTTCCATTGGAATTCTTTTAATATAATTAACACAAAGTAGATGTTTATAATTGTTCTTTTAATATTTTCTGACGATGGAAATTACTAAGCGTTTATAGAAGATAAAATTTTTAGTTACATACTTTTTTAATTTACCTTACTGCTTATTTTGTTTTTCAAATTAAAAAAAAAAATTACGACTGATTATCAGTTTATAAATTTAACGTATAGTGGAACATTATATTTTACGTAAATTAACAAAATTTTCAAGTATTTTTTTCCTTAAAGATAAAAAATAAAACTGTATATCATTAATCGTTAACATCTAGCAACAGATAAGTGGCAAAATTCGATTAACTCTCGTTAGAATGTCAAAGCATATTCTGAGAATAAAATTAATTTTGAGAACAAAAAAAAAATGTAAATAAATATAATGAAACTGATTAAAACATAATCGATTGTTTCTTTCAATTCTTTTTATGCCCATTCTTCTTTGTCGCATTGCTTTAATCGATAGAAAAAATTACAAAAAATTACATTTTTACTGTAATTAACTAATTTGTTTAAGATTGACAGTTTTTCGATTCAAATTAGGCATTTAAATTGCACTCCGAAAGATAATTTGTGATCATAAATTTTCCAAGCACAAAAGGATGACATACAAAAAATTTTACCTATGGAAAAGTACGAAAAAAATACGTTTTTGATGTACTTCGATTGGAATTTTCTTAAATTCGACTTGTCTGAATGCTTAGTTTTCTAACATCTGTGATAAAAAACCTAGCTGCTACTACATTACTTTAAAGTCCTGTATTAAGTATACTAATCCGATTATATGACAACCCAAACTGATCGATGGTTCGAGTGATGTTGGGTTGGTTAGGCATTTTTTTCGTAAAAAAAAAAAAGCATTAATTGTTCCGGGTTTGGATCGGTAAGAGATTATGTTTTGACACTTTTATTTCGGGTTCATATGATTAAAAAAAAAAGATTGAAATTTTGTATAGTTGAATATTAATAAGTACATATACATACACATGCCGATTTTTCTGCTGAAAAAATAAAATTGTTTTTAGAGATATAGTTGTAATCTATTTTCCTCAAACTGAATTAGAATATGGATTAAAATCCCACTCCTTACGGGTTCCAGTCGGATTGCGGGGTAATAAAATCTTTATCTGGTTTTGATTAGATTGTGAATTCAAATAGAATCTTCAGATTCGGGTCGGGTGTAGAAAAAACTGTACACAATTATCCTGTCCAGACTGAGTTGCATCTAATCCAATCCTAAATACAACCAGATCCAAATCAAAAGAAAAAAAAAACATCCATCTGAATTAAGTTGAACTCGTAAAATTAAATTTCGTACATTCAGTCAGGACCTTTGAATTTACAACTCTGCCACGAAACATGAAATTAAAAAGTAATAAATGCAAAGACATGTAATTATGAATTAAGTATAGTAATTTTGGAATATATTCTACAATAATGCGTTTTATTTCAGTTTTATCTTTGTAAAGAAAAGAGAAACGATACATGCGTAAAAATACACTATTATCAACAGCAAAATTTTTGTAGTACTCATTTGGGCAAACAAACTCTGCCTTATTACGATCCGAAAGAAGCCAAACCGAAGAAAAGTTTCAATCCTAATCCAAAATTTTAAGTCAACAACATCAAACTTGACCCCGACCAAAACAATAGAGCCTACCGAATCCGATGCAGTACCCTTACGTGCTCCTGATGTTAAATATGCGTGATGTTACCAGACCTTTCTTTAAAGGAAAAGATGATTCAAAATGCTGACTTCACGGTATAACAAATAAAAAAAAATTGTTTCTGGTTTTACAGTAATGGTTTCTGTTTAATTGAGCAGCAACTATTTAGAAAAGAACATCAATACTTCGGAAACTTCTCTTTTGCGGCTGTTCCAGTGATAATTACATAGCTGCCTACTTTTACAAATATTTTTGGCACCATTTTTTTAATCATCTAAAAGTGTTTTCTCTATTAATTATTGTCTGTTTCATAAGGATGGTGCTAATAAGGGTTTCTTTTTAATTTTCAGGGTACTCACAGCTAATGATATTTTTGCCACAACTGTTTTCATATGTTGTCTTAACACTTTCGCGGCAGGAGCCTTTTATGAAATATTTAATTTTATGTCACTGATTTTTCAAGCAGAAATTTGTGCCTTATTGAATCGAGAAAAAGTTGTGATTAAATAAGGCAAATTTTATGGTAAAATTTTACTGGTCCATATAAACAAGGATTCTGAGCACTTTATACAGTACGTACACCGGCCTTTTGTCCTTAATGGGTTAATGACAATACACTATTCGTTGTATTGACCTCAAAAGCAATTTTTTTTGCAGGAAAGTAAAGTTTTTCGTGTTTTTATGAAAGAATCAATAAGATAATGATGATGATATCTCAGGAACAAAAATTATGTTACACGGTGTTTTTCAATAGATCTACTTATAGCATATTGGTTACTTTCAATTTGATTATATGTATATTACGACAAACAATAAAAAATATGAATAAAGAGGAGCACACATATAGTGCATTGTTTACTGGTTACGATTGAAGTAAGTGAGGTTGTTGTAATCAGATGGTGTTTTTTTCATTAAATTAGATAAACAGTTTCTGATTACCACTGGGAAAATTTTACACCTGTAATTTTGAAAAGAAAATTTTCTTCTTATTTAAGCACCTTATCCATGCAAAAATTATCTCACAAATATGATAAAATTATCTATTTGTTTTTACTGGTAGCCATTTGCTTATTGTAATCTTTTCGCTGACACTGGCAGGAAATTGTTTGGGCTGTCAAAATATGGCAGAAACTTAGAGACTGACTATAAAATGGAGTTATGAATAAAGAGGATCAGACATATAGAGTGTTATCTATCACTTGAGAGTAAAGTAATTGAGGAAGTTCTCACAACTTGACGGCTGATAATTTATACCGGATAAACAGTTTCTGATTACCGTCGCAGCAAACTTCCACCAGTATATTTTGGAATGAAAAAATTACGAATTAATTTAGTGGTCTCCCCCCCCCCCTCCCCATGAAACATTTTTCTCACAAATATTGTTAAAATTTCTATTTGATTGTGTTTGCTCAAGCTTTATATATATGTATATATGTATATTTACTGACATTAATAGGTAGCGGTCTAGGTTGGCACAGCATGTCGGAAACGCAGAGATTAACTACGTACAAAGTAAACTCCCACCGGTAAAAATAAAAATAACTTTTTCCAATATTTATGACCGAATATCACAATTAAAAAGCGTTTAAAAAAGGCGAGAATTTCTATTTAAATTTAGTGCCGGAAGTTTGTTCCAGCATTAATATAATCCTGCGAAGGCGTTTACAGTTGAAGTTTCAATATTTTCAGGATATGTCAGTTCCTCTCATTCCATGGACTAAGACCAAAGCAAACTTAAAAGCGCAAAAATGAGTATCTGTTTTTGCCACTTTTTTATGACTGAACTTCTGCCTTAATAAGGCTTTTAAAAAGGGAGAGAAATTCTTTTAAAATTTACTAATGGAAGTTTATCCTAGCGGTAATCATCTCCTTAAGACGTGGATACAGTTGAAAATCCACAATTTTAGGGATATGTCAGTTTATCTTTTATTATTTTTTTATGTAAAAAACAGACACTTTATAGTTTTCCTGAAACTTAGATTAAACTGTTATAAAATAAAAACATTTTGAAGCATTATTAAACAAAAATATCTTAACGCAATGATTTTTTTAAGCGTTATAAGTTGCACTCGAGAACAAGTGCACACGACTTAAAAAAATTAAGTCAAGAAGACAGATTTAATTATACGTGCTTACCCTAAAGTTATAAAAAAATAAAAACAACTGCAATATAAAGTCACTAAATAATAGCTAATATACGCAATTTGAAGTTTTTAAAGATGAGATTTAAACATTAAAATAGACACTATATTTAAATTTTCTATGTGATTATATTTACGTACAAAGTATATACTTCAAGAGAAGTATAAAAGTTTTAAAAATCAAGAAAATATAATTATCTGTCATTAACACAATTAAAAGGAAATTTCTAATCGAACGAAGAAGAACAAAATGAAACATAAAAGAATGTATTTTTAATTATTTAATGCGAGAAAAAAATATTTTTATCTAACTTAGATTAATAAATCCTATACATATAAATAATCATAGTAATTTTTTTAAATCTCAGATGTTAGTTTGAATATTACGCTTCATAAGTAACTTTATACATTATATCCATAATAATTAAATTATATCCAAAAAATTTAACATATTTAGTACTTTCAGCTTAATAACTTGGTTATAAGCATAAAAATACATCAAGAAAAATTACAGAAATTAATTTAAAAGAACCTCAGTAACGATAAATTTATTCGACAGGGAATGAAAAGTAGAATATTTCCATAAAAGAAATAGTTTCCCGCTCACGGTACTCGAATAATTATATGCTTTAATTTTCCGTGTCTAAAACTCATAGTTTTCTTGCTCTAACAAATGTATGCACACATTTATGAGAAAAGAAACTTTTTTATTTCTTAATCTTATTACTCTATAAAGCTCTTTGAATGTTTTTTTTTTTTTTTTTTTTTTTTTTTTTTTTTTTTTTTTTTTTGAAAAAAAAAAATGTATGATAAACACTGAAAGAAAATGTTATTGTGAGAATTCACCACTGATATCATTCAATGAAATATTAATAAATGGCTGCATAAGATAAAAGAAAAATCTGTTTTCAAAAATTTAACTCTTTTATTAAGCGAAACATATAATAAAGTCGATTCATGCTTTTAAACCGATATAAGGTCTATGTAAAATGCTTAGAATAATTGTATCATCTTATTATTACAAAACAATATGTAAAAAAAAATCATCAAACTATAACATTATAAAATTATATATTATTGAAAATTTCTGGTATGCATTCAGATTTCATAAAATACGGAATTTTTCTGGAACGTATTCTACTATGGGAGATACATGATTAAACAAAAGATCAATCTCTGTAATACAATGAGGACGGATATTGTTAAGTTTATAAACAAGAAGCTCTGCCAATAAGGTGATATTCTTGAAACTTATATGATTTAAAAAATATATTTTCTGTTTCGTGCTTATATTACTAATGAATGTTTATACAAATGGTATTTTTTTCTAATCGAAGTATTGACATGTAGAGCACTCTAATTTTAAAAATACGAATTTTGTACATGTTTTTTGAGAAATAGCGTCACATATCAAATGCAAAAGTACAGCTCTTAAACGAAATTACACATCTCAAAAAACGTTAATTCGCGCCTCCAGTCCTCAGTGTAATAACACAGAATACTTACAGTATGAAATTTTTATTTAAGGGTCCCGGGCTTCTTCCAAATTAAAAATGTTTTACATCAGCATCTATTTTTAATTTTTTATTACAACTCCGTTGAATGAAGTAGCTTATATATATATGTTATCAAATTTTAATGTTTCACAAATATTTTGCATGCGACTGTAGAAGAATTGATCGTTTGCTGAATGTATTTACAGGAACACAAAACAATTCTGTTACGCAGTACTATCTCATAACAATAATTAGTCGAAGTAAGTTTTTTAATTGTATTATGCGTTTAAAACTATAACTTTTCTTTCATATTACCTAGTGTACATAAATTCTTCAGGTCATTTAAAGATCTACGCAAAAGGCCTGAGCCTACAGTTCAGCTTATTGATGGAAATTCGGAAATGTATATTTTGATATGTGTTATGCATTTCCTAACTGAACTAACTTTTTGAATAATTATAGTTACAACTCTGTAGATCGTATACAGGGTTACCAAAATGAATTCTAATATTTTTACGAATATAGATGGTAATTCCTGAAAATGGGTTTTCAAACAAGTTATACGTTTTGCAGATTTTACTTAGTCAACATGTATTAAACAAGTTTTGTTTCAGTATTTGGAAACTATTGGGTGTTAATTCATTATTTATGCTTGCTATATGTTTTTTCTTTCTTGATATAAATAGAAATTCTTTTATAGTAAACATCTTATTTGAATGTTTTTTTTTTCAAAAGTGAAACAAAAATAGCGTATCATGTTGGTCTTGGGAATTAGGAATAGCTATCAAAATTAACGAAAAAAAAAAGAATTTTTCAGTATATAAAAATATATATAATTAGATGCATCTGTATTCATAATGATTGTATTCTAAAAAAATGTAATGAAAAAAGTTTTCTTAGTTAAACTTTCTTTTTGAAGATCTTTCGATATTTCTATGGAACGAAACAGAATAAAGAATAATGCAAAAGTAAATGACCGAGTCGTCTCTTTTAAATCAAGAATGAAAAAACAAGCCTTCATGCGTTGATTTTTCATAAATTTATTGAAACAACAACAGACCAAATTTAAATATGTAAATTTGTAATGAAACCACAAGTACTTTCTTATAATGCAACATTTTATTTATATTTTACGGCGTTTTTATTGCGAAGGATAAAAGGAAGAAATACTACATTTAAGAAAAATTTCCTTAGGTAAACTATTTATTTATGAAAGCATTTAATGAATAAATAAAAGAAAAGAAACTCGGCATATTTGGAATTTTTAATCACGCTTATATTTTTCCAGATGCTATTTTAAACATTTTTAAAATTAAAGATTTAAAATTCAAATATAGGGAGGAGCTGTTTTCGCAAACAATTTAGTGTCGCATATTTTTTTTTAAACTCTTTTTCAAATCCAATATTAAAATCTGTTTTTTCCTTTTATAAAAGTAAACCGTTATTTACTTTTTTTTTTGTTTTTCACTGTCAGTAAAAAAATATTGCACTTTTCAAAGTATATTTCAAAGTATATTTTCTTTTATAAAGAAGATGCGGAATTGTTTTACGAATTTAAAAAAAAGTATTTTGATTTAATTATCAGTAATAAAAATAAAGGAATAATTTTAATTATTTTTGCATTTCGAATGCCACGTATCCTGTTGTTTTGATAAATCTTTTTATATTAGAAACTAAAACTTTTGGCAATACAGCAAAGAGAATTTATTCGTATAAAAAACGCTATATCATGTTACGCATTTGCTTCATTTTGAAGGTGAAAGAAAAATGTAAATTGGATAGTGGCGGAAAAAAAGGTTAGAATTTTTTTCTTTTGTATTTCTTTTATTCACTTTCATGTTTGACCCTAAATTACCATGACGGATCATATGACTTCTTTTTAAATATCTGATAGAATTTATTCTACAACACTATGCCATTTGTCTTTACGTCATTGATCATAATTGACAGTCAATGTACTGTGCAACATTTAGAACCCTCTTGCTTTTCTTTTATCAAAAAATATACAGAATAGACTTAAAGAAGTTATGCCGATATATAAATCCTGGCCGCTCCGTTCAGCCAATTTACAAATGAACAATTTCAACCAATGAAATGCGAAGCAAAACGTTATAAATACAGTTAGTTGAAGTTATGCGATATAATGTTTAGTAAATAATGACAAACTAATGTAGAAACGGCGGGGCTGCAGTTACGTTTAAATTTCAATTTTCTTTATTCCTATTTCAAAATGATCAGCAAATTGAAAACTCATAAATGACATTTGAATGGTACGGCATAGACAGTACGAAAAAATAATGACTTATGACAAAACAACATTAACCCCTTGAACTCTGATGGTAGAATTTTCTACCACATAATTTTAATTCCGAAATGTCAAAATGGCACCAGAAAATTCGACCAAATTTATTTGAAAAATGTTTAATGCATTTTTTTGTTGTGTAACCGGTTTTTTTCTTTGCAAAATACTGGTGTCAATGTGGCATTTCGAATTTTTAAGAAATTTACACCCAGAGCTCAAAGGGTTAACAATCAGGAGTAACATTGACGTACAGAACTTTTCTAGGCTGTTTTCCAATGATATGCGACCCTCGTAAATGTACGTGGCTCACTATTTTGTTAACGCTCACTATTGTTATTAACAGCTATTAACAGCTGTACAGCTATTGTATTAAAATTCCGTACCATTTACAGTTCGATTACAGGAGTAGACAAAAGCATTCCAGTACATTATTGTTAATGGGAAAAACCATTTCAAGATGATGCTATAAAATGTCGACCATAATGCAATGGTTATGTATTACTGAAATGGCTTATAATATGTTTTCCGTAGAGGGTTGGAAAAGATTCATTATTCTAATCCGGGATCACAGTAAAGACTTCCGTTACATATTAGTATACGAGAAAAAAAAAACATTTTCAGAGTATTTTGATCAGTGTTGGGCACGCTCACAAAAAAACGAACTAATTCAAACTCACGTTCAGTTTCTCAAAAGTGAGTCCCGTTCACGTTCAAATTCAAAAATTTTCAAACGAGCTCGCACCAATCAAACTCATCTTTAAAAGTGAACGAAGTTCACTAAAAAGTTCACTTTTAAAAAAAATCAATATTAGAACTTTATCCTTTTTTTTAAAAAAAAAATGCCTGTCGTTTTAAATTGTTATTATGCCACAATTTAATTTTTTTAAGTTTATTTTTCTTTTTTTAAGATATGTAGATGCATTTCTAGACAATAAAATTAAAGTGCGGTCAAACCTGAGAAAAAAAAACCTGTGCCTAGGACGTGTTTAACAAAACAAAACAAAAGAAAATGTTGATCCATGTAATAGAGGATAACAGTACTTGTGAAAAGAATGTAATGCATTTATAACAGAAATTGCTCATCATAACCAGCCTATGATATATTTTTCCTCTTTCTCATGAAATTCTGTTTTAGAAGATTTTATTGAATAGAATTTTTTTTAATTTTTGAATCTCCAAGGCATAGAATGTGAATATGAAGTAACAATATTAATGATAATTATGATATATACATATAATATAATTAACCCTTTCATTCCTATGATATAATACGTTCTGGAAATTCAGCAACTCTGAGAATCTGAATTTCCACCAGAAAATCTCATCGATAAAATTCGCTTTACCTAAATATGGAATGTCTGTTATTAAATAAAACAAGTATTTCTATTTTTATTTTCTGGTGTGGATTTGAAATTTCCTAATTAAATATAGAGAAAAATGTAAGAAATGTCATGATGCCATTTGGACTCACTGGGAATGAAAGGGTTAAAAGCATTTAAAAAATAATACCATATCTCAGAACACTTTTTAAATTGAAGACTATATTATATAAAAAGATAAAATAAGTATTTTTAGTTGGAACTTTTCATACAAACCATTTCTAACGTTATAGGCTTAATCCATGTTCAGCCAGGTCTTACTTCTTCATGCCTAGCTGAGCCAATTAATGTTTTCTGTGGGCTGAGCCAAAGTCTTAAATTTTATACGAGCCTTGGTCAATATATATTTTTATAACGGGCCGAGTTTTAGTCGGAGCAGTTCTGGCCAAATTTCGAACTTTATTAACAGTCCAAAAGGAAAATTTTCTATGGGTTATCGCGCTCGGCCTGACATTTTCTTCCAGTTTCTTCCACCTTATTGCACTTGCATGATAAGATTGCGTGTTTTTTCTTTAAAAATTTTAATTTTTATAAAAGAATTGTTTATAAAACGAATG
Organism: Maratus speculifer; assembly: GCA_964019185.1. Lineage (NCBI taxonomy): Eukaryota > Metazoa > Arthropoda > Arachnida > Araneae > Salticidae > Maratus > Maratus speculifer. The sequence goes on from OZ025299.1 coordinate 272,362,185, forward strand.
AAAAATAAAGTTTAAATCTGAAGAACATGCAGAAGAAATATTTTCGATCGTTCAATAGTACTAAAAATTTATTTTGTTTTTTAAAATTTTTTATTTATACAATAAGGTGATTATGAATTAGAATTATATTATTAGTTTTCATTGATTATTTAACATATAAAAATAAGTATAGACACCGCATTGGAAGTAATATATTTACCAGCTGTATCTTAAAACTAATTTTTTTTTAGTTTTTAACTTGTTTTTAAAAAAAAGTAAACTTTATTCATCTTAAGTAACTTAAAATGATTAAAAACACAGAGAAAGAAAAATAAAAATTATTTTGTCAGGATATCTCTTTTACTCCTGATCTTAATCCTCAGGAAAGACAATTTTTGCTTTATTTTTACTTACATTTACATTCATGTGTTTCAAGTTTATGTTATACTGTAGGACGAATTTTAAATAAAAAGAATATTGCCCAGTAAAACTGATGGCATTGATCTCACATGCAATTCACATTAATTGTACATTAAAGCCTTATTTCAAGAAAGAATCCCCGTCGAGAAAGAAATTAAGAATGAGATTATCTCCCCCCATTTGCCCCCTTTATATTTAGGCACTGAGCCCCCAAAACTAATCAGGGATACGCCTTATCATAAAAACCTACATACAAAATTTGAAGCAAATCGGCTAATTCTGCATAAAACCCTGTTTATTTAATTTAAGAGGGATTTCCCCCATTCCTCCTTTATACTTAACCATTAAATCCTCAAAACTACCCAGGGATTCGCCTTATCAGAAAGAACCTATATCCAAAATTTAAAGCCAATCGGATAATTCTGCATAAAACCCATTATCTAATTCAAGCGAGGGGGGATAATTGCCCATCTCCCTTTATACTTAACAAAAGAACCTCAAAATTAATCAGACAATCGTCTTATCAGTATGGACCAATATAAAAAAAAATGAAGCAAATCGGTTAATTCTGCATGAAAAACCCATTTACCTAATTTAAGAGGGATAGCTTCCAAATCCCCCTTTATGCTTAACCAATGAATCCCTAAAGCAAATCAGGGAAGCGTCTTATCAAAATGAATTTATATCGAACATTTGAAGAAAATCAGTAAATTCTGCGTAAAAAACCCATTTACTTAAATTAGGGGAGAGTTACCCCTCTGCGCCCCCTTTATACTTAAGCAATTTACACCCAAAACTGATCATGGAGGTGCCTCCTTAGAATGATCCTATAGCTAAAATTTGAACGAAATCTGATAATTCAGCGTAAAATCCTATGTCTCTAAATTAAGAGAGGGAATTAGCTCTCGTTCCCTCCTTTTTACTTATCCAATGAACTCCCAAAACTATTCAGGGAAGCGCCTTATTACTTTAAGCCTATGTTCAAAACTTGAAACAAATCTGATATTTTTATCGTGAGTTATCACATTACATACATATATATACACTTGCAGAACCGGCGGGCACATTATATTCTTAGGCTTTAATAGCCTGAGAGCTAAAAAAGTAGTATTATGATTTATTTAAAAGGTTGGTTTGACGATCCGTTATTTATCAAAAGAGAACTACTGCTCTAACAAGCAACAATTATAGAAACGATTTCTGGCAGGCAGGGTCGGACTGGATCAAAAAAAAAAAGGCCACAGACTTTGGATTTTCAAAGGGTGTAAAACTAAGCAGCAAACTCATGTCAATTTTATTTGCTGGTAATAACATTTAATTTAACAAGGTTTAACACATTTGCACAGCAACAAAAAATAGTTTAAAATTATATATCTGCTTCATACCCAGTGCATGTTTAAAGTTCCATGAAATCTACAAAATCTTGCTCAGTTTTCTAAAATGAATCATGTAATATCTAAATGTTCCAGCAATTTGAACACAGATTAGCCTGTAGTAGACTTATATCAAGGCTATCACTTTCTTATTTTATTATTTTGTGTCAATAGATGACTTATAAGAATCATGGGGGGAAAAGTTACCTCCCCCTTCCAATTATTCTGAAAATTATCATATAAAAAAGACATAGCTACCAATTGATTGGTAATAATATCGACTATTAAATTGTATTTATAAATTTTCTTTGGGGATTGTCTATGTATTAATAAATGCACGAAAGTTGATTTTTCAAATTTTAATTTTCCATTTTTGATACCTTTTTTTTTTAATCCTTGCCAGCCAAGAAAGAGATGTAGTTGAGATAAATTTCTTAAAGCTAAATACAATTATAAAACAAACAATCTTAGCAGTTTATCAATAAATTTAGGATAAACTTTTCTACCAAAAATTGAACCGACTTCAAAAACAACTGCAAAGTGAAAATAATTTATTTAGATAATAGTAATAAGAAATTAAATTAAGAGCGTAGTATTTACCATGCGTATTATTATATTTATGTACACTAATTTGATTTTTTGGAGTCGGTGCCAGCCAAGCCAAGTTACATATAATTTCCAATAGCCACACATCCTAGTATCTACGAGTTTTTTTACGATTTAATATTTAGTTAAAAAATTAACCTTATTCTTTTACGATTTGTATTGGATACTTAATTTTAACGTTGAAACTGACTTGGCTGGCACTGACTCCAAAAATTCAAATTAGTGTACATAAATATAATAATACGCATGGTAAATACTACGCTCTTAATTTAATTTCTTATTACTATTATCTAAATAAATTATTTTTCATTTTGCAGTTGTTTTTGAAGTCGGCTCAATTTTTGGTAGAAAAGTTTATTTTTCTCTTTTTAGTTAAAAGTTAATGATTTTTTGAAGTCGGTTAATAAAAATTATAATACGAAAAAAAAAATATTATAAATTATACACGTATGTCAGGAGGGGGTTCGAACCGATAATCTCTTTCGAAAACCAGAGTTTAAATCTTGCGCCTTAGACCACATGGCCATCTGACTGCACGTATACCTTCCTGACTGCACTCCACTCGGCGAGCTTAGTCAACGTCCATGTTACTTTTTATTTGCAAGAAATTCTTAATTTTTTTCGTTTTTGCTTGGTTACTAAAAAAATACTGAAGAAATTTCAATGAAATGGAAGTGGTTCCAATTCGAGTAACTTCTTTAATTCAACACAAAAACCAAATTAATCGGTTGGATAATTTCGGAGTAATCAGTGAACATACATAAAAAGAATATATATATACATACGCGTCGAATTGATAACCTCCTCCTTCTTTTTTGAAGTTAATTAATAAAAATTATAATACGGAAAAAATATTGTACATAGATGTAAATTATATCAGGAATGGAGTTCGAGCCCACGCCCCCTTTTGAGATCCAAAGCTTACATCTGGCACTTTAGTTTTTTGCATATATGTCGAACAATTATCTACACTGTGGGATATAGGCCCTAAGGGGTGGGATGCCCTCTGTGGGGATCTTTCTAAGGAAACCTAACCCTTATTTACGAATGATTCTAAGAAAACCACGGAAAACTCCGAACGGTTAGGCCGACGGTCGCGATTGGGTTCGAACCCAGCACCTACCGACTATCAGTTTGGAGGTCAGAACCTCGCGGCCACTGGTGAGGCCTGCGACATCAAATCGCTCGGCCTTCCTGACTGTACTCCACTCGGTGAGCTTATTCAACGCCTGTATTATTTTTAATTTGTGAGAAATCACTAATTTTATTAGTTTTTGTATAATTATTGAAAAATTACTGCGCCAATTTCGATGAAATGGAAGTAGTACCAATTCGAGAGTAACTTCTTTCATTTAACATAAAAACCTAATTAATCGGTTGGTTAGTTTCGCTGTAATCGGTGAACATACATCGAAAAAAATACATACGCGTCGAATTGATAACTTCCTCCTCCTTTTTTGAAGTCGGTTTAAAATTATAACACGAAAAAGATTGTTGCGCACACGTATGTCAGGAGTGGGGTTCGAACCTACGATTTCATTCGAGAACCAGAGTGTAAATCAGGCGCCTTAGACCTTCCTTACTGCATTCCGGTCTGTGAACCTATTCAACGTCCATGTTACTTTTCATTTGCGAGAAATCACTTATTTTATTCGTTTTTGCCTAATTACTAAAAAAGTACTTAACCAATTACAATGAAATGGAAGTGGTACCAATTCGAGAGTAACCTCTTTCATTTAGCACAAATACTAGTTTAATCGGCTGGATAGTTTCGGTGTAATCGGTGAACAAGTATAACGAAAAATAAATACGCGTCGAATTGATCATAACCCTCTCTCCTTTTTTTTAAGTCGCTTAAAAAATTATAATACGAAAAAAAAAAAAAAACACTGTATGTCAGGAGTGGGGTTCGAACCCACGCTCTCTTCTGAGAACCAAAGCTTAAATCATCCGCCTTAGACCGCTAGGCTATTTTGACTGCAATTTATTCACCTTATTCAAGGTCATGTTACTTTTTGCAAGTCTATTATTTTAGTACTCGTTCACTGATAAAGTATTGATTTGATAAAAATTCTCTGATACTCTGTGCTAACGGTTAAATACAAAATATTCTTAATAGCGAAATTAATATTTAATTTATAAAATATATATGTAAAAATTATAACACGGAAAAGGTTATAGCACACATGTCTGTCAAGAGTGGGGTTCGAACCCGCTCTCTCTTTTTCGAGAACCAGAGCTTAAATCTGGAGCCTTAGACCAATCGGCCATTTTGTCGACACTGTAATCAGAGAACTTATTCAGCACTTTTATTTAGCGAAAAACCACTAATTATATTAGTTTTTGCCTAACTACTAAAAAAGTACTGAACCAATTTCTATGAAACGAAAGTAGTACCAATTCGAGAGCAAGCTCTTTTATTTAACACCAAAACCAAATTAATCGGATGCATAGTTTCGGAGTAATCGGTGAACATACATAAAAAAAAAAATACATACGCGTCGAATTGATAACCTCCTCTCCTTTTTGGAAGTCGGTTAAAAATAAAATGAAAATATTGAAGGAAAATTTTCGAAAAAAATCTCAATTAGTCACCAGTAAAATTATACGATAATTTTAAATTTATAATAAACATACTTTAGGTTGAGGAAAATCCTACAAAAGATTTATTTATAGTTTTAAGAATTAAAAAAAAGTTTTTGAATAAAGAAAAATGCTTGTAATATTTTTGGGTCTATTCAAGTATTCAGTGTAAAAATCAGATGACTTTATGAAGATATATATCAATGTTTTTCAGTTGGGTTTAACTTTATCATCCTCAAATCAATACTCTACCAACTCCATCAAGATTTTAGATATTATGCATAAAAAAATGCCATTCCCCGGCCGTTTGGTTTCAAGAAACTCAACTAAAATGTCACAAATGGGTGTTACTGATTGAAAATTCAAAGTTGGTACAATTAATTCAATATAAATGATTTTGAAAACATAATTTATAAACAGCAATAGTTGACATTACATTTCGTCTGTTGGTTCATAAAGATTTTTTATGATTATTTTTAGCGGAATTAGTTTGGGGTAACCACTTTCATTCCATTTACAACCGTTTATGCACTGGAAGTTGGTAGAAACACCCAAGAGGTTTTTTTTCTCTCTCTCTCTCTGGTAGCCAAATAAGGTTGCTGTGGTGCTGCGGTGCAGTGAAGTGCTTCAATTTTCAGGTAGATTTCGTAAAAAATACTACCTATTGCAATCGCACCAGTTTATCTATCTATCTATGTCTATCTATCTATCTATCTATCTATCTATCTATATATATCTCACTTTTTTATGGATACTATAACTTCTACAATTCTTCACCAATCTCCACCAAACTGGTACATAAAATCAAAGGGGTTAAAATCTTGGCTAAGTTCGTTAATGGGCAAAATCGGACCAAGGGGGTCGGAATAGGGGACGTTTTTGTGAAAACTGAAAAAACGCTATAACTTCTTAATTAAAGTAGATATCGAATCGGTTTAAAGTTTATATTACTTCTTAAAAATGGGCCAAAAGTATATGCATAACAGATTTTTGATAAATTTAGAAGTGGGCTCAAAGGGCGATAAAAACAGGGATTTTGAGAGAAAAAAAATCACAACTTCGTCAATTTCCAAGATATCAAGTCCAACTAAATTTTTAGTAAATGTTCTTAAAATTATCTAAAACTTTTGTATTTACAAGTTTTTAATAGGATCAATTTTTACCGATGAAAAAAATTAAAAACGAAAAGAAAAAGGGCGCTGAAAAAAGAGAAAAATCCATAATTCCATCAATTTTTAAGATATCAAATCTGATTATTATATATATTACATTTATTTTACATCTTCTCAAAAATATCTACAACTTTTATATTGACAAGTTTTTCATAGGACCAATTCTTATAGCAAAAAGAAATTAAACAAAAATAGGAGTTGGAGAAAAAACCTCAAATCCAAACTGCTTATATTCTGACTCATTTTTAAATTCATTTTTGATTTTAAACGCATCCAAATGGTAGATCCTCTTATTTAGAAACTGTATAAAGTGACGCATTGGTCAATTTTCTGAAAGACAGAATATATTTCAAAAAAGGCTACCAAAAAGGGTATTTTGAACAGAATTTCCGAAAGTCATCGGGACTGAAAATTGAAGGAAGTATTCAAATAAGAAATTGCGTTTTTTTCTGACTCGTTTTTAAATCAATTTTTGTTCTCAAACGCATCCAATTTACAGATCCTCTTATTTAGGAACTATATAATGTGATGCATTAGTCAGTTTTTTGATAAATATGGAATATATTTCAAAAAAGGCTACCAAAAAGGGTATTTTGAACAGAATTTTCCGAAATCATCGTGACTGAAAATTTAAGGAAGTGTTCAAATAAGAAATTGCGTTTTTTTCTGTCTCGTTTTTAAATCCATTTTTGCTCTCAAATGCATCCAATTTACAGATCCTCTTATGTAGGAACTATATAATGTGATTTTGAAAAAGGCTACCAAAAAGGGTATTTTGAACAGAATTTCCCGAAGTCTTCGTGATTTGAAAATTTAAGGAAGTTTTCGCATAGCAAATTGCGTTTTTTATGACTCGTTTTAAAATCCATTTTTGCTCTCAAACATGTCCAATTTACAAATCCTCTTATTTAGGAACTATATACTGTGACGCATTGGCCAGTTTTTTGATAAAGATAGAATATATTTTTAAAAATGCTGTCAAAGTGAGTATTTCGCACAAAATTTTTCTAAGCAATCATGATTAAAGAATTAAGAATGTATTCAAACAACAAATCGGTTATTTTATGACTCATATTTAAATTCAATTTTTTTCTCAAATGCATTCAACTGACGGTTTTCTGTTATTTAGGAACTGTATAATGTACTGTTTTGGTCGATTTTTTAATAAATTCAGAATCTATTTCAAAATATGTTGTCAAAATGGGCATTTGAGCTGAATTTTTCTTAAGATGATTCTGATAAAACCAGTTTTTGCAGAAATTAAAAAAATTTCATAAACGGCCAAATGAAGTTATTAAACTGGGTTTATCTCTAATCATATATTTTTAATTATAATGAGCACTCTTCGAAATCTACCTCCGCCTATAGGCCCAGCCGACAGGGATTTTTTTTAAGTATATTTCTTTAAAGTAATAAGAATTACTTATCAGTAAGTTAAACATGAGATAAATTTAATTTATGTTACCATTTGACAGCAATAACTTTTGCGAGTCAGATATCTTGTACGAAGAAGCGTTTTGTATCCTTAAACAAGGACTTTATTTATCCATAAAATGTTAAGTTTATACTTGACTGTTAAAAGATTTCTACAAAAAATGCTCCACAAAATTCATTTTATTAGCCTCAAACCACTAAAGTAATATTTACTAAATTTACTTTTCTCAGCATTCTCTTCCCTTGATTTGCAAAATTCTTACAATTAGAAATCAAAGGAATTTTTTTAATTTCGATAATTGAAAGGAATGCATCAGGGATTTTATTCCTGGACGTTGCAGGATTTTGTAGCCAACGTTTATTTATGTATATATATATATAAACTATCACAATTTTTTAATATTAACGTTTTATTTAGCAATAGATTTTTCCATGATTAAATTAAACATTTTTTAATGTAAAATAGATACTAGAATTTTGCTTTACTTATTTAACCATGGAAGGTACCATTAAATAAAGCGAAGATTAGTAATTGAAAACTATGTTGTAGATTTTGTGAATAAAAAAATTTTGGCGGTGGAATTTCACAGCTTGAAGGACTGTAATCCAAAAGTGTCTTCAAATCTGCATTCCTCGCAAGAAAAAAAATAGTGTTTTCCAATTAATAAAAAAAATGTCAAGAGAAAGTTTTTTGCCTTCTGATATTTATATATTTCTTTTCTCAAAATATTTTCATAAAACACAGTTTTATTTTCGACTTTAAAGAGGGAGGGAGGGACAAGATAGTAAAAAGTAGAAAACTAAAAATATGCAAAATATTTGGGAAAAATCTAAAAGATGTCTTTCAAAGAAGCTATTATAAAAAATTCCAACCCAGGACGCCGCGGCTACTGCTCAACCTAAGTGCACGTGTTCTCTCTCGTTCGTATGCAAAGATGCCAACTTTGCTTTCAGATCAGAACCATGCGGGGGGGGGGGGGGCGGTCGCCTTGGGCGCCGAAATATAGGGGACGCCAAATTTATACTACAAACGTCATTTTTGGCTCGTTGTAAGAAAAAGTTGAGTAGAGGGTCCAAATTGAAACTGTGCCCCGGGCGCAGTTTTCTCTTCGCACGCCCCTGTTTTCGAACTAAAATACTTTCCATCTATCTTTAATCTCTTTGTTATTTAAAAAATATGTCTTGTGATGCCTGTCTGTTGACTGAGGATTATTCCTAAAACGAAAACTGGAAAAATAGTGCACTAGTCAAAAATGCATGTTACCGCGAGAAAATTACTTAAAAAATTACTTAGAAAATTAACGCAAAGTCTCTTCTAGACGAGCTCACCGGCCCTTGGGCCAGTCTGACCCTGCTGGCAACACTACTGTCTCCTAAATTTATCTTTCCGAAATTGGAGAAAAAAAACCTGTAAAATCTGATTTAAAATTACACTTAGGTTGCATTAATCAAGTTCTAAATAACTTTTTAAAAATTCATAAATATTTCAATTTAATCATATTTAAATTATATTAAATACACAAAACTATATAAAAGCTTTATGTATGATATTTTTTTATTATTTTTAAGTAAATTTGAAAACCAAATAATCTCGAAAGGCTATTCATAAGGTTTGATGAAATGTATGAATAGGGAATAGCTGGGAAAATGGCCTTTGATACATTATTGACACATTTTATTAGAAGTATTGATACATTTATATTAGATATTGTGGTGCATTACCAGGGGACGCGAACTACTTCTACTACAAAATAGGCTGACTTCCTGTTCCTTTTACCAAACTTTTTTTTTTTAATATTTCTACCTAGTAAGCATAAACAAGCGACATTCTTAAAAACGCCCGAAGCTTTATCACCCACGAATTCCCGTAAAACTCCCGTGTTTCGGCCTTTTTGATTTGGGAAATGATTTGGATCTCAAGCAACTTTCACTCTGCTTTGAAATTGAAATTGAAACTGGAAACCTACAGATGACCACCCACAAACACAACAAAGCTTCGGCTGGGCAATTGAGTAATAAAAATTGGAGTCAAGAAGCTTATGTCTTCATATTATCACTCTTCTTGCTCTCTATAATCCTGGTAGTAAATAATGTTGAACAATACTTTTATAGATGTTTTTGTAGATTATATTTCCGAAAAGAAAAGTTCTAATGTGGGTATTTTTCTGGTCTCTTTCAAGATTTGTATTTTTCAATCGATGCTTTTCAATTTTAAATTGCATGATTATGCTTTGCAAAATTTGTCAAGTATGCATTTGAGACAGAAGCAGTTAGGTGTTTAAAAAATAAATGTTGCACTGAGAATTTTAAATACTTTACATATTTAAAATTATTAATCTTTTTCGATAGAAGACAAAAGTGATAAATTTAACGTTGTATTATTTAAATTTATGGTAAATATTTCGTGCTAATAGACAAATGCATTGTGCAGAATTCTCACCACGAAAAGAATTCTCACCACGTTTTTCTTTAAACACACATATTGACTTATAGTGAGAGAAATAAAATAAACCACCAAAAAGAGTCATTTTAAAACTATTCTTTAATAATTAAATTTAGTATTCTTTGCACGATTACGCGAATCTTTGACACACTTACATTTTTTAACGTGCAAAGCCTGGTTTAAGGACAGCCTTGATTTCAGAAAATTTTTGGATTAAAGTACTATTTTTGATTTCCTATAAATATATTACATTTCGGGTTATAATAAGATATTGCTACATCATGACGAAGTTTGTAGGGCTATCGGTCAGGAAATTAGGATCAAAACGCCAACTGTGAATGCGTTTTCTGAAAAATAAACCAAATTGATAAAAAAATGAAAAATGCTACTCGATTCTCAATTTCTAAAAAGACCACCTACATTGCTATTGTATCTGCTATTCAAAATTCCCAAGTAGACACTTGGGATTGATTATAGTACAATGGTTACCAAAACGAAATATTATAGTGTATGCGTGGTACTAAATTTCTTAAATAAAAGTATATTTTTCTTGATTAAAATCATATAAATTACATTAAATTTTAAACTAATGAGTCAAATAAACTTTCTCTTTAATTCATTAATCACGTTAGTTTTGATATTTTAAGTGATCCATTTATTTCGTAAAGCACGTGAAAGTTTCTTTCTTTTTTTTTCATATTAAAATAGTTTTACATCTTTAAAGCCAATTTTATCTTTTAGGGATCGTTCAAATCATACATAAGCAGTAAGAGTTGTAGTTGTAGTTGTATGTATGTCGGCCAATTATCTACACTATGGGATATAGGCCCTAAGGGGTGGGATGCCCTCCGTGGGGGTCTTTCTAAGGGAACCTAACCCGTATTTACGCAGGGTTCGAAGGAAACCACGGAAAACTCCGAACGGTTAGGCCGACGGTCGCGATTGGGTTCGAACCCAGCACCTACCGTCTACCAGTTTGAGGTCATAAGCAGTAAGAGGGCGGAGGGGGGGGGGGGAGGTTCCAGTGTCTGCTTATTTTTGCTAACAAAGGGGAGAGGAGATGTGACGAGGATTATTGCTTAAGCATTAAGACAAAGAAGCAGCTATAGTTTAACGAGAAAAAGCAAAAGAGCATGATTTGGATGAGCGTTCTGCAGATGTTGAACGACTTGAGAAAAAAAAATGGAGTAAACAAAGACTGGAAATATGGAACATTCCAGCCCAGCACTACATTGAAAATATATTAAACATGGATTCAAAGATCTTGGACGTCAGGCTAAAAATGTGAACGCTAGACACATAATATTCCTACGTTTTTTGTTAAAATACTTACTTAATTGCCTAAATAAGTTAAAACCTATGGTATTTCTTAAAAGTTTTTTTTTTCGTTAGTCGGTGCAATGAATAATAATATATTAAAAACTATTTTATATTCTATGAATGAGTTAATGCAATAAGTAACACTCTATTAAACTGATTTTGCTTTTTCAATACCACTCCTCCTAAATGTCTATGTATATTTGGTGAATTTATACAGTAATTTTTCGCTAACTGATGTTTTTATGACAAACATTGTTGATGTTAGAATGCCATGAAATCTTATGTAAGTAAGAGTTTGAGAGGGGTACAAAAGGACTAAAAATATGCTTACGTAATACGTCAACGGCCCCTTATATTTAAAAAAAATGAACATATTTTATATTCTTAATATTCAAATATAGAAAAATTCTGAATAGCAGACACCTCGGGTTCATTGAGTAGAGTTCTGCATTGGATCGGGTTGTTCTTTTATTATAGGTGGAGGAAGAGGGAATCACTCTGATTTTCTTTCTCTTAGGTTAAACTTATTCTAGAATAATCCTGCAAGGTCAGAATTAGATTTTTTGTTTGTCAGATTACTGTGATATTCATAAAAAGTTTGAGCAGAATTATGTTTCAGAAAAAGTACATGTGTATTTATAATTAAAATTATAGATAATAGTAAAAAATATATAAGTGTTAAATTCGGAGTTTGTACACATCCCCCCATTATCCCACAGAAGAAGAAGGAGACTGAATTAAAAAAATCATTTAAGTACCTAGTGTTTATATTCAATTCTACGTACCTTACAAAAATTTTTCATTGAGAAAATGACAGGTTTTGAGAAAACTTTTGAAGCCCTCCCCCCCCACGCCCAGTCTCAGTTTCGAGAGAGCAAGAAAGCTCAAATTTCAAAAAATATCTCCATTTAGTGTTTATATTTTAAGATTAACCAGACGGACAGACTGAACGAAAACTATAGGTGCTACGTATTTACATAATTACGAACGCACCTAAAAAGTCATGGGCTTCGTAATTGCCACGTTTATTCCAAAGTTTTGGTCTTTCCATACTTCTTTCTGTATATCCCATTGTAAACTAAATTGACTTTAAAATGAATCCTTAACTGTATCTAAATATCTGAAATATTGTTAACAACATTAATGTATTTCCAGGGACTGGAGGCTTAAAAATATGAAAAGTTCTACACAGGTGAACCTTTTAAGAAAAATCTCTGAAAAAAAAACTCATTGCAGACATATTCTTTATTAAGAAATTCGCCGTCTCTTACAAATGTGTTATGATTTTTTTTTTCACATGGATTATTCTATCCATTTGGCACCGATCTAGAAATTGTTTCGTTTAAGATAGGATTTCGTCATATACAGATTTTTGTAGCACCTTTTATAATACTTAATCCCCCTCCCCTAGCATTGTATATGTACTATTCTTAAAAGAGAATTTTAATTGTTCAATTATGGTAATTTAAAACTACAATAAACTCTGGCTAAGGCGGAATCGATCGAGATCGAGAAAATTTTCCGTAGTAGACAATATCCCGTCTTAGACAAATTCTACTCTATGTCTGCGGATTCGTAAGGACTTGAAAATATTTCCGAGTTAGACATATTTCCGCCTAACACACACTCCACCTTATACAGAAAGTTTACTGTATATATGTATTTTAGACGAAAATTGCATATAGTCGAAGTCTGGTTCGGCGCGGCCCGAGCCTGCAGAAGTAAGACTAGGGTTCCACCCAGAGAAGTGATGCCCAGACTAAACCCATCCTGACGCACATGTACGTCAGGTCTCCAAATGGCATTTGAAAGGGGGAAAAGGCGTACTAATGTCTTGAAAATTTTAAAATAAATTATAAAAAAAATTGAATTTGAACGGAAATTTGGTTCAAACTCGCCTATTTTTTGAGTTTTCGTTCTGTTCACGCTTGTTTATTAAATAATGAACGAAGTTCAATTCAAAGTTCACAAATAGTGAGCGAAACTCGTGAGTTTTCGTTCAGTGAACGCGTTCATACCCAACACTGATTTTGATGTTGTTGCAATATTTCAAACATGCACAAAAGAGTTCGAGAACATTTCCGCTTGTGGACTGAAATTGCTAAAAATAAATTTTTATTTGTGTATGGCATTTGTTAACTAAACTATGCTTTTGCATACTACCCTAATTTCCTGCCTATAATCCGCGGATCAAACAATTCTTTTTCGACCCAGAAATTTTATTTTGTAAATGAAGGCAAATATTTACGGCGATCTGAAAAGTTATATTTTATTTAATAAAATTTCTGGGTCGAAAAATGATTGTTTGATCCGCGGATTATACGCAGGAAATTAGGGTATGTCGTATATAAAAAAGTATGCAGGGCTGAATAAAATAATTCAGCTATTTTTCCGACTGTAGATGTCAATTGCTGAATTTAGATTTGCAAATGTGTTACAAGTTTGCAAAACGCACCTTACACAGTGAAGTTTTCTTAATGCATTCTAACTTGTCGGAAAACGTTTCATAATTTATGCTTGGCGCAGAATTGTTCTTTTTTGTTTTCAATTAATTTTAAATTTTATTAATCCGAAGAAACTTTAGCTATTAAAATTTCAGCACCTTAAAAATAATACAACTATGATTTAACTATATGATACAATTATGAGTTGTATTGTTAAATAGATAAAAAGAAAGTATTTTACTTTTAACAGCAGATAGGTTAATAAATCTAGAATAATTATTTAACCTACTGATTATGTGCTGACACGAAGAATATTTTTATATTCACTAGTGTCACAATTTACAAACAAATTTCTTTGTAGTAGATTTGTCTTGACGTTGCTCTACTGTAATTTTAAGGAAAAATTCAGTTTTTTAAATATGCTGCAAATACAAAAAAATAATAGTCTCTGGGACGACATGTGTCCCAACCCCCTAATCAAAGGATTATGGAATTCAGCAGAATTTGTTAAGTTAAAAAAAAGTGTATAAAAACATTTAAGATTTAATGTAAGATAAAGATAAATAAAAAATACTGGCTAGAATATGTATTCACAGAAGTTGTAACAAACATAACATAGCCCCTGATGCTACTTTTAATCTGACTAATATTAATATCAAAATCAGTAAAAAAAAAAAAAAAAACTCTAAACATTTCATAAGCAAACGAAAACAATACATTAATGTCGTATGTACTGGTAATTCTAAATTCTAACTGTTTCTCAATATCCGAATTATATTAAATGAATTATTCTAGTATATTTAAATGATTATTAAAAAATTAAAAATTAATAATATAAATATATTTTCATTAAAAATTGAATAATCGTAGAACAAATACATTTCATATATGAATAAAAACTATTTATTTATTTATTGTAATTTATAAACAATTTTTCACGCATTTCTTATAAAGCTGTTTGATTATTCAAGCTTAAGAATAAAACTAATTGTTTTGTCAGAAAATAATTTTCATCGTAAAGTTATTTGCATTGAATACATTAAAAGATGAAAATGGAATTAAAAAAAAAATGCCTCAATTACTTGCATATTAATGATGAAAATCCAAACTCATTTTATTTCATAATACAAGTAATTATTAATAATTTTTTTTCTTAATAGATTATAAAAACAGACGATTGTATAAATATATTTTAATTCAACTTCTTCTTTTAAAAATATTTATTCAGTCTTTATCTAAGACAATTGAAAATGATTTCAGGCTTTTTTTCAAATGATTTCTTTACTATTATGAATTATGAAGGATTAAGCATAAAATAATTGGATTATTTTTTAGCAACTTTCTTAATATAGTTAATTGTAATTTATCTGAAAAATTTTCGCGCTTGCTATGAAACATTCCGTTTTTGTTTAACAAATAAGTATTAAAAATTCATTACAATAATTTCGGTATAAAAATGAAATTTTACTTTCGTCTTTTAACCTATTTTTTATATTAATAATGAATGTTGCTTTTCATGAATGCATAACGTCCTTCCAATATTTCATTAAGGTACACTATTATAAAATGCCCTATACTGTCATGAAAAATTCATCTTTATACACTAAACTAATCTTCATTTTCAAACAAATAATGTCTGTACTCCTTTAAAAGATGTTTCTTTTCCGATAATTCTCCCCGGAAGTCTGAAACACAGGGAAATTAGCTATATTTCATATTAATGATAAATGTTGCATTTTATTAATGCATAATGTCTTTCCAACGTTTCGGTAAGATATACCATTATAAAATGCCCTACACTGTCATGAAAAATTATATTTATACACTAAACTAATCTTCATTTTTAAACAAATAGTCTGTACTCCTTTAAAAGATTTTTTTTTTCATTAATTCTACCCGGAAGTCTGAAACACAGGAAAATTTTCAATTTACACCTGCACGCATGCGTATTCACTGTATTAATCATTTCCCTGTTTTGTCCATACGTCGTACAGACAACATGATTTTGGCAATCATGATTTGTCCATACCACGTACGGGCTTCCAAATTCCGCTCATAATTTACTATTCTCGCCTGCGAAATTTTATTCTTAATTTTGCGGTATTTAATCCGAGCATTTTTGCGATTCAATGAGGCAACAATTTCCGTTTTGAATAACCGGTGATAAAAGGTTATAAATTCTGTAAAAGACATGGAAATAATTGACACTATTTGAAAGTTTTTTTTTTTCAAAAATATTAATCAGTTCAGTGGTTAATACGCAAGCCAATTTTATTTTGTAATAAAAAACCGAAAATTCAATAAATTAAAAGTTCTAATTTATTTAAAAACAAACTAAAAATAATGCTTTCGAGTTTAAAAGTGTAGCAATTTTCTTATATATTTAAACTTATTCGCATTTTTTTTTACAGTATCAAAGAAAACATTTGCCTCAAAATTAATTTTAAAATTAGGTTTTAATAAAATAAAATGCAAGCCTGTTCAATTATGAATATTTAAAAATAAAAACGTATGACTGAACGCAATTTTCACATTATTTTTAACATAAAATATATAATATGAACTTTAAAGTATTCAGATTTACTTATTAGAAAGTTTCATTTAAATATATTACATTAAATTTATTACAGGTTTACTTATTTCACGTTTATTTATTACTTTAAGTTTACAAGTTACTTCTTTTAATTTCTTTGGTGGACAGGCTATTAAATTTATATTGTGTTTCAAGAGAGTATATCTTAATTTTTCATTAAAGAAATTAAAAGAAATAATTTCTACAAAAATCAACCCAATACCCGAAGTTGAATTAGATGTGTGTATAGAATTCCATTTAGAACTGATTGCAATAGAATAATGGAAAACATCGGAAAAACCAATAGAAAACTCAAATAAATAAATAAATAAATAAATAATAGAACATAAAGCATATATAATTTTTTGTTGTCAATCCACTACACTCTCTCGCTTATATCTCAGGCAGAATATCACAATATATTTTGATCATAGAAAAATCATATTCCCAACATTCAACTATTATCTATCCATTATCAGAGTATCCATAGAAATTCTATGCAAAGATCAAAATGAAATTTGATTTTTTATTTTAGTTCGCATCTCAAACAATAGGTGGCGCTGACGACGATTGAAGGCCAGGTCGATGCTTCGCTCAACACTGATCACCACGCCTTCAATCGCCATCAGCGCCACCTATTGTTTGAGATGCGAACTAAAATAAAAAAATTACGGTAAAAAAACTGACATTATACATACCCTCCTGCAAAATTTTTTTAAATAACTGTCACCGTTTGCAAGTTATTGAATTTTAAAATCCATCAGTCATTTTTTGGACACCCGGTATGTATATATACCTAATAATAATAATGTATTTATATGCCTAATCTTCAAAAAAAGGTGATTGTTTAATAAAAACACTTACCATGTTTTTATAAAAAGCCGAGGAAGTTCAATTAAATTGACGTTGTTTGTTAAAAAAGAAGCCTGAGGTTTCAGTAATGGGTGTGAAATGTTCACAATATCTGAAACTTAAAAGTCATTTACGGATTAAATAACCCATATCCCAGTCACCTCCTGGTTCCAGTTTACTTCATTTACCCCAACTAATTTTATTTTAGAGTTAAAAAATGTAAAATTTATCTGTAAAAGAATTTCTATTTAATTTAAAATTATATCATAAAACAATGTCACGGAAACCGTGGATTCCACAATTATTTTTACTTTTACTTTGACGTGGAAATCGCGGAGTGCGTTACTTGGGAGTTAATGGCACAAAGACGTTGGAATCGAAAGCTGGAATCTAATTAATTTTTTAAAACTCTCCAATTTGCTTTTTATATAATCCTAGTACAACTGATTAAACAAAAAAACATTTTGTCGCAAAATGATTTACATGATAAAGCTGTTTGAATTGAATAGATTATAAACAAAGATAAATACACCCGCACTTTACCCCGCACAAACTAACTACACTTCCTTGTGCTTTCATAATGAAAATAGAATTAATTAAATCACATAATACAAGTAATTACTGATGATAGGAATTTCAATCATGAAATTAGAACGATTGAAAATACACACTTTTAAAATTAATATTGCAATAATTATTCATTCTTTGCTTAAGGCGTTTGCAAATATTTTTTTCCAATTAATTCCTTACTAATACCAATTATGATGGATTAAAAATAAAATGCCTGGTATTTTATGGCGCTTTATTTATAAAAGTTAATTATAATGTCTAGTAAAAAATTCTTACTTTTATTTTCAAATACCAGAAAATGCAAAGAAATTCCCTGGAACGTTTTTAAATATAAAAACAAAAGTTTAATTTCGTCTCCAAAACTATTTTATACATTAATGATGAAGATTAACGTTACACTATTGATTATTTATGTAAGCAGCCATTTTTATAAACAATATAGAGGAAATGTAATTTCTTTAAGTGGTTCTATTAATTTTTTTAAATTATTTAGCATAATAAAAAAGATTAATTATTTTAATTATTCAATTATTTTTAATCATATTTTCATCTTTAAACTACATAGTAACTGAAATTTTTTGTTCGGTACTTACTTATTAGGATTTTGCACTAATGACAAAGATGCGTATTATAGGGGTAGTAAATGTAAAGCGTCATTTATATTCATCATTAACTCAAAATTAAAACTGGTGATACGTAGTTAATAATTCGATTTTTATAATACATTGGTGGAATGTTTATTGTAAGAAAATTTTATATAACTGCGAGTGCATGCATATAATAATTAATTAAAATATCTAGGCAAATTTACGGTTTTGCTTTAAAATATTTTACCGTAAAATAAAGGAAATAATGAAAATAATTCAAGTTATTAGGTGCGCTCATAATTATATAAACACGTAACACCTATAGTTGTCGTTCAGTCCATCCGTCTGTCCGGCCGTCCGGATATAACAACACAAAAACTACCCAACCGAATCGTTTGAAATTTAAAATATAAATTATTACATAATTTTGTCGACTCATTTCAGATTTTATTAAAATCGGATGCCTAAACTAATTACAGGGACAATCAAAAGAATTCCGTTACATTACGGTCAATGGAGGGGGAAAAAGTTTCAAATGCATTTTAATAGTGTTACACTCATACCAGGGCCAAGCCATACCAAGGCCAACATTTTATAAAATGTGAAGTAATTTACTGTAATTAAACATTGTCCAAACTATATTTCGCCTATACCATTAATGAAATACTTTTGTATGGCCCTGCAAATTCATAACAGACAGTCTTTGAACTACAGATTGTACCGAATGCATATTTTAGCATATACTTTATAGATGCATATACATTTTATTAAGTTGGAAATAATATAATAACATTAAAATGTAATTGAAACTATTTTTTTACATTGGCTGTAATCTAACGGAATACTTTTGATTGTTTCTGTAATTGTATATTGATCCGAATTTCATAAAATTTGAAATGACTCGGCAAAATTATGCAAAAATTATATATTTTAAATTTTAAACGATTCGGTTGGGTAGTTTTTGCATTATATACAGACAGATGGTCAGACGGACAAACTGAACGAAGACTATAAGTTCTACTTATTTGCATAATTACGAACGTTAAAAAAAACACGGCTTCGATCACAGGAAAAAAATATAAGTAACTCAATGAAAAGTTTATTTTTGCAGACCTGTGTATTTAATTCAAAAATGAAGGAGAAATGAAACACAAATATCTTGAGATGAGCTGAGAATTATCAGAGAAAAAAAAGTCGGCAATTAATTCTAGAAGAGTAAAAAAAGACTTAGTCAGCTTTTATGAAAAGTAGCGAATCTTGAAGTAATTTCTCTGAGAAAACAGACAATAGATGCTAAAGTGGCTTTTGCAAACCGGCAGTTTTTTAAAGAAGATAGGTCAAATATTCTCTTTTCAGGTGAATCAAATAATGAAGTAAGTAAATTTTTACTTCGTTACTAAACAAATATGATTCATTTTAATTAAATTTTCACAGAAGTGATTTATTTTAGAACTGTGATTGACGTTGCATTTAGGTATTTGACATAATTTCTATGTTCAAATCATGTGAAATTAAAAATTCAATGTTTCATTATATAAAAAAATGAAAAAAGTCTCACACATTTTAAAGAAATTCCTAACTGCTCTATATGGTAAATAAATAAAAAAATAGTCAAATTTTTAGTAGTCCTTAAAAATATGAATGATTGTGCTTCCTACGTTCTGACAGATAAAATTAAAAGATAAATGACTTTTGTTACAAATTTGCACTTTACTTTGGGTATATAAACACTGCTATTTTTGGGTGGAAATATATATATATATATATATATATTTAATTGCTATATGTAAACTTTCTAAGAACTACTACATAAATATGCCATTTATTATAGTTTTAAATTTAAAATTTCATTAATTATTATCACAGTTCATTATTTGTTTGCACAAGCTGCAATAAAAAATTTTAATAGCACTATTTTCGGGAAATAATAATTGTTAAATTTCTATTGCAAGTATGCGGAAAAAGATTTTTTTTTTTTTTTGCAAATAGATGTTCTAAATTATTTTTGCCCTCTTTTAGTGACAAACTTTCTACTCAAATATTAATAAATTACGTTTCGACAGTTTTAAATGTCTTAAAATAGCCTGCATATAATGTGCAACATCTATATAAATAAAATATCGAGCTGTCTTTCTTTTAATTTTTATGCTGCAAATTTCGTAAAAAATTATCTTATGAGTTTTGAATACGAGTATTGAGGCACACAATACAACATTACATTTATAAAGCACACATTGGATCGTATATAGGTTTTTACAGGGTCATCGCAAATCATTCTTTATATCATCGCTTACTGCACATCAAAAAGTGGAATGCAGGCAACAACGAGATTTAAAATGAAGACGGATTAGAATCGTACATCATGAATGCCTCAATATTACTCAAAAGGCACCCGACATTTGGTACGGGGGGCCAAGTCATGTGGCATTTTTACTTTTTTATTTTTTACGCGTGCTGTGGTCGAGCTGAATTGACTCTATTTGTTTCAGCCATGAGTATCATAAGCTCGTTTTTAAATGTTGAGGATTGAATTTCTTAAACCACTTACTTAGAAATATAATTAAATCAGCAATACTTTTGAAGATGAGAAATGTCATATACAGAGCTCAGCAAAAGTTTAGACACTGGTGTTTTTTACCCTTTAAATAAAAAATACGAACACGTGAGTTTTACAAATGGATATACTTATTTTCAATTATATTTTATATAATGTAGAATAAAAATAATGGTTATAAGATAATATTTAATTTAACTAAAAAAAGTAAAATTTGCATATTGCAAAAGTTTAGACACTTTTTTCATTTTTAGGCAACTGTTCATGGAAAAATGCAAATTTCCAAGTTATGATGTCACATGTCTGAAGTATTTAATTATACCTCGATATAGCATCAGTTAGTGAAGATGTCGCGAGCAAAAAATATTCAATTAGATGAGGTAATTGAAGTAGGACAGCTCAAATGGAAAGGGAAGACTGTTGCAGAAATTTCAGCAGCATTGAATCGTCCAAAGCGGTCTGTCTATGAAGTATAGTCTAAGGATGACTCCTTCAAAACAAAACTAAGT
Organism: Maratus speculifer; assembly: GCA_964019185.1. Taxonomy (NCBI): domain Eukaryota; kingdom Metazoa; phylum Arthropoda; class Arachnida; order Araneae; family Salticidae; genus Maratus; species Maratus speculifer. Next base: position 272,383,603 of record OZ025299.1, read on the forward strand.
CAGAACTTTCTGTGTCGTCGGAAATGATTCGTAGATGAATTAAAGAAACAGGTAAATCAATTTATATGAAAATGATAAACCAATTAGCTTTAAAATATCGCTATAAATTGGCGAGAATTCAATTAACTTGCAAACATACGTCATATGGGCACAAATGGTACGCTATAATATTCGGTAACGAAAAAAAGTGGAATTTGAATGGCCCAAACAAGTGGGCATACTATTAGAATGACGTAAGTACAGATCCTGGGACTTTATTAAGTCGACAAAAAGAAGGTGACTTTTAAATAATTTGGTCCTCACTTAGCTTTAATGCTCGTGTATCTGTGGAGTTATTCATTTGTTGCCAAGCAACACAAGACTACGTAGATACGTTGGAGATTAATTTTTAGTCATTTGGGGAACTTTAGCTGATCTAAAGTATGGATTTTAGCACCTATTCATATTGCATACAAAAATAGAACTTCGTTTAACTCTGAAAATACCGTTGATCTGATCCGGCGTGTAGTTCTGATCCGGACCCAATCGAAAACTTTTGTAACTTCATATGTCGTAATGTTTATGCAAATTTTTGTTATAATTTTCTTTTAATGAGGTTTGAGCTGCTGTTGAACATGTTTGATACGAAATAGACCCCCAAGTGACGCAGCATTTAGTTTTTTCGACGAAAAGTCACATTCTTGCACTAACTGCAAACAATGTGGGTGCAACTCGATTTTAATTTGTAGTTATTTTTTCTGTAAATACACAAATTGTCTATACTTTTGCCACAATGTTAATTTTATTTTTTTTGTCATTATATTTTATGTAAAAGGTCAAATTCAAAATTTATTGTGTGTAAATAAAGGATAAGTCACAAGTAATATATGACAGAGGAATTACAAACATTCGGTACATACTTCTGAAAATAGAAGCGTAATCTATTATTGTCTAAATTTTTGCTGAGCACTGTATTTCATATAAATGACTATATTTGCTGTTCATTTTCCAACATAAAAATATATTTGCCAACTTCCCGATTTTTCATATACCAATAAAATCTTACAGAAATGTTAGCTTTATTTAACTGCGTAAATTTTACAATTCTATTAAGCAAGTGTTTCTGCAGAAAAATACTGGTCTGAAAATAAATCAGGAAGTTGGCAACTATTAAATATAAAACTAATTTTAGACACATAATTATATATTGTTTATTTCATAAATACATTAAACAATAGATTAATATTCTTTTATTTATGGTTTCCTGTCAGCTTTAGGATGCAATGCGTTGAATTTGGGTGAGGTTTTCTGTTGAATTCAAATTGATTTTTATGTTCAGGTAGATATATAACATTACACTTACATGAATGGAATGTAGATAATAATACAGGTTTGCTACAGAGCGAAAAGCAAGAACCGGTTTTAATTTGTTCTAAAAAAATTGTTTATGGAAAATATCAATGAGAAAGAGTTAATGATTTTACTGTGTACACTTTGAGTTTGAATACATGGAGATGTACTCATCGTTATTCATATATGGTGGAGAAAAAACATGTGTTAATAGTTAAAGTGACAGGTTACGGCATAAGTTTGAATTATTAATTCTACAAGTTATTTATACGGAATTTTGCAGGAAAATAAAGCGCTGTTTTAAAGCTACAATAACTAAGTACAAATACTATATAATGCACATAATGTTTAAAAATTTGCTAAAGAGAGTATTTTTATAATGAAAATGAATAATTAATGTTTTTAGCAATGCGAATAACATTCGCTAAACTAAAATAAATCGTAAAAGTGACTTTCGTTGTAACGAGATTTCCCTGTACAATATTATGAACATTAAATTAGCATTATTTCAAATATATAGACACATGATTTAATTAAAAAAATCTCATTAATATTAGTTTTGTCAAATAACTTTTGTTACTGGACCATGTAAACAGTGTATTGAATAATTTTTGAGCCCCTCGATATATATATATTATATTTAAAATAATTAGTAAAGTCTTTTTCTCAAATAATTTTCAGCTAGCTAACTTCTAATTTATGACACTCTCTTAATCCTTAGTTTCTCAAACGGAATATTCTAGAAAATAAAAATTGAAATTGGATTCCTTCATTTTCTTGTAAATAAGTAGAAATTGATCATTAAGTGATAATTCCAGAGAAAAGCACAATAATTAAAATTTTGGATGAAAGCAGGCACAAATCATAAAATGGCCAGTCAACGCAGTTAGTAGCCTATTTGATTACAAATTGTAATCCATCAGAGTAAACCTGCCACAATACCAACGCAAGAAAAAGAATTAGCCATTCGTGTGCTAGAACATTTGCTGTAAATACTACAAAGAGAATTTTATTATTGTCGTAACTTTTACAGTCCCTTTTATCTGCCTTGAAATATACGCTATAAACAAAAACGCGCTCTCAGTAAATTGTAAGTAAACTTAGTTAGTTAAGAATAAATATTCAACATCTGGCATTCTAAAAGAATATAGAAAAAGAAAAAACACACTTTTATGTTTGAATATACTTTGTGTACGGTGCATATTGTTCTGTTTATAAAGAAAATATCTACTTACATTTTTAGTTATTCGTGTCTTTGTTGCCTATAACTCTTGTACTAAAATGTTTTAGTGTCAAGAGATGCACAATTGTTACTTAATTTCTTTAGCAAAACACTGTTGGTTTGAATAACGATTCTGTAGACTTAAAATTCCGAGAACTATGTTTTAAGGATAATTGATAATTTGAAGCGTGTTTGACAAAAACGATTGAATTAATACTTAAAGCGTTTAGAAAGTAAAAAATACAAAAAAAAAAAAAAAAAAAATCTATTTCTGTTCTGTGTCTATTGCTCAAAATATTTTCACTAAGCTGTTTTGCTAACAACATAGACATAATAACTATTAGACTAAAAACTATTAGTTTTGCACATTCGTTTAATGTTCATTTTTTGATTCTTGTAGATTTGATAATTTGTGATTTGATTGATTTATTATATTTCATATGGATCAGAAGTACTCCTGTCAGATTAACAAATAAGTTGCTATATTAATAATTCTTAATAATTTTGGATTACTATTAAAACGTGAAAATGTATTAAATATAAAATTATAAAAAAATTACAGTGAAGCACCGTTTATACGTTTTTCAAGGGGCCACGGAAAAAAAACGTATAAATGAAAAAACGTATAAACGAAATTCACAAATGTAGGAACATATCCGTTACTACCAACAATACAAAAATCAGATACAAATTAAAACAAATTAAATATAAGAGGTATCCACGGTTCGCATAGCTGTACCACTAAAATTTTACATTATCTTCAATGTATTTCACTGCAGAAAATCAGTGCGTAAATTGCATATCAAGGAGGTGGCTGCGAATTATGTTTCTAAAAAATTGAATATAAATTTTCTTATCATTAATAGTGGTGCCGGAGTCCTTACAAAATATAAGGAGTGTGCGAACCCTGGGTATCTAATGCAAAACTTCTTATTTCGGATATAATTTACAATTTACCACTATTCATAATCATTCGCCATGTACAAAATGTTTTGTTATTTTAGGTTCTACTGAATTTTTGGAATGTACAGTAAAAAAGTTCATTGTTCCCAGTTAAAAGTTCCATCTTAACATTATCCTACAAATAACTGCTAATGAGGTATGCTTGCATGGTGTCAAAACTTGTCAAAGCTTGTTAAAAATTTGGCAGTGGCTTTTCAGTGCAGTTGCCCTCTTCTTCACTAGTTACCTCATTTCCGATGATTTTATCGATTATTAGAAGAGTAAATGTTGCAAGTTCCAAATCACATGGCACATAATCCTCAAATGTAGTAACATCACTTAATTTTGACATGTTTTCTGGTGGTGCAAATTTATGAGGTTCGGCGTTTTCAATAAGATTGACATCCACTGGAGTTAAAATCCGGCAAGTGCGAAGCAGTTTTTTATCGTTTTGGAGAAAACGTTTTGCCAAGCCATAATGCCTTATGAAAGTTACATCTTATAAGATGTTAGTGTTCACATCTTTAAAATTTCTGTGGTCTAAACTGCCGATAGTTGTTTTCACCAAAAGTTTTCGATAATGTTGTTTTAGGGATTTTATGACTCCTAAATCTAGTGGCTGCAATTTGCTGATACAATTTGCAGGGAAGAATTTGACAGTTATATTTTTTAGAGTGACCGTATCAGAGGGATGAGCTGGACACTGATCTAAGTGTAAAATGATTTGCCGCTTCTGTTTTCGCATTTAATCATGTAATTCTTTTAACCAATCGATAAATAAAGGCATCGTCACCCATGATTTTTTATTAGCACCGGGGCTTTTTTGATTTACCAATAATAATAAAAGACAATTTTTCAGATCCAGCTGCGTTGGCACACAATAACACTGTTAATCGCAATTTTCTCTCTTTTCCCATTATGACACGCCCTTGATTTGATTGCAAGAGTTTCGCAGTCAACATCTTCAGACTCTCACTTACAGTTTTGCCTGTTATGCCATGTCTCAATTTAAACTTGTGAAGCCATCCTGAAGAAAATGATGCATCGCACTGCACATCCAACTTCTTCGAAATTTCTCGTGCTTTTTCCATAATCAAAGGGCCGCTAATGGAAATTTTTACACTACGACACTAATTAAACAACTGTAAAAACAATTTTTCTACATCAGCACATTTTCCCCTTTGGAATCGAAGTCTTTTGAAGCACTACATCCACTTTGATGATGGCTTTCCTCGATGATCTTACGCGTGTTTAAATTTGAAACTGGTAAGCCTAATCCTTTCGCAAGATCCCCTCTTTTTAAATGTTAGTTTTCATTCTTTTTAAAATTCACATTTTTTCCTTCAACGACAGAGATTTTCTATTGCGTGTGGTGTAGTAATCGTGAAGTGCCAGTGAATGATAAAAAATCCAAGCACTGAAGCTCGCAGAAAATGAAGCTCGCCAAACCCTATTGTTCTTTCTGGTAAACTTTGAATCCAACATGTTTTCGCTCTTTCATGGCCAAAAGGATATTGTTTTTGGCGGTGATCCCTTTATTGGCAACTTCCAGATTGCATTACCGGTAACCCCAAGATCCAGAGAGAAATTTCAAGGAGCTTTTGCCGGGTGAAAAACCGGCTTGGCGTGCATGCCTGCCGAATGTCAGGTGATTGTAGTCAGAAATTGTGGTGACTATGGTCAGGATTCAAGAAAAGGTTACCGAATTGGAACTTGCCCTACTAGTCTGGGGAGAGCACAGCAACAACCCTTATCTATAGAAAGTGTGATGTTCACATTCCTTAGAGGTACGGTTTTTCTGCCACGGCGCAGATACTGGTCAAGGTCTTTTGTTAGACTGGACAATTGAAATTTGGGAATATGAGGTTGAAATGTGCAATTTCTCCCTTCTAGATTTGTTGAAAAAAACGTATAAATGAAATTTGCTATTTAAGGAAAAACGTATAAATGAAAATATTTAAAGTTAGTTCCCATTGGATTTTGCCGGGACCATTAAAAAAACGTATAAATGATAAAAACGTATAAACGAGAAACGTATAAGCGGTGCTCCACTGTAATATTAATAATTTAAAAAATATACAGGCTTATAAAATTTAGAGTGGTGCTTATTTTTACGTACGGACCAAACAATTTGATAAAACTACCAGTAATAAAAAGTACTACAAAGTATTTATTAGCTAGACTCTATTATACAGATTAAAGGTATTTTTAACGCTTTGCAATATAATTTGAAAATGTTTATGACTTCGGATTCTCTGTTTGCCGTCTACCTGCCCGTGCTCTGACTCACGTAAATATAGTCGGTTAAATTTGTATCTTAGTAATGGGGATAAGTATGGCATGTTCGGTATTGAAATTGAAACTTAAAGAAGTTAACTTTCCATTAACCCTTTCCGGCGCGGACAAGTTAATTTGTAAAATGAGAAATTATCGACTGACACCGGAATTTACAAACGACTTTTTAAAAAAATCAAGAACTCATTAATTTAAGCTTTTATCGTAAAAGCAAGATTTTTTTAAAAATATTATTGGTGCCAACTGCAAGTTTAGAATTAAAATTAAGCGTGTCCAGACCGGACACACTGCGCTGGAAAGGGTTAACCACTTAAATGATCAATATTTAACCCCTTGAGCTCTGATGGTAGAATTTTCTACCACATAATTTTAATCCCGAAATGTCACAATGGCACAAGAAAATTCGCCCAAATCTATTTTAAAAAGTTTTAATGCATTTCTTCGTGTTTATCGTTAACCGTTTTTTTTCTTTGAAAAATACTGGTGCCAATGTGACATTTGAAATTTTGAAGAAATTTACACCCCAGAGCTCAAAGGGTTAAAAAAAACTTTCAAATAATGCCCTTTTTTATGTCTTTTACAGAACTTTTAATCTTTTATCACCGGTTTTTCAAAACATAAATTTTTGCCTAATTGAATCAATAAAAATAACTTGGATCAAATAATGCAAAATATACAATAAAAAATTGCTGGTGAGAGTAAAAAATCATAATTTCAATATGGATGTCCGTACGTGATATGGGCAAATCGTGATTGGCAAAAACACATTGCCTGTACGACGTACGGACAAATCAGGGAAGCGGTTAAAAAAACTCCTTTCCATTACGAAATAAAACAAAAAATCCTCTGTGGTAATATTTTATGTCCTTTTATCTTTAGAGGAAGAAAGTATTGGATTCGTTAAAATTTCCACATTCCGGTTCTTGACGGATTTACGCGTTTTAGGGGGTCAGAGATTTCAAAAAGAAAAAAAAAACACGTTTTTACAAAATGTCTGTCTGTGAGTTTGGGACTCTATGATTCAGTCTGTCAGTCTGTACGTATCGACATAAATTTTGTAGGCATTCTAAATCAAGAACATATGCACGTTATTTAATAAATATTTATATTAAGGTAGTCTCTGATATATATTGATTCTTGTTATTTTTTGGTGTAAATCGCACAATAGGTGACGCGCTATTCTGCATTTTGCTTCGTTCTGCAATAGCTTTCCTTCCTGAATAAATGCACGGAATCATATCTTTTTTTATGAAAATTGCTGAAGAGGAATTTAATTGATCTGTGCATTTTCTAATTCAACTGAATTTTAACATACAGTATGTTACAGTTATATCTTATAATTCCTATACAAAGCTGAAAAAAATCCATTTATTTATTTTTTTTTTTTTTTGGGGGGGGGGGGAATTGATGAGATAATGTTTTCAAACAAATTATTTATTTAAGCATCTCATTTCCCTCATTATTATAGAATTCTGAATATGTTGTAAAGTGTTTCATAATCTATGCCTAACGCATAATTTTACGGTCATGTTTTAAAAAAATACAGCTTTCGTTAACAAAGATTTGACTAAGTTATTAGGAAATGCTAAAAATAATCTTAAACTTTAACCTTATCCACTTAACATAAATTTGTTGAAAAAAAATTATATCCAAGTGTAAGGATTTTGCATGCATACATGCTATTTAGATAGGGAAAATAATTGGAATTTGGAAAGCAGCATTTTTGCAAAAAAGTTTTGACGTATCAAATTTCAGTAAATAAATAATTTTAAAAAAATGTGGCAAAACAATAATAATTAGAAATAATACATTTTGACAACAAAAATGAGTTCCTAGCAGTGTTGCCAGATGGGCTACTTTTTTTAAAAATCCAGATTCTATACTAGCAACACTTTTTTGAAATGGTGAAATGCGCCTTATTTAATGATATATTAATTAAGGCTAGAATAAAGAGAATTTTACAGTTTCAAAAAAGTGGTGCCGGTCAAGAAATCTGAATTTAAAAAAGTAGCCCACTGGCAACATTGGTTCCCAGGAATATGAAAGTATTTCTCAGCAATGGGTTAATAAATCAGAAATTATATAACAAGTTACATTTTCCTTTTTAAATAAAACATTTAGTTATGCTAACGAGACTAATAACTTTTTTTTTTATTAAAGTTCATTTATTAAAAAAAAGTACAGAAATAATTATCACAAATCTTTAAAAAAATTAATAAATGCAACTCTCTCAAAAAATAAACTCTTTAAGATTAATAACTAGAAAAAAAATGTAAATGTCTTTTTAACTTTTACATTTAAACCAAACCTGTCGCCATTAAAGTAAAAGAAAAAACCCATAATGGATGGGAATATGGATGCATTTCTCAGCAAAGGGTTAATAAATCAGAAATTATAAAACTAATTTCTTTTACTTTCCTAAAGAAAACATTTAATTATGCTAACGACATTAAAAACAATTTTTATTAAAACTTATTTATTAAAATAAAAATTTACTGTACAAAATTTATTATCACAATACTTCCAAAATATTGATAAATGCAATGCTTTCAAAAAATAAACTCCTCAAAAACAATAACAAAAAAAGGTAATGTCTTCTTAACATTTACATTTTAACCAAACTTGTCGTCATTAAAGAAAAAATATAAACAGATCCCCATAATGGATGGGAATATGGAATGCATTTCTCAGCAAAGGGTTAATAAATCAGAAATTACAAAACTAATTTTATTTTTCTTCCTAAAGAAAACATTTAATTATGCTAACGAGACTAAAAAAATAAATATTAAAGCTTATTCATTAAAATAAAAATTTACAATGCAGAAATTACTATAACAAAGCTTTCAAAAATTAATAAATGCAACGCTCTCAAAAAATAAAATTAAAATTAGAATTATAAATGTAAATATAAATATAAATATAAATATAAATATATAAACTCTTCAAGAAAAAAAATAACTAAAAAAAATGATAACGTCTTCATAACTTTTACATTTTAACCAGACCTGTCGTCATTAAAGAACGAAAAAAAAGAACCCCATAATGGATGGAAATATAGATGCATTTCTCAGTAAAGGGTTAATAAATCAAAAATTATATAACTAACTGCATTTTCCTTCCTAAATCAAACATTTAATTATGCTAACAAGACTAAAAACATTTTTTTTTTTTTATAAAAACGTATTTATTAAAATAAAAATTTACAATACAGGAATTACTATCACAACGCTTTCAAAAAATAAATAAATGCTACGCTCTCAAAAATAAATAAATAAATAAACTCTTGAAGAACAATAACAAAAAAAAAAAAAAAAAAAAAAAAAAAAAAAAAAAAAAAAACGCTAATATCTTCTTAACTTTTACATTTCAACCAAACCTGTCGTCATTAAAGAAAAAAACAAAACCCCATAAGGTTTATAAAAAAAAAAAAAAAAAAAAAAAAAAAAATCTCGTACATAAACATCTCAATCTGACAATCCACGTGCTGCTTGATCACCAACTGCCTGAAGACACGCTGAAATGCCCAGCAAAAATGGCTGTTTGCCAATTCAAGAACATAGATCAAGTTGCTGGCGAAGACATAGGTTTTAGAATTGAAAAACTGTTAGCTAGTGTCACACGCTAAAGGTAAATGAGGTATGAAGAAAGTAAACGCCAAAAGAGTACTCAAGTGTTAATACTCTATTCAAGCATCTATACAATAAATTGTGGATGCATCTTTTGGGAACTTGATCGTATCACAAAATTCTCACTTTATTTAAGTTTTTTTTTTTTTTTTTTGGAATGAATGAAAGACGCTTTTAATGTTTTGAAATTAGCTATGATAATAAAAGAAATGGCATCGGAAACATTAATAACTTTTCAATATTTATAAAATTAAAATTTTCAGATTTATTATGTAAATTTGTTTGTAAGATTCGTTATTTTTCTGTCGCCTATTATTATTACTCAATTACAAACAATTATACTAAGCAATTATACGCCATTAACCTCTTCAGTCCCTGAGTACCCAAATGGGTACATCAGTTTTGTCCCATTTTATTAATGATACTCAAATATAAATGAAATTTCGATATAAGAATAATATGTTTCGAATTCCAAGATTCGAGCTAATGAAAATAAAACAAAAATCTCGCTCTGAAGTCAAACGAGAGAAGAAATAATTCAGTAATAATTAAAAATACTGTAATACTCGCCAGTAGCAAAGAGGTTAAATGTTTTTCTGTTATCTCATAAGCTATGATAATAATTACAACTGCTTTTTTTTATTGCATTTTAAAATGAAACAAATTTTACCTTCCTTACACCTAGTGTAAGCAAGGTATAGAAATTCTGATTTATGTATGTGGGTGTGTGTGCTGAGTGACGATAATTCATATGGAACTTAAATTTGGAGAATATGTTATATCCTACTGACGTAAGAACCGTATAGATTTTCATAGAAATCGGCTTAGATTAGTTACTTAATTCATTTTTAATCCCTTGAAGGGTGATGGGACATACACTGTATGACCATTAAATACCAGACACTTTCAATTTGACATTTCGTCGAATAAAGATATACTTGTCGTTTTTTTCTGGAACTTCAGAAATATGAAGAATATGTTCCATTTAATATGTATCAACGGTGATTTTATTAGAAAGAAAATTACAAGGACAACAACAACAAAAAAAAAAAATGATGTTTGGGATAACGCTGTTAAATAAAATGTACAAAATGATTTATAGCTATACATTATGAGTATATGGATATTGTACAATGCATTTATTCATTTGTGGAAGAATCGAATAATCATATATTCATTGAGATATGTCGATTTTACAGGGAATTTTAAAATATTCTTGGATACTTTTGATTTGTATCATGCACGGCTTTTTACCAAATTTAACGCCATTTTTGAAAATTTTACAAAATATAGTAAGAATAATATAGTGTGATTGTAGTGTAAATATTTTAAACATCTGATAAAATATAAAAAGTTAAATGTTATGTTATCTGAAATATTTTTTTTTGTCTGTACATTTGTTCACGGAAAAAAAAAATGCTCTTTTCATGATTTGATAGTCAAATTTATGAAGCAACTTGTTAAAAAAGCCAGTTAAATAGCGTGAAAATTCAGATAGGTAGTGGCAATATAGTGACCGAATTCATAGTTGCTCTCTAAAAACTGCTGAATGATCAGGGATTTTTCACAAATTGTCATTTGTTACTGTCTGACTTTTAGCAAATGAGGTGGTACTTAAGGAATGTCAACGAGTAGAATAAAAAGAAATGGTTAGATTTCGACACATCTTAATTCTCTTGGAATAGGTTCGTTCTGGTGGCTTTCCAAGAAGAACATCAATAAAAAACGAATAACAAAAAAGTAGAGATTAAAAACGACAATTTGTGAAAAACCCCTTATCATTTAGCTATTTTTAGAGAACAACTTAAAATCAGGTTACTAATGTTTTTTTTTTTTAATTTTTACGATATTTGATTGGATTTTTTCATGAGTTGTTCCATAGAGTTGACTATCAAATCATGAAAAAAAATATATTTTATCGTGCGTGCATGATCAGATAAAAAAGTAATTCATACAATTGCTCATAAATCATCATAAATTTAATATATTTAAACTCCAATAGCACTAGATCCCTTACATAGCACCGCATTTTAAAAATTTTTAGAAACTGGTATTAAATTTGGTAAAAAAAACCCCTACATTATGTAAACAACAACGACAAATAAAAAAAAATAACTTTTCAAAAATTTGATATACTTTCATAAATACATGTTCTATTCTTACACAAATAAATACATATACAGTACAATATCCATATATTCGCAATCACATCATCACACAATATCACAGCAATAGATAATTTCGCACAGTTTATGTTAAAGAGGGATTCCAAAAATTATTGCTTTTCTTTTATTTTTTGTTGCCCCCCTAATTATACTACTAATGAAATAATACATATTCTTCATATTTTTGAAGTTCCAGAAAACTCCCAGAAATGTATCTTTGAATATTCGACAAAATGTCTAAAATTGAATGTGTCCGGTTAGTTATGGCCTCATAGAATATATTTGCCCTACTTAATTTTAAATACAGTATACCACAATAGCGCCAGAATTTTTAAATAAAATTTTACATTTCTAATGTACAAGAAGAAAAAACTTTTACTTGTTTTAAAACAACTTTTTTCGTAAAACCTAGTGTGATTCAGTACATTTTTATTCAAAATTTTAATCAATTAAGTAATTTGCCCTTAAAGGGTAAGCATTTTGGGTCCGATTATCTGGAGAAAATTACCAAGTGACAGAGTTATAGGGGAAACTATCACAGAAATGTAATTGAACTTTAGTAGTGCCGTGATAAGATCTCCACTATCAGGTCCAACGTTCGAATCCAGCTGATTCCTTTTTGTCAGTAATTTAGAATTCAATTCCCTCCTCAATTTTTTCGCACATAGTTGTGCGGAAATTCATGAGAAACCCTCGAGATTTTTTGTTATATTGGAAACACATTTGTTTTCACCACTATTTATAAATCCAAAATATAATGCAGTTGCTAGTTAATGAAAATATTTTTTTACGATATCTAGACTTAAAAAAAATGCAGTAAAAACCAAATATTTTTGTCAGATTTGCTTCCGGCGATATTCCGTCAGAGTTACTCACGGAGATGTTTTGCTTTATAACTTCAAGCTGTATCAGTTGAAAAACTTTTCAACAAATCATGGATATAAATTAGACAAACACCATAACATAAAGCAGTCGCATATTCTAAAGAAAAAAAATATATAATAAAAAAAAAATTCATATACATACTTTAATATGGAAAATCAATGCAGTATATCACTGAACCTAAATCTGAATCTAAACATTTGATTTGATTTAATTATGGGATTAAGGGTGGGGAACGAATGTAAATATGTCTTCAGCAGAAAAGTAGAGAACGGAGAGATATGTTGAAAGTCATAATTATCATTTTTTTTTTTTTTTTTTTTTTTTGGCTTGTTGTAAGTAACATGTTGATTCGATATCCCACAAAATATCTCGAAAGCCAATTTCCCTTCGCCAAAATCATACTTCTAATTCTAAAGTTGATGTGCCGACCAGAAATTTCGAGTCCTGTTTTCGAACATAATCGGAAATATTTAATAATTCTTAACTACACAAAATACTATAATAAAATATTTATAAAAATTTTGTTAATTCATAAAAAAAAAACATTTTTTTTCTGTATAATCGATTTAGAAAGATATAAAAAAATATAATTGAAATGTTTTTGAAGAATTTTTGAAATATTTAAATTATTTTTTCTCCTTTTTTAGAAGATGTTCTTCTTTATACAGTTAACCCTTTCCGGCGCAGTGTTATCACCCCGGCAACACCTAATTTTGATTCTAAACATACAAATGGCACCAATAATATTTTAGTAAAATTTTACTTTTACAATGACAGCTTAAATCAGGAAGTTCTTAATTTCTAAAAAAGTCTTTTGTAAATTCCGGTGTCAGTCAACACAATTTCTCATTTTACGAACAAAACTTGTCTGCGCCGGAAAGGGTTAATACATGTTCTCCACATTTTGAAATATTACTTTAGTAATATATATATATATATATATATATATATATATATATATATATATATATATATATATATATATATATGTCCTGTAAAATATATATATGTTTAAAATAAAAAATATTTTTTGAAAAAAAAAAAAAATGAACATCTTTAATCGGAAAGACATCGGCACTAGAATTGTTCTGAGTGATTATTTTACTTCGCTCTTAAATTGAGATGATTATTTAATTTGAAAGTGAAAAATGTAGTCTTATTCTAATTGCGAGGCTTTTACCTCATGTAAATTCGTCTTGAAGTTATAATGACATCGGTAAAGTCTGAATGAGTGTCGAAACAACATATAACACTGATCTGACTGAATTGGATTAATTTTAAAAGACTGATGATCCAGATTGAATAAAATGAATTAAGAAATAATAAACATTAAATTTTATTTATATAATTTGAGAATGTAAATAATAACAGTAATGATCAGATAATTTATTGCACGATCACTTAAAAATATATCTGTTCGTGGAAGTAATGATCACTTAATTGAAAGAAAAAAAACCCCCTCAAGTAACATTTTACTCATAAAAGGAGAAATGTACAGAAAATCGTCATTTGAACTCTTTATCATAGTTGAAACACACTAAAAAAAAAAAAAAAAAAAAAAAAAAAAAAAATCATATTTATTTGAAAAAAGGAAACCGCAGGATGTTCGACCCCCGCCCCCCACCCTGAGTGGTGACATAAGGTTCGCACACTCCTTGGAATTTCCAAGGACTCTGACACCACTATTAAAACAAAGAAAAATTACATTTAATTTTTAAACCACAACATTCGTAATCCCCACCTTCATTCACAGATTTTACGATGTTTTTCCGCAGTGAAACACTTCGAAAATATTTTTAAAATTTAATGGTAGAACTGTGCGAACCCTGTGACACAAAATTGGTGGCTGCCTTAAGAGTTTTTTTTTCATTTAGAATTGATTTTTTTAAATATTCTTCATCCTTCTTACATTAAATATGCCGAAAGAGACTTTTGGAAAACACTGGTGTCTAAATTCAAGGGACCGGACCAAAAATTAAAAAAATACTTCTACAACAGCCACTATTTTTGGGTCAGCACTGAGACTTCAGCAGAGTGGTGTCTTGACCCCTACCCAGGGCATGGTCACTAACGGGGCACTCTCTCGCCAGTAAATTGTTGCAAAAGTTTTCGCCTTCTTTAAACGCACGTTTCATTCCAAATTGCTGTCATGAATAGGGATATATTTTTATTTCTTTTTCCTGGTGGGAGTGTGTCCCATTAGTAATCAAGCCTGCCACCGCCCCCTGAAGTCTAAGCCTGTTCACTCACAAAAAAATGGCGGATGTCGAAGGCGGATTTTTTTCAGCGTATGTGCAATCAATTGAGTATTCATACCAATAATATTTAAAAGCTTTTCCCGCTTTTTTTGAGGTTATACAAATCAAATAAATCTCTTATGAAATTCTGGTGCCTAAATTTAAGGAATCGTACATACGTCAAAAATTAATCGCCTTCGGCAGCCGCCATTTTGTCTCAGCGCGCAGGCCTAGTCTTCAGGGGACGGTGCCTTAACTGCAAATGACATCATTAAAAAATTTCTTGTAGAAGAGAAGACACTCGCATGGTATTTTTATACATATGACAGCGATAAAATTTTTCGTTTGCATTTTAATATTTCATTTTCATAGGATAGTTGAGGTTGCCTTCTATAGTTTTTTTTTTTTTTTTTGTTACGGATATTTTGAAAATGATTTCTTCATCGTACATTTCTTTAAAATATTTTAAATAATATCATGATGATTACTTATTAAGTGTTCTGGTAGGAACAATAAAAATTTCCTTATTGAATGCGATGTCTAAATGAACCCTTTTTCTTTTTTTTTTTTCAATTTTGGTTGCGGATATTTTTATTGAAGTTTTATATCGAAACCGGTTCGAAAGTGAAATGTATCATCAGTAGAAAAAAATGCACCAAAAATTAAAAATGTAAAATTAGTTTAGATATAGACGTCAGCTATTTTTTATATATGATAAATAAATGCACGCAGTATTTCAAAGGAACGGTCCCGTAGGCTTAACATTAGTTTGCGAGTACTTTCCGTCATTAGTGTAGACTCTTAAAATTAAGCTCACGTATCCACAGTGAGCCAGAAAGAATAGAAATCAAAAGGGAAATGAATATTAAATTTTCACCTGTTGGTCTTCAATTTGCTTCTTCCTTTCTTTGTTTAGAACTCAACTTTGTAATGAACATTTTTAATCAAAGTAACCATTTTGATTTAAACTTTACTTTTAAAAACCGCAGCCGTACATAAGCACATTTACATTATTAAAAGAATATAAGATATATTAATAATAATAATAATAATAATAATAATAATAATAATAATAATAATAATAATATAAAATAAATAATAAAAGTAAATAATTGCATGATTCGGAGGAAACGGAATGTGGAGAAAAATGATCTAAAAAATGCTTCATTTGAATTTTCTCTGTAAAATATTATTAAGGATTGGAGTTTGACATAATAATATACTCATAGGTAAATTTGATTTGTATTTACCTGATCGAACACACGTCACCTATAGTGCTATCTCAAAACAAAAGTTTAGCATCGTGTTTATTTATAAAAGACAAAAGATGCATCAATATGTAACTGGCAATCTCTACTTAATTAGGTTAATGAAGGCATAATGAGTTTTGATAAAAAGAACTCGTAAGTAAATTAACGTTCCAATCATCATATCCAACATACCTCAACTTTACTGTTATCTCAAAAGAAAAATGCAGCATTGTTATTTGTTACATATAAAGACAAAAGATGCATCAATATGAAAATGCCATATCTAAGAGGGTTTTCACGCCGATCTCCATAATTAGGTTAAGGAAGTCAAGATGAGTTTTCGTAAAAAGTACGCGTAAATAAAGTAGCGTTTGAGTCATCTCTTTAGATGTATGTCGGCTTTTGCGTTATCTCAAAGGGGGAAAAAAAAAAACTCAACATTGTTATTATTTGTAACGCATAAAGAACACCTTTGTTTTAGTCAAGCTGAATATACGTGACAATTGTGGCAAAACGCCAATTTTCTTTGATCTTGACTGCGTAAATTCAAGGAATTTTTGTAACTGTTTAATGTATTGGTGTGTTTATAGTTTTTTTCTACCTTTCTCATTAATCACTATACACACACTTTGAGAAACATTCTTTTGATTAAATGGATAAAGGCTTAGGAGTGGAAATAACTTAAGTGTTCTATGTAGTAGGCAGTAATCATATTCATTTATAAGAATTTTTTTCACAGCTTCAAAATAAAATAAAAGAAGTATGTTTTATAAAGTATTTTTCTTTCTGAAAATAAAGGATTTTGACACAGTCTTTGTCAGTTATAAAATCATTTCTGGACTATTTCGTTCATATTTTGGAAAGGAAATGAGTTCTAAGAAACAAGCTTCAACTATTTAAAGAAAAATATATGGTTACAAACATCATAATAATGTTTAAAAGCACAAAGCTCTCGATTTGGAGGAGATACAAAAAGTTATCTTTTATCAAGTCCAAGAAATATCACGCATAGGTAAAAAGTTATCATTAAATGATTGCTTTCCAACTGCGCTTCTTTTTAACCTTCCAACCCTGTTCAAAGGGCATAGCCGGATAAGCGTTGGAAGCATGCCTTTCAATCAAATTTCTTGATTTTTTTCCCATGTGTGGCTACTTATCTGACAATGTATTTCACCTATTATCACCTTATAAATTTTGATATTTTATGAGATAAAAATGCTTTTTCGATTTTTTAAAAACTTCATTTTCTCAAAAACTATTGAACCGAACTAAATGCTATTAATTGAGTTTATATAAGCATCAAAGGTGCATAACTGGGAATTTTTGTATAATTTTCTGATTGTAATAAATGTATGAAAAAGCGATTTAAAATTTTATATAAATAAAAATATTATCTTATAGTTGTCCGAAAATTACCATTTTCTAGTAAAAAGTTCCTCATATGTGCCCAAATATTATATAAAAATTCCAAAAGTTATCGTTGGGTACTACATATAAATATTTACAAAAATGTGCATAGAAATTATTAAAATTCATTTAAAGGCGTTATTTGGGGCGGAGCTACTCATCTACGACACATGAAAATTTTTTCAAATATCACTTACAGAATTGTTGTATTTTAAATTTTAATGAACACATGGGCATCATTCTCAACACTGACGATACTGTTTCGATATCAAAATTCGTTGTTGGTGTAAAGTTAGTGTGTGGTTGGATAAAACAAATGCGAAAAATATTTTCGGACTAGAAACAAAACTGCATTCTTCGATATCCAAATGTAACGACAATGATAAAAAACAATTTAAATTAAAATATTTCTCACCAGTTTTTCTATAGATAAATTAAAGTTAGTAGTTTCAAGGTTTTAAACCCTCTGGTATGTCCTGTTTACCATCGTGCGAAATGCGTAAGTAGTTATTAACTGCCGCAATCAAAAGCTGATTTATTATAGTGAAAGATTTCTATTTGTCACGATGTCGTCTGAAAATGACAATACGGAATATAATTGTTGTGGAAGTTTATTGGAAACAAAATTGTGGCTACAGAAAAAAAATAAGTTTTTATTTTTATGTATAAATAAATGCAATGCATTATCACGTGTCAGCTGCTTTTCCCCATAAATGTCACTGTTCTTGAAAGTGAAGCCTAAAGCACTGAACACGACTATTTATATATGCATATATAAATAGAATATTTTAGCAAAGATATAGCTATGTCTTTACTATATTTTAATCTTCTGGTACTTTTTCCACTGTGTTTTTGGGCTAAAATTTATTTATGAAAAAAATATTTTAATTTATTTAAAAAACATTTTTTTTTTAAATTTTATTTTCAAATAGTAAACGGTTCAAAATTACAGAAGTATACTTCTTCGTACAAAGTATCATAGATGTTGTCAGTATTTTTTATTTATTTTAACTCAAATTACGTAGCTTTCGCTAATATTTATCAATAAATAAAACAGCCACAGAAATCTGCCATTAGAATAAACAAAAATTGCTAGTAGCGTATATATTGAATAAAAAGTTGTCTTGCCACACGTTATCGATGTGAGAATTATCAGAACTCATTATGATTTAATCATAGTTATGTGACATCTGTGTTAATTTTAGCACACGAAATATATAATTACGTAACTACTTATTCTTATTAACCTTCGTTAAAAGTGGTGAAAATGTTTCAATAAAAATCATTATAATAACTGGCGTTACATTTCGATATTGAAGAATATTAGTGTTTTCCAAGCAAAAATATTTTTCTCTACTGTCTCCGAAAGAAAACATGAGTTTTCGATATCGAAATAGTCTCGACAGTTTTGAAAATTATAGCCTATATGCTTAATGAAATCTAAAATACATCAACTGACACATCGTTTGTTGAAATTGTTCAAAAAAGGCTTCGGATATCGAAGTTGAGTAGCTCCGCCCCAAATAACGCCTTTACATGAATTTTGATAATTTTTATACACATTTTTGTAAATATTTATATGTAGTACCCAACGCAAACTTTTGATATTTTTTTTAAATATTCGGGCACATATGAGGAACTTTTTACAAGAAAATGGTAATTTTCGGACAACTATAAGATATTATTTTTGTTTTTGTAAAATTTTAAATAGCTTTTTCACGCACTTATTACAATAAAAAAATTATACAAAAATTCCCTGTTATGCATCTTTGTTGCCTATATAAACTCAATTAATCGCATTTAATTCGGTTCAATAGTTTTTGATAAAATAAAGTTTTTAAAAAATTGTAAAAACATTTTTATCTCATAAAATATCAATATTTATAAGGTGAAAATAGGGGAAATACATTGACAGATACGTAGTCACACATGGGGAAAAAATCAAGAAATTTGATTGAAAGGCATGTTTCCAATACTTATCCGGCTATGCCCTTTAAGACTATATAACTTATTTGTTTTAATTGTGTTTGTGCAACATACATTTAACTTATTTTATGAAAAATTTCTGGTTCGAATCAGCATATATTCATTTGTTACGAATCAAAATGACCCGTATCCGCGGTTCTAGTGTTAAGCATATAATATATAATATGAACATTAAAAAATTCTCTGTTTTACTTAAAAAGGTAATAAATAATCTTAATCAAGTAATTAAAATAAGAGATGTTATTCGATAAAAATATATAATTTATTTAAAATATATTGGTGCTTTCAAGCCTTATTTAAACTCTTCGTGATTATCTATATGAAATGCCTCATTTTTTGCTATTTCACTTTATCTTTCTTGTATTCGATAGCAATCTCTCTTCTACTAGAAGGAGATATGGCCATCTGCCTTTTTAATTTAAATTTTACTTTTTAGTTTTTGTACCCAATATTTAATTATTCTTTACACAAAATATGATGAGGGTATGTATAAGAATTCCAAATATGCATACAAATTTCTTGTATTTCTATTCTAAGAATTCTTATTTCAATCCTTGAAAACTATAGATATCTATCGTAAATTTACCCTTTTAACCCTTTTTTTTCAAACTGTTTCAAGAGTTTTTAAAAAATAATTCAAACTTTTCAATGACTTTCTTCATTCTGTATATAGACAGTTATTTTTAACTATATCTTCCAAAAATATTTTAAATTAATTTTTATCTCTGGCGTAATGAAACATAATAATTCCAGTAAAATTAGGATTAACGAGTAATAAAGCGAAACAAACCTGCATTCGTATAAATTTTAATGATATATGTTATTAACAAACATTGTTATTACGGACTGATAAAGAATTTATCCTTGCTACTCAAAATTAGATGCTTAAAGTTCGAGGTAAAATGCAACAGAATCCCAAAATAATAGCTCCGCCTACACCACGACATTCTCATTATTTCAAAAGATAAAAACAGTGGAAGTATTATTTCCGTTAATTAAATTCGTTAAACTTAAAACACATAATGAAGAGACAAAGATTTTAAATAAAATACACTGTAACAGGAATGTAAATCATGATCAATAAAAAATTACAAGCGTACAAGCATGGTAAATTTTAAATGCACTCGGAGTAAATAGCGATTTACCCAGTTTAACACGCAAGAGAAAGAAGAAAATTGCCTTGAGCTACAAAATGACGTTTAAAAAAGTCCCCATTTATCTTCATTAATTTTCATGCCAGTTTACCTTACAGACTCTTAATGATAATTATTTCTACCGTAACTTTAAGATAACTGTTTTAATATATCGTACATGTATACTAATTTTCGTAAGTGTAAAGGGCAAGTTTATGTTAATTATTAAAAAATAGATTACTTCACCTTAAAAAGATTAATTCGAGATACATTCATCAAAAAAGAGTATATTCTACTTGGAAATTACGAAAATACTTTCCTATTTATCTGTTTACTCTGTTTTTTTACTGTGACATTAATAAGGATTTTCTTGATATAAATTAATCTAAACAAGTCTCTTTTAAAGAAAGGTTAAATTATTGTAGAAATAAGTAAAAGTTTAAAAATAAGAGAGGAAAAATCTACTTAACGTGTTTCTAAATTTCAATTTATGAATTTCTGAAGTTATTTCTTCGATTGAAAAATCCTCCTTAATAATATTTTAAAATGCAATAGCAAGTTGTATGTAATTGATTATATAATTTTGATGAACAAAACCGAAGAATTGATAAGAAAAATTATTTTGCATTTAAAAGTTAGCTCATGAAAATTCACCTTTATCAAATATTTAAATTCAATCCTTAAAAACTGAATAAGGTTATATATAGCATATATATATATATATATATAGAACCATTAGATAATACTACAAATCAACATCAATTACTGTAAAAATTTGTTAATGCCAAATTATATCATACAGAGAAATTGTCAGAATTAGAAATAAAATTGGAAATGTGGTATTTAGCTCGTTATCAAGGGCAATACTAAATAGCCACATTAATTGCGATTAATTTCTGAATGGAAATCAGGATAGACCTAAAAATAATTTCCATATTGCCCAATTAATCGCAAATAAGAACTCATTTCAAAGAAAAATATTAGAAAAATAATAAGACCATAATAGAATTATCAATATAATAATTGCAATAGAAAAACTATTTCAAAGAAAAAAAATAGAAAAATAATTAAACTGTAATTGAATATTGAAAAAGATAACTTACAATTGTCAATCTCAACCATTATGTCCATTGAGAACAGGAAAAAGAAAATAATAATATAATTGAATTGATATTGATTAAATTAAATAGAAAAATCATGTCAAATGGAAATAATTAGACAAATTAAATTATATAATAGGTTAACTTACAAATAACAATTTCGACCATGTGATAGCAATACAATTTTGCATTCAGTCACATTAGACAGTTAAAGTGCAAGTTAAAGTAGTAAAATAGTTTTTATTAATATTAGATATTTAAATAACTATTATCAAAAATAATTAATTACAAAACAGAAGTAGACAAAATTTTTTTTATAACATAATAAAAATAGTTAAACTATTTAATACTAACTACAATTTTTAAATTATAATTATAGAATTAATTGAATCGATTGATATCGATAAATTTGTAAGAGAGATAAATGCAGATTAACTGCTAAAGCATTAGTCTTGCCATCTATATTTGCTAAAAACAATGAAATAATGCAAAAAATTATTTAACTATAAAAACATAATCGTACAAGTTACGATATTTATATTTAATACAGGGTTGAAAAAACATTTCGTTTTTTTATTTAAAAAAAAAAAAAAAAAAAAAAAAAAAAAAAAAACATAAAACGGTATTTTTTATGTGTTTAAACTAGGGTTTTAGGACAAACCGAATATCTATTTGTATGCAACCAAGCTACACTGGATTAAGTTGATAATAGAAGGAGAAAAATGTTTTTATTTAAACAGTTATCACTTTACATAAAAATAGAGCAGGTCCCACTGTATAAAAATAGAAGTCGGAAATTAGAGAGAAAAAAATAAAAAAATAAAATAAAAATAAGAAATATCTTTAGTAATTTTCAAAAAAAAAAAAAAAAAAAAAAAAAAAAACAGAGGATGTAATAATAATATTCATATAATCTATTGTAATCTATTGTTATTATATTTGTAAGCAACCTATAATCAGATGATTAAGTAGATATTATAATAAAAATAATAATAATAAAAATTATTTTAAGTGAACAGATATTCCTATACATATAAAATTGACCAAGGCCCCCTGTATAAAATTAGAAGTCTGAATTTATTCATAAAAAATAAAATAAAATAAAGTAAAATAAAAGTAAGAAATAACTTTAGTAATTGCCGAGAATAAAAATAACTAGAGGATGTTATGAAAATATACATATGGTTTAAATCATAATACCAAGTGACATAAGCCGAGACAACCCTTATTTAAAGCAAAAATCGGTAAATTAATAATTTATTATATTATATATATATATATATATATATATATATATATATATATATATATATATATATATATATATATATATATATATATATATATATATATATATATATATATATATATATATATATATAATTTACATTATATATATATTTATTTATTTATCTAACTTTGTGATTGCAAGATTACGTAATTGTTATGAATTTTATAAAAGAAATTTCCCTTCTCGAGAAAAGCTGTTATATTAATTGTAATGTTACATTATTATTTACAAATGTTTGTTAATATTTTATATTTACACTAAAGTACAAATTTTAATAAAAACTATTGCATTTTTTAGGTGCGTTCGTAATTATGTAAATACGTAGCACCTATTGTTGTCGCTCAGTCCGTCCGTCTGTCCGTGTGTCTGTCCGTCTGTCTGTCCGTCTGTCTGTCCGTCTGTCCGTCTGTCTGTCCGCATATAACAACGCAAAAACTACCCAACCGAATCGTTTGAAATTTAAAATACATAATTATAACATAATTTTGTCGAGTCATTTCAAATTTTATGAAAATCGGATGAATAGATCAATTACAGGGACAATCGAAAGGATTCCGTTACATTACGGTCAATGGGGAAAAAATTTTCAAATGCATTTTAATCGCTTGAAATTTAAAACATATAATTATTGGGTAATTTTGTCGAGTAATTTCAAATGTTATGAAAATCGGATGGATAGATCAATTACAGGGACAATCAAAAGGATTCCGTTACATTATGGTCAATGGGAAAAGAATTTCAAATGCATTTTAATCGTTTGAACGTTAAAACATATAATTATTACGCAATTTTATCGAGTCATTTCAAATGTTATGAAAGTCGGACGCATAGATCATTTACAGGGACAATCAAAGGTATTCCATTACATTACGGTTAATGGGAAAAAAGATTCAAATGCATTTTTATGATGTTACACTCATTCGAACATAATAGAATTGGCATGAATCTATGAAATATATACTAAAATATGCATTCTGTACAATCTGTGATGCAAAGAATTTTATGAAAATCCGATGGATATATCAATTACAGGGACAACCAAAAGGATTCCGTTACATTACGGTCAATGGGAAAAAAAGTTTCATATGCATTTTAATCGTTTGAAATTGAAAACTTATAATTATTACATAATTTTGTCGAGTCATTTCAAATGTTATGAAAATCGGATGAATAGAACAATTACAGGGACAATCAAAAGTATTTTGTTACATTACGATTAATGGGAAAAAAGTTTCAAATGCATTTTAATGGTGTTACACTCATTTGAACATAACATAATTGACATGAATCTATAAAGTATGTACGAAAATATACATTCTGTACAATCTGTGATGCAAAGAATATTTAGTATTAAATTACAGGGCCACACAAAAGTATTCCCCTGCATAATGCTACACGGGGAAACATTGTTTGGGGCATGTTTTAATTATATTCAACTATTTCACATTTTATGAATAAGATATAGGTTTCTGAGGTGTAATAAAAATTACTTCCTGCATATTTACAGAAACACAAAGATTTCGACTACTATTCTGTATCCAAAGTACGCTCTACTATATCAGCAATATCTGAATATTTTTAAAACTTCTTTATCGTACGAACGCACCTCATTTGCTACGTTCACGTGCATTTTCCAACTTGTTTGAAAATATACAACTAACAAATTAATCTTAAACAACCGAAAGAGTTATTTATTGTTCTTTAAGATTCATTTATTTTAACACTAGAAGCGCCGTTGGGGTCATTTCGCATTTTTTTTCAATTTCCAATGCTTTATTTCAACATGTAAGCGAACACCGCAACTCATATTTTTTTACTTTTTCTAAATTTATATTAAGCGTACTGTGACAATGTTTCATCTTTCTATATTAATTATTAAAAAATAATCAAAGAAATACCTAAAACAGCCAACAGGTGTCATTTTGACCACCATAAGAAAAATGATAAATTTTCAAGACAAAGTCTGTTTTTGAATTCTCCATATCTCGGTTTTGATTACTACGCATGGGGGAACACACATTTCTTATCGCGATGACAAAAAAGAGAAAAGTAAACTCCAGTTTTGCTTTGTTTGGATGACGCATAGCGACGCGGAGAGGGGGGGGGGGGGAGTTGGGGGTAGTCTTCTCTATATTGCGCGCGCCTTCAATTAGGGGGGGGGGAGGCGTTCTTCTAAGAATACTGACTCTTCCCTGAAATGCGCATGCATCCTAGCAACGCTGGCGTACTACAGAATTTTTGGAGGGAAAATCGTTCTTCTAGAGCTACGGCCGATAACGAAATTTGAAACCATTTTCCACAGGAGTGTTTTTCTCAAAGATTTCGATTGCGACAAAAGTGTAGTCTTTTTCCTTTATAAAAAATGCGGAGAGGATTGAGTACACAGGAGTGCCTTGCGCTCCTGGAGCAGTTAGATTCAGATATGAGTACTGATGACAGTAATGATGAAGATTTTCACATAGATAATGTGAATTTACAGAATGCGTCGTCTTCTGAAAGCAGTGACAGTGATGCTCTAGAATATATTACCAATGTGATTTCCCCTGTTTCTCGAGGATCAGGAGCCTAACCTCACGTAGACGTGGACGTGCGCAAAAAAGAGGTAATAAGATATCTAATCTTACTGTTGTCAGCAGTAACGAAAAGTACACGTCATCCAGCGGTATTCTTTGGACTCCGATAAACCTTAGCACCCCTACTTCTACTACAGGTCTCGCACCAGCTCGAAATATTATAAAAAATGCTAGTGGACCAACACCTTATGCTCGTCGCAACATTGGGGCTAATCCAGCTTCAGCCTGGCGTTTGATGGTGACTGAAACAATGGTGAAACACACTCAAACATGCACAGTTGCTGAAGCATGACGTCAGCTAGGAGATAACAGCAACTGGTATGTTACTCTGGTAGAACTGGATGCTTTTTTCGCCCTCGTATACGCCCGTGGGGCTCTAGGTCATTCAAAGCTTTGTGCAGATGAGTTATGGAATAAAGGTTGGGGACCACCTGTGTTCAAAGAGACAATGCCACGCAACCCTTTCCGTGAAATCATGCGATATCTCAGATTCGATCTGCGAAGTAGCAGATCGGAAAACCTGGCCACGGACAAATTTGCGCTCGCTTCAGAAACTTGGAAGAAGATGATTGAAAATTGTTATTTATGTTATAATCCTAGTGAAGAAATAACCGTTGATGAACAGTTGTTGCCTTGTAAGTCAAGGTGCAGATTCATCCAATACATGGAAAATAAACCGGACAAATTCGGCGTGAAGTTCTGGCTAGCAACTGATGCAAATTCGAAATATGTGTTAAATGGCTATCCTTATTTAGGTAAGGATGAAGAGCGCCCAACTGGAGAAAGTGTAGTGCTGAAATTACTACAACCATATCTAAACTCCGGTCTCAATGTCACTACTGACAATTTTTTCACGTCTGTAAAGCTTGCCGATGAACTTTCGGCAAAGAAAACCACAATCGTTGGGACGATGCGTCTAATCAAGAAAGAAATACCCCCTATTGCCCGCGACATATCTTCCCCACGATACTCATTTTCTGCACTGAAAAATGGAAATAAAATACTCACGATATACAGGTGCAAGAACAAAAAGAATGTCGTGATTCTGAGCACTATGCACGCGAATGTGTTTGCAGAAAGTAGTGCAAAGAAGAAGCCGAACACTGTTGTTTACTACAATAAAACTAAATGTGGTGTAGATGTAGCAAATCAGATGCTACGAAAATATTCTACAAGATGTGGAACTCGCACATGGCCTCTGCACGTCTTTTATAACGTCCTTGATATTGCTGCACTAAATGCTTGGATAATTTTCAAGGAATGCTCAAAAACCTCAATTTCATGTCGGGAATTTATTCGTGCCCTTGTGGAAGAATTGAGAAGTAGCGCGTTGCGCAACAGATGCCCCTCGATTGATCGATCGACCACAGACCCTGAAGCGAAAGAAATGTGCTTTTCAACATTGCAAGGGACGAAATAAAACTTCTGCAAGCTGTGAGGGATGTCAGAAACCAATTTGTGGTAAGTGTGTTGATGTCACCATCAAGCACGTATATTGTATTACTTGTGCTAATGTCTAAATAACTTTGGAACACATTTATATGCTTATTTAGGAATTATGTTTTTTATTTTCTCTCTTTCAAACATGTTGTGCGCTAATTTCTATTATTTGTATTTTTATTTTTTGTTTATTTTCTTATCAATTTTATTGTGTAATATTATATATATATTATTAAATCTATTGTATTTGTGTACTATTGTGTAGTAAAATATTTTGAATTATACATTGTCATTTATATACTGTCATTTCAAAAGAATGTAAAAATTGGGATAAACGATCTCTAAAAACTAAATAACTAAAAAAGAAAAAGTTATAAAACCTTTGAAAACTTTTATATTTTTCAATTTAAACCTCATTTATCATTTAAAAAATATATTTATTTTAATATGGCTTGAATTTCTCATGGGGGTCAAATTGACACCAAACGGCGGTTTTAGGTATGTCCAAAATCCGGCTGTTCTAGTGTTAATAATGAATTTTAAACAATTGAAATCAAAATAACTTTAGAATTTTTTTTTATAAAAAAAAACAATTTGTCATTATACTATACATAAAGTATGGTGTGAATTTTATTAAATATAGCGTTTATCAGTTTCCAAACAGTATTTTCTAAGAAAAGTTACAGTGCTTCAAAAGACTTATGATACTACGCTTTATATTACAGGCTATATTTCCAAAATTCCTTTTAATAATTCATAAATTTTTTTCAAATAATATTTCTACTAAAATCTTGTACATTACCCCTGTAGATAGGAAACATACCTGACAATTCTTTCGAAGTTAACCCTGCATCGGGCAATGGTAAAATTCTTACCACTTTATTTTTATTAACCCATTCCTGCCCACCACCTTTTGCGCAAATTTTATTTGGTTGGCACCACTATTTTTAAAAGAATTAAGTTTAGAGCTCATTAATTACGAAAATGTTTCAATTAAATAAAATATAGATTGCTGTTCTTTTTTACCGGTGTCAAAAACAGTGCTACATGCACCTTTTGAAGCGTTCCTAAAAAGGGACGCTAGCACTAATGGGTTAAAAACTGATTGATTCGGAAATGCCGGAATTTTGAGCGACATAATTTGTATTTATATTAACCTGACGAAAATTGACTTTTTATTTTGAAATAAATTTCTTTATAGATTCTGGTGGCAATTAATCTTTTATCATGTTAGCGAAAGAATGGATTTGCCCGATAAAGAGTTAAAGGTCCCCTTTTGAAGTTTGAAGGGTTTCTCGAGATGGTTATTAACAGTAATATTAAAACCATATTAAAACTTAGAACGACTGAACATTTTACTCAAGTTTAATAATAACATTTCTCACAAGAATTTTTATTCAAAACTATTTAATTGATTTATTTAACGTTAATCTGCGCGGATTAAATTAAAATTTTTCGAAGAAAAAATTTCTGGTTCGAATTCAAATTTAATCACATGGTTGGAGTCGAATAGACTCCTTCCGGGCGTTCTAGACATAAAACCCATTCAACCCTTCTAATTTCCTTCTACTTAACCCATTAACGCCCAGCGTCCTCGTTTGAGGACGGTTACAAAATCAGTAGGAAAGCGGTTTTCCCACCAGTAAAGAGGAAGAAAAATATATGCCTTATTTCACGAGACAGAATCCTTTATAAATTTAGATAAAAGTTAATTTGCTTTTAAAAGTGGTGGGGAATACAAAATTTAAATTTTAGCGAAGGAAATAATTCGGGCGTTTATGGGTTAATTCCGAAATGTCACAATGGTACCGGAATATTCGACCAAATTTATTTGAAAAAAAATTAATGCTCTCTCCTTTTTATTTTATTTATTTAATTTTTCGTATATCATAAACCGAAACTTTTTCTTGCAAAATACTGGTGCAAACGAGACATTTGGAATTATGAAGTAATTTGTATACTAGAGCTCAAACGGTTTATCAAGTTGGAAATTATAAATCAAAAGTAGCAAATGTGGTGTGTTCAAACTTATAACTAGTTTTATATGTATTAGGATCTTGGTGCGATACCTGTTGCATTCTTATGCAAGAATTCACAAATACAAAATTTAATACGATTATTTATATTAAGTTGAGTACCGCGGAAATAACATGATTCCATCTTAAATAGGGCATACCCTAATTTCCTACGTATAATCCGCGGATCAAACAATCATTTTTCGACCCAGAAATTTTATTGGGTTGGGGAAAAAGTAAATTCATTTTTTCCCTATAGATAGCTTTAAAGTCGCATATCTCGAGTAATACTTACTCAGTTAAGTCATACTATACAGCGTTTGAAAGATAACAGTCTCTACAAAATTTTAGATATAAAGGTAGCGTCATCTGTTTAACCAGTCAAAAGTTATTGCGTTTTAAAAATAGACATTTCAGAAGATCATTTTCGTCACATTTTAGTCTTTTGCTTCCAAAAAGGGAAAAATTGGCGCAGGCTCACCGAAACTTGTGTGGCATTTACGGTGATCAGTGCTTAAGTAAACGCCAAAGTCAGAATAGGTTTGCTCGTTTTTCTTCCGAAAATTTCGATGTTATAGATGAACCTTTCCCTAGCCGGCTAGTAATTTGAAAAATTCGATGAAATTTGAAAAACAATCCAGGTAGACTGACATATTTCTTCCCACGACATTGCTACGGAACTAAAAATCAACCATAAACCACTTTTGAACCATTTACATAAAACTGGATACCAAAAGAAACTCGATACTTGGGTTCCCCATAAACTTACAGTGAAAATTTAATGGACAGAGTTTTCATTTGTGAATTGCGACTGAAACTGTATGAAATCGTGCCATTTTGGAAACAAATCATTACGGGTGATGAAAAGGGAATCACGTATAACAACAATGTGCTAAAAAGATCGTGATCGAAGCTTCACAAACGGTGGCAAAGCCCGGATTGATGCCTACGAAAGTGATTCTGAGTGTTTGGTAGGATTGGAAAGGAATTTTCCATCATGAGCTGCTCAAACCTGGCCAAATCATCAATTCAACTATTTTTTGTAAACAACTAATGCGATTGAAGCAGGCAATTAAAAAACCCTGTCAAAACTGATCGAAAGGAAAGGCGCTGTCTTCCATCACGACAACGCTAAACCACACGCATCTTTAGTCACTCGGCAAAAACTGAAAGAGCTTTGTTGGGAAGTTTTGATGAACCCACCGTATAGTCCGAACCTGGATCCGACGGATTGCCATTTGTTCCGCCCTAAGCGGTACTCTCTTGAAGGTGTTAACCTGGCTTCAAAAAAGGCTTGTGAAAATCACCTTGTTCAGTTTTTTGCCCAGAACTCTCAGAAATTCTACAGTGACGGACTTATTGTTTTACCAGAAAAATGGCAAAAGGCCATCAAACAAAATAGCACATAAATTTTGATTAGTTTTTTTTTTATTTATATAAATAAATTCACTTTGAAAAACACGAAAAAATGCGATCACAATTTTTACTCAACTCAATATTAAATAATATATAACTTTTCAGATCGCCATAAATATTTGCTTTCATTTACAAAATAAAATTTCGGGGTCGAAAAAGAATTGTTTGATCCGCGGATTATAGGCAGGAAATTAGGGTAATAACCGTGACAACCTAGAATCATTACAAATCATGGGATATCATTGAATTTATTACGTATGATAGGATATAAGTGGATCAAGAAAATTTTTATTAATATCTTTATATTCTTTAATTTGATTTTTATAAAATTTGAAAAAACTCGAGACAAAATTTTCCAACAAATATGTATAGTAAATTTCAAACATGTGGTTGTGTAGTTTTAGCTCTTTCATCTGGGGACAGTCGGACAGAAAAACTAACTGTCGAAAGGACGACTACAGGTGCTACGTATTTATAAAATTAAGTACACATCTAAAATAGGAAAAAAAAAAATTCCAATAAAACACACGATTTTTTTTTTCAAAATGTTAACGAAAATGCGATACAGTGATAATATAAACCTTTTCTGTTGTTAGTATCGCATGCATTTGTAGAGATTTTATAACTTAGTTTGGCAATAATTCTTTAGTAATACTAATAAATTCTCGAGGTCCGCTATTATCAGGACAAATCACAATTTCCTATCACAGATTTTTAAAATATGTACGCGAATTTTCGTCGTATAAATGATCAGATGAAATAAATGTGATTTTTTCATAGTCTCCCAGTACCTGTTAATTTTTTAAACTATTAATTCCGAAAAAAAAAAATGCAAATAAAAAGGAAATAAACTTTTTTTGTTATTTTAAAACTGTAATTTAGCAAAATAGAGAATGTCAAATAAATTTCATGTAATTACGTGAGAAAAATTTTAATCTGAAAATAGCTGCTAAATCCACCTATAACAGATTTAATATATTAGACTGTAGGGTGTTTGACATTTTCCAAAATAGTTATTAATTTAGTCTCTAAAATATATATTAAAATGGGCATAAGGAAAACAGCAGTCTTATTCGCATTTTAAAAGCGTGCATCCTATTACGAAAAATCATGTTGTAAGTTGTTCTATTTTAGAGTTTTTGTAAGATAGATTTCATTTAAAGTATCTTCCTTGTGTAAAAATAAATAAAAACCATGGACGATTTTTTAATTATTAAAGTTTTTTATGAGTAAAAGTTATGTAGAATTTAGCATTCTACATATCTCGTTATTTTTTTTTTCAAAATATTCTAAACCATTTTTTTTAAATGAAATTCTTCAAAGCGGCAGCGAATTTTCAGTAAAACCGCAAAAAAAGGGGGTGACCAGTAAGAAAAATAAAATTATGTGATTACTTGGTGTACTGTGATACAATAATTTCCCCAACGAATATATTCTAGAATAAAATCCTAGAGATAGTCAAACTATAAGAGATGATTCGTTACTGTGTATAAAAACTTCTTGAATGGAATGTTTAGGATCAAAGGCGCATCAGAACCACATAGTAGTCTGGGGTCGAAACCGACAGTCAGTCTTTCCAGTTTGACGGAATTTTTATTAAAACATTCAGACCAGAAAATCGAACTGACAACTTTTGCTTTTGTTAATAGTAGATGACGTTTAGTAATCGGAAAATTAAAAATTTGAATGCTTTTGGAATGAATTTGCAAATTTTTAATTAAAACTTTCACAAAATTGAAAACACTGATTGTCGTTTCCGATCCGGGTATGTGATTCAGATTCCTCTTTGAAGAACTATTCCCAAGCGAAAAAAAATTGTACGTGTGGTAGCAAAACATTCTGTATATAAAGGCAGGGACCGCAACGGTAGGATGTTTTTTTATTTATTAGAACAATATTTATATGCTATGATCTTGGTGGTAAAAGATTTAAACGTGTGAAATAGAAATATATTATGAATATTGTTTCAAAGTAGTGGTGGAATGAAGAAAGTTTTGTCTTATTACTGAAGCCCTGTGTAAAATATCCTGCGTTTAAGCTTTAAATGCACCGTGTAAATGCGAGTTATGTATATTTTATTTCTTTTTGCCATTTGACGCTTTCTATTGCAACTTTAGTGAACTTATATATGTCAGTTATGAGTGATAATATGCATTTTATGTTGCTAAGTCCGCTTTTGTTCTGATTTGTTACAACGCGGATTTTTGATAGTCTTATGTCTATACTGCTTCTTATGTGCTCAGCTGACATTTTATTCTTTATCTTTCTAAAGTAGTAATTAATAATTTTGGAAATTATCAAAAGCTTTATATAATTTATTATATCCAACCGAAACAATATTTTTACTATTTTTCTAGTAAATAATTAACTGAAAAATACACAAATATAAAATGTTTCAGAAATAAATAAAAAAGTCACGTATTAAAGGGTTAATAAGAGTCCTTATAGACCAGAAATTCTCGATTAGAACGGCAGTGATTTTTAAAATTACTTTCAATTACTGAAAATTTATTATAAAAGTACAAAAGTAATTAATAAAAGTTTCATTTCTTCAGTAAAATCTGTAAGAAATGTAACCGACTTTGACACCAACTTACAATAGCTCACAGTTTATTCAAACCTTCTCATGATAACTTGATCCTAAGATACACACTGCAAAAGTGTTTCATCAATTTGAAAATATGTATTAACATTTAAATAGAACGAACCGCATTTTTTTTAAGAGTTATTTGCGTCTGGATCTCTAGAAGCATATTTGCCGCATATATAGTAGTTTCATCGTGGTGATACAGTTTAACGCCTGGAAAACCATGGCTTCTTGCCAACATCAATGTATGGATCAGGTATTAAGCTAAAAAGTAAGTTACATGAAACAGAAAATAAGCTGGCGTTAACGAAGATTTTTTAGCGATAGTGGGAGTAAGTGGCGTATTAAATAAAATGCGTTTGTTTCAAATGAAATATTAGTTCCGTAAAAGTTTTTTTTAAGTTTTTAAACTGCTATTGTTTTCATTTTCAATTCAAAGTCGTAAAGAAAATTTAGTATCTTGATATTTAAAAAGATTAAAATTTTATGGGTGGCTATCAAAATGCGTATGATTTTAACCTTCCTACCCTGTTGAAATTTCACTCAAACTTGATTAAAATATTTGACACCAGAATTTTTATTTAAATCCATTTAACATACTTATTTAACTTAAATCTTTGTATTATTTATTTAATTTACTTTATGAAAAATTTTCTGGTTTGAATAGAATGAAACGCATTATAGGACTGGGTCGATTAGACCCATTCAGGGTAGGAAGGTTAATACACAACGAAAAAAATCGAAATGCAAAATAATAAATATATTTCAATTATTAAGAATAAACTAATTTCTATTGAATTATTAAAAAATAAACAAATAAATGTTTAACTTGAAAGGGAATGGTTATTAATAAACTATATATTTAATAAGGAGAGATGAAAGCGCTCCGAACCAAATGATTGAATTCACCCTAAAATTTAATAGTATTTTTTGATTTATTAAATTTAAGAAATTATGCCATCAAAAAAGATAGATAACTGCAAATAGAAATCGAAAAAGCTTTTAAAAAATTTATATATTGTAGTACATATAATTATTTGGAAACAATTTTATATATAATTATGGATTTTTTATAATTATGGATTGCCCTTCCGATCACATGTTCTGAACTTCTTCCATAGCACATCTGATTGTTTTAGTGTATGGGCAAATAACGGATTGTGGCACATCATCACAACCTTTTCACAAGCAATGTAATTATCGTGATAAAAAGTTCAATATCACTTCAATTTACGAATAATATACTTCGAAATAAGTAAATTCATTCCTTCATGTACCTTATAAAACCTAATTATTTGTTGACAAAATTCTGGCCATCATTTTGAAGTTTTGAATGTAAATGAATGCGGATATATAATGCATGTCCGCTCAGTGAGTTAAAAACTATGTTTCTGATACATTACTATTTCATTGAAAGTATTTTAAATAAAGAACTACAATTTTTGTCATAGTAGTATTTGATAAAAACTATTCTTAATGTAAAGACATTGTTTAACCAGTATTGGCTATTCGTTCGCTGTATTTCTCATAATTGCAGCATTGGCGTAATATTGATTTGTAATTACTGTAGTGTCACGTAGTATAGTATCAAATTATAAAGACATTATCTTATTTCACCGCTCAGATGGTATTGTCAAGTAATACGAATTGCATTAATATTATTAGTGCAATTTTTTGCTAAAATCATTCGGTATATGCCATGCGTTCAGTATATGCCATGCATAATCATTGCGTTAAAATTGTATGCATATTATTTTTTCCTTTACTTTTGTAGTGAATTGCGGATGCTTTTTTGGAGAACTATTACTGTTGAAATTCCATTAATTACTATCCTATTTCCATCACATTGGAATTTTAGAAAATTTTAATCTTTCTCCGATAAAGATAAGTCACCAAATGATTTAATTGCGGCAGGAATCCCATATAATAGAACGGTTTCAATCTTGAATATTAATGATTATTCCACATAACACTATAAATATGTTTAAAAGTGCAATAAAAATAGGTATCAGGGTCAGTGCTTTGAAGAAATATTTTTAAAACTAAGATGAAGACTTTTTTAAAAACTGAAACTAACAGTACAATTTTATATATACATTGAGTATAATTAAATTTCATATGTATGCTTATTTCAGGGCCCCTTAACCTCTTCAGACTTGAGGTACACAAATGTGTACCTCTATTATTTTCCTCATAAAAACTAAACTGTTTGAAATTTTTGCATTTTTACTTTACTTCTATAAAGCTGAATGATTTTTGCTTTAAAATAAAACCAATAAATGTCAGCACTGATGAATATTACCTCATAAAATAAATATTATTTTCATCCGAGTTTCGAAAATAACTTCAAGACATTGTGATCAAGAAAGTAAGAAATATTCCTGATTATTTAACTTAAATGCTTTTCAATAAAAAAAAATTGAGGATTTGTTTTTCATTCACTTTTTTAAAGACTTTAATTTTGTTATTGCGTAAATTTATATTGCTGATAATTAAACTGGTGTTTTAAGGAGATTAGTAATTTTATATCCATATTTGTAAACTTAAATCGGATTATGCAAATATGGATTATTCGATTATGCAAAAACAATAAATATATATTTGTAGAGTTATTTTATGCTCAGGTCTGAAGAGGTTAATAGTCCACATTTCGAATAATAGTATTTTATAAGAATATTTGTTAATATATTTGTTAATTTTTTCAAATCTTGCACAATTCTGAGGTTAATTTTAGCGCTGAGGTTAATTTTAGTGATGTTGTAGAAACATACTATGAAGTTTTCTGATAAAAAATATCGGCATTCAATTGGGGGCCATTTGGAAGCGTTGTAATTTAATTTGCGGATTAATTCCAATTCTTTTTCCAAGAGTCACATAGGGTTATCCCACTTCTACCAAACATTTTAAACATTAATTTCTTTCCTACACAATTGCAGAAAATACTGCAAATTCTACGAACAAATCAGATATTTAAGAATTTAGTGCTTTAAAAATGTAATAGAAATTCCCTTATTACTAATAGCTGTGCCAGACTACTTGGAATTTTCAAGGATGGTTGTTTGTATTTGAAACGGCCAATTATCAGCACGAAGGATAAACGCCCAAAGGGGGGGGGGAGACCCTGCATGGGGCGTCTTTTTAAGGGATCCTAACCCGTATTTACAGAAAGAAATCCAAGGTTAGAAGAAAACCACTGGCAACACCGAACGATTAAGCCTACGGCACGATTAGACTCGAACCCAGCCCCTGCAGTGTACCAGTTTCGAGAGCAGAACCTCTCAGCCACTGGTGAGGCTTCAAAATTTCAACGAGTGTGAGAACCTTGGTAACATAAATGACATAAAGATGCAACATATTTTTCTTCTAAAATTATGCGCCCTCATTTAAACTTTTAAGACCCAGCTCTCACGATCATGCGAGTTAGACATTCACTTTTCTTCTGAGTCGTATGTAACAGTCATATGTAATAAAATCCCAAATCGTACGACCGTTCTGGTTTGCAGAAAGAGCATAATTTTTTATCAACATATGGCAGTTGTAAGTTCTCGTTTTACTTCCAGTCTGCAAGATTAGCTTTGTTTACAAGTAAAAGGGATATGGCTCATCGTTTCTTAACGGGTTAAAGGTAAATTGTTACAAGGTAATAAAACAGTTGCTTCATTCTTGAAAAAATAATTTAAAAAATGTATATGGTACATATGACTCAACCTACAAACATTAACTAAACTGAAAGTGCCAACCGGACACTGAGAAATGTATAAAGTTGAAAATTGTCACAAAAAAATGCTCAAAACGCAGCACATTTCCTCGAATACAAGTGGCCGTCCCCGTCTTCTCAAAGCCAAGTTACGAAACAGTAAAACATTTTCTATTTGGTTTATGAATATTTTGGTCTTTCAAAGCTTCGCAGACTTAATTTAAGTTTGTTATAGCAAAATAATGTCCAAATTAAATAAACTGTTTTTACATGCAACGGCATAAATACAAAGCAAATTTCCATTGCTAAATTGTTTTCAAAAGCATAGTTTTCAAAGCTATCTGGAAAAAGAATCCTATCTATGTCGGATTTTGTACAGCCTTTAAAATTTCATATTGCACGAATTTCTGAGTATAGTCTACTATATATACATTTATTATTCATTCAGTTTTTCATGAATTCATTTTTTTAATCATTTTACAGAACACCATTTCATTTTAACTGAAAGGAAAGTCTTTATGTTACTTCGTAGGAACTAGAAAAAAAAAGTTTATAGGGCAGGCAAAATGAAACGACCGAATTAAGCTGATGATGAATTAAAATTTACGAGTTATTTGTAGATATATATAAACACACACACACGCACATGGTTGTAAAACATTTACGCGTTCTGCTTAATTATCTATGGAGAAACTGATTACAGATAAAACATTGTTAAATATGCGAGTTTTATATAGA
This sequence comes from Maratus speculifer, assembly GCA_964019185.1. NCBI lineage: Eukaryota > Metazoa > Arthropoda > Arachnida > Araneae > Salticidae > Maratus > Maratus speculifer. Next base: position 272,420,937 of record OZ025299.1, read on the forward strand.
AAAAGAAAGATAATTATATCATTGAAAGACTCTGTAATGTTTTTAAGTAGTGTGTTATTACATTGTTAAACTAATGTACAAAGTGGGAATTGATATTTTTCCAATGGTGGGAAAAATAATAAAAAAGGAACATATAAACCATTTTCATGCATTATTAAAATGTGTGCATTTGTGTCAATTTTTTTTTGCGCCAAGAAATATATAATGTCTTATATGTAAGTTGTTTTACATTTATTGCATTTTTTCACCATTTTTTATTCGATTTACTTAGCTTTTTAAGAATTAATTAGGCTCGTTTGTACATGAATTTATGTGGTAAAAAATTGACATTATGTTTCAACATTAATAAAACTAAAATAGAAATAACCAATATAAATTTTTCATCATAGATAGTAAACTTTCGTATCTTTTTAAAATCAATTAAACACACTTAACAAGAGAATGTAATTATTTTTTCTTCTACATCACATTTTCTTTATTTTGATTATTAAGTAAATTTTATAGATTCATTTGACTTTAAAAAAAGCAGAAGCTTGAAAAAAAATGTCTAATTATTTCAATACTTGAACCGATTCGTATTTCAAAAATTTCATCTATCGTTTAGTACGCCTCTATTGTTTTTGGAAGATACTTGATAACAATGCTGATACAAAAAGTACAAATAGCAAGTATTTTCAACGTAAAAGAATTTCAAATTTCAGCAAAACACCCAAAAAGTTTGAACGATAGGAAATGGTTTTTAAAGAAGATTATGAACATTTAGAAGTAGAAAACTCAGAAATATATAATGCATTCCATGCATAAATTGGAATGAAGTGGCAATAATGCCCGTCAGTGATAAACTTTCAAATCACTTCAAAAGCAATGAAATAGGATTGAAAGAATCTCCAATCTAAACCTCCCCTGAAGGTACAAAAACTTTTAGCAAGACAATCTCTTTCCTAATTCAGTTTAAAAAAATAAAACATAGAATTGTTTGAAAATGTACCGGAAATAACATAAAATGGGATGTTTTGATAAGTGTTTTTTCGCGATTTTTTGTCTTTTCTGAAAGTATGCGCTTAAAATATTTAAGATGTAATTGAAATCCGTAAAGTTTCGAAAAATACTGCATTTGACTTGCGAATGTAATAAAGGATTTAAAAGAAAACATCGCATAAAATGTTATAGTTAAAAAGGAAAATTCCGAATTTTTTTATTTAATATGTCTCTAAAACATAAATTCCAGATTATTACTGCTAAAAAATGTGTGACCGAGATTCCCTGTGAAATATATTTACAAATTTGTTGTGCAAAAAAATTAGAATAGATTCTAATAACACATGCATTATATGTAAAAAGTATTGGGAATTGTTAAAAAAAAGACAAAAAAAAACTTAATTCATCAAAATTTATTTTGTCACCTTCAAAGTAGGCCCCATCGAGTTCAATACAACTCAGCACAGAATCCAATCTTCCATACATTTTTCGTAGGCAGACTGCGGTATGACCTATAGCTCTTTTAGCAAATTTCTTTTTAGGTCTTCAATCGACTAACTCCCTTCTTTCGAAGAGATAATTTTGAACAAGAAAAATCACACAGAGCGTTATGAAGCTAGTATGGTGCTGGGTTGATGACATTCGTTGAGTTTAGGACCAAAACATTTCTTGAACGATAGAGCAAAAGTGAACTCTTTCGGTACCATTCGTGTGGCGATGTGTATCATTCTCAAATTATTAGTGGTAAAGTTCTGAGTGGATTTAAAAGATGTGTTCCTCTTTCTTCAACCGATTTACAAATTCGGAGCCCAGAGCGCAGATGATTACGGTGGGACCCCTGGCACCGATATTTACAAGGGGATTGACTAAAAGAAGCAAAAACATAGTTATTAAAATAACCACTATCGACTTTAAAATATCCATTGAAAATTAAACATGATAATTAATAACTTATTTTAAAATAATTATGAAATTTAAATGAATACATGTTTTATAATAAACTGTGTGGTGCTAATTATATTTTCTTATGTAAGTCTATATATCTGAAAATATAAAGTATGCAAAAACTGATAATAAAATTATAACAATCCTAACCTACAATTAATTAAAGTAATAGGTGTTCTACAGCATGCAAGTTACCCTCACCAACGCTCAAATAATCTGAAAATAACAGGAAAAGGATTAAAAAAGAATTAATTCTACAGTATATTTTTAAAGTGATAAAGAAAAAACAAAACATTCACTATAATACATATAGTAATAAATGGTTATTTAAAACAAACTATGTCACATCATAAAAATACAATATGACTATAACAGAATGTAGGAATGAAATGTAAAATTTCATTGGATATTAAAACTAGGTAACATTTTGGACAATATTTGAAAAATCTTCAGTAGCATTTGTGGGCCCCTGAAAAACAGGGGTCTTGGGTCCGTGTCCCGAATGCCCTGCCGTAAATTTGACACTTTCCCCTCTTGACCAATTCTATGACTCATACGAGAATTTCTAAGCATAACCTTTTTGTTTGTATTCATATTTGAGGCATTTGTATACTTTGAATGTTGACCAAAACAATGTAAATCAACTACCACATCTTGGCTCTCTTTGGATGCTTTGTAACATTCGTATGTTTGTGTTTATGACATGCATGATTCCTCCCATTCGTCTGCAATTCATCAAATGATTTTTTTAAACGCAAAATTTAAGTCAAGTTCTTCGTTCAGTTATTTTTTCCATTATAAAAAAAAACGCACAGCGCATATATATATATATATATATATATATATGTATATATATAATCGTGATATCTTTAATGCGTGTCTTTTAAATGATTAATTCCGTGTATTTTTACATACAATGACATATTATTCAGAAAATCAAAGTTTGAAATATTTACAAAAACCTATGATGTTTTTCAGAATGTAGTGGTGTCCTGTTTATACATATTTATAGATATTGTATTCTAAAAATTATTTACCGAATTTTTTTTTATTGAAATGCAATATTTCAAAACTCAAGACTCAATTGGCAAAAAAAATATTGTTTAAAATCTACTCAATATACCGTAATAGAAAATAAAGAATGAAAAGGTAATTTCAATTGTAATTATGATTACACATTCTTCTGCACATAGTATTTTAAATAAAAATGTATTAAAAAATACTTAATCTATAAGTGACAGAGTTTACGAACGTTTAAGAATAAAGAAAGAATAGTTATATAAGCCATAAACGCAGCTACCAAATGAACAAAAACTAAATAGGTAAAAACAGACCTAATAAAATACATTTCAGTAAATTATCAATAGATTATAACAGAAATGGGGTTCTTCATCATTTCATTTACTTATTCATGAGGTTTTTCAATAATAAGGATTTTAATTAAATCATTAATCATATATATATTTTCCCTAAAATGAAAAATCACTTAAATGCCCCTAAAATATCTTTTATCCAATATATTTTATATTAGATTGAATTGAAATTAGAAATTTAGATTTATTTCTAAATTTAGCAGAAGTATTGTGCGCTGTAAAAAAATCTAAATGACTTTATATACGAAAATATAACATAAAAGCACCATCTAATAGCTTTATTTTACCAAAAGAGCCACTAAAACGTTTTTTTGCTAATAAATTTTTCTTTACAATAGAAAGTATCTTATCATTTATATACAATGTCATTTCGTCAACCTGCTTCTAGTTTTAATTATTCAAATTGCGGATATCGAACAAGTTTATATCCGACTTTAACCGTTCTAATATTTCGTTTTATAAAAATTTCGTTTTTTGATCAATTGTCGTCTGTTAATAATTCTTTTTATGCTTAATTAATCCAATAGGACGGATGCGGAGTGTTTTGAAACCCTAAAACCACGCCAGTGTATTAATCATTTTTACTTTATCATCAATAAATGTAAATTATAATCTTCAACTTATTTAGCTGGAAAATATAATTACAAATTCTTCGGTTAAAATGAGTTGAGATTATTTTTTAAAAAGTAGTGGTGACAATTGTAAAAAACAACTATGTGCGTATCTGGTCCAGCGCGCATCCTCCCGGGTTAAATTCGTGCTTTTATATCCACTCCTACATTTCAATTCTTTTTAAAAGGAAAGAAGATTTATGCAACGCATGCTTATTAACAAAGTTTCGAATGTTTAAAAAACATTTAAAATATAACTGGCCTTTCAAAAAACAGAATCGTTCAACCTGCAATTTACATTAGACTGAATTTCTTTTTCTATCGCAAGAAGGTAATTATCATTTATCACTTTAGCTTTTATGTTATATGTAAAAGAATTTATAGTGTTAATTACAGCAGAAAACAACTTAGCATGTTAAAAATCTGCAGAAAACTATCATAGACTGGAAAACCTATTTATTTCTAAAATCAGATTTGAAACATTTTCGTAAAATTAACATTGCCGCAAAATTAATTTTTTTTTTCGAAATACAGGGTGTTCTAAAAAATGTGTATACCTTGAAAATTTTATTTTAAAAAATGATTTCACACACGACAAAATTAGCCACAACAATAGATAGAATAACTCAAAAAGATTTTTCTGCTGCCTAAATAAGCTTCAACGTTATAGCTTTTCGTAGCACGAATAACATCGAGCCAATATTTAAATTAAAATAATTAACGTTTTAGTGAGCTCATGTCAATCTATTGATAGTTTCTTTCAGTTTAAACATCGGATTTTTTCTTGATAAATCACTCGACACACTGAGCTTTCTTGAAGTTTTTTAAATAACTGAAATCTTAAATCATTATTTATGTATTCAGCGGCACCATCTGTAACCCACAACATATTGCAGAAAAAAATCATTTACTCTATTCTATTTAACTATTGCTGTAGTTAAGTTTTTAGTTAGTATACATTAAAGTTTTTCTCATGCCACATACATAAATAAACTATAGTCCTCTTAAAAATCGCATTTTTAGCCACCACTATTTTTATGAAATTATTTTAATGGCTGATTGCTATAAATATTTCAATAAAAGACCCATCATGAAATTACCGCACACTGAATACTAGGTTTGAGCAGTGTTGCCAGTGGGCTACTTTTTTAAAATTCAGGTTTCTCGATTGGCACTACTTTTTTGAAACTGTAAATTACCTTTTGTTTTTGCCTTAATTATCATGACATTGAATAAGGCATATTTTATCATTTGTAAAATGTGATGCCAGTCAAGAATCTGAATTTAAAAAAAGTAGCCCATCTGACAACACTGGGTTTGAGTGTTGGCACAAAAATGGCGGCTGTGATAGGTGGAATTTTTTTCGTTCTTATACAGTCCCGTAAATTTCGACATCAGTAATTTCTTAGTTTCCTTTACCTTGTTTAACCTCAGAAAACTAAAGCTGTAAAACTGATTTGATATTATTAGTTTGAAAATTAATGGACCGTACATTTACTCAAGGTTCGTACAGATACCATTTTTTTGCAAATGAAATACCAGTACATTTTATAGAAAAAATAAATCAGCTTCAAATGCTCAAAATTTCAAATTACTTATTGAGAGATTTTCCATAAGAAAATACTGGTACCGAAGAGTTTCCAGGTCTTAAAATTCCAGGATCAGTACTAAATCTTTTATTGAATATAATCCGCCCTCGGTAGCCGCCATTTTCATGCCAGCGCTATAGCTTAGTATTTAGGGGGCGGAGTATGAAGTGAGTATTCGTGATATTTCCAAGATAAACCTAAACGAATTTTTCGTAAGGAAATAATGGGGCAATAAGACTCGATTTCGTCTCCATAAAAGAAGATTACTGCGACATTCGAAACTACAAACCTCTGACATTTTATGATAGCGAATTTAGTCTTATTATCCGTTAATATAGAAATTTACACAGCTAGTTATTTGTTGTTTTAATTGAAATGATACATACGTTTGTTTTAAATTTGCATTTAATTGTTTAAATTAAATTGTTTGTCAACTACACGAATCAGTCAACATTACTCTAGTTTTTAGATTAATTCATCTAAGGATTTTAGAAGATAGCGGAAATATTTCCAATATAGGGTCCAACTTAAGATATTATTTTAAATTCTGTAAAAATATCTTGCTAAATAAAGAAAAAATTCTGAAAATCCCTGAGTCTTGTTGATTACATTAAAAAGTGATAAATTTACTCGTACCGGGTGTTCCAAAAATAACCGGTGGATTTTAAAATTCAATAACTTGAAAACGGTGACAGCTATTAAAATTTTTTTTGCAGGAGGGTAATGTATGATGTCAGTAGTTTTTTCGCCGTGATTTTTTATTTTTGTTCGGATTTCAAACAATAGATGGCGCTGACGCCGATTGGCGGTCAGTCGAAACTGGCGTCACTCAGCATTGATGATACGGAAGGAGATTAAGGCTATGGAGTGCGTCTCATTTGCTAGTACAATCTTGCTCTCAGGCCCCCAATTCTGAACTCTTTCGATAAGATTTCAATGGAATGCGTTGTTGCCATGGAAATAACAGATTCTTCGATAGTGGAATACAGCGTTCAAAAGTGGGCATAAATTTCGCACGCAGTTTGCAGGAAATTTTGAATTTATGAGTATTTTTTATTTTTTTTTATTTTTTTTTTATCCCGGATTAAATTACTTTTTATGGCATCATTTAAAGAATATTTTATGCATCGTATTTTAAATTTAGGTAAAGAGTTTTTTTTTTTTTTTATTTGTTAAAAATTTTATAACTTTTGTGATATTATAAGAAATTTTAGATCCTTTAACTATTTTTTTAAAAATTCCAGTAGGAAAGTTCGGAATTTTATAACTTAGTTTAAAATTTCATTCCAAACTAAAATTTTGGAAATTTTAACTACCGTAATTTCGGGTGTATAAGCCGCGGATCAAACAATTCGTTTTGGACGCAGAAATCTTATTTAGTGATTGTAGACAAATATTTACAGCGATTTAACTAGTTATATTTGTTTCTTAAAAATTTCTGTGTCGAAAAAGAATTGTTTGATCTGCGGCTTATACACCCGAAATTACGGTAAATTTCTAAATGGGTTTGATAAAATTCCCATAAATACGCATAAATGTAAAATAGCCTTCAAACTCGAATTCAGCTTATTATATTCATGCCCAATTCCGAACACTATTTTTCTATTGAAGAGTATGTTATTTCCATGACAACAATACATTCTATTGAAATCATATGAAATGGGTTCAGAATTGGGTTCTAAGAGCAAGATTGTAGCAAAATATCGTCACCAACACTGTTAAAATTTTAAACTTTTGCTGCATCGTCACTCCATTGCTATTATAGAATGTCTCTATTTTGACCAAATAGAATGCTCCATAATACAGTGAAGTAATTATTTTCTATAAAAGCGGAGGTGTGATGATGCAGCAAAGGTTCCAAATTTTTAACAATGTAGTTTTAAAATGCGATGCATAAAATATTCTTTAAATCATTACGTAAGAAAGTAATTTTATCCGGGCAAATAAAACTTCATAAATTTAAAATCTTCTGCAAACTCAAATACTGTTTGCGAAATTTATACCCATTTCTGAACGCTGTATTCCACTATGGAAGAATCTGTTACTTCCATGGCAAAAATGCATTCCACTGAAATCAAATCGGATGAGACGCACTCCATATCCTTAATCTCCTTCCTTTGTATCAATGCTTAGTGAGGTCAGTTTTGGCTTCGAATGAGCGCCAATCGCCGTCAGCGCCATCTATTGTTTGAAATCCGAACTAAAATCAAAAATCATGGCGAAAAAATTCCTGACATCATATTACATAACCCTCCTGAAAAAAAATTTTTAATAGCTGTCACAGTTTTCAAGTTATTGAATTTTAAAATCCACCGGTTATTTTTGGAACACCCGGTACTTGATATTAATATAGCAAGTACAGGGATGCAAGCACTGCGCCAGAAATGAGCTATTGACAACACTAAATTTTAAAAGTAATTCTGGCCTTATACAAAGACAAGATTGCTAATATTTACTAAAGCAAAGAATACTATTTAATTAACTTTAGTGGTTAAAATCACCATTTCTGGCGCAGCGCTTGCATCCCCGACAGTAATACCAAAAATGCAATATACATGCATATGCAATTCTCTCTCTTTCTCTCTCTCTCTCTCTCTATATATATTTATAGATATATGTACAGGGTGTCCCAGAATTTCGTGTGCAAACTTAGAGGGGTCTTAGAGAACATCGTTAGGATCCATAATTTCACAGGATTGCATAGGCAGAAATCAATAGGTGCGCTGTACGCGAGTTTTCAAGATCAGAACGTGTGACTTCCTCATTCAGACGCCGATTGGGTACTATTAAACTGAATCGTTTTTACAAACGTCGAGTTGACGGACATCCACTTTATCTACGGGCTAGCGGACGGAAATGGACGCACTGCTGTACGGTTCTATCGGGAAAGATATCCAACGAGGCTCCAACCAAATCATCAAATGTTCACTCTGGTGCATCAGAACCTTGCGGAGCGTGGATCCTTCGCAGCCACCATGCAACATACACAGAGGCCTCGAACACCGCGAACACCCGTATGCGAAAAGAATCTGCTGCATACAGTGGACGAAAATCCCAGTACCAGTGTACGGACGTTTGTCGCTGCGACCGGAACGTCTCGATCAACTGTCCATCGCGCATTGCAGGGTGAAGTCTTACACCCTTTCATCTTCAGATAATTCAATTATTGCAGCCGGATGATAAACTACGATGTGTCGCATTTGCACAGTGGTTTCTTCAGCAAAGTGCGGTCGACACGCAATTTTCCAGTTCAGTTATGTTCAGTGAGAAATCAACCTTTCAAGTAAAGGGGTGTTCAACACGCACAATGCCCATATGTTGGCCTTAGCCAACACACACGGAACCTGACTATGAGCCGCACAATAACGCTTCACTGTTTGTGTGTGGGGGACAACTTAGTCGGGTCATATATCTTACCACTTCAACTGGATGCTCAAAAGTATCCCGTCTTTCTTCAAAAGGTACTTCCAGAACTGCTTAACAATGTCCGAGCACATACACGGTGCGGAATGTGGTTCCAACATGATGGAGCTCCATCTCATTATGCAAGGTATGTAAGTGAACACTTGGACCTGGCATTTGGAATTGGGCATGGCGGTCCCGTACTTCAGCCTCCCAGATTGCCTGATTTATCTCCTCTTGATTATTGAAATGGACTTGGTGGCACGAATAGCTATCACTTCTGCTACGATCAGAGAAACGTCATAGGCGTTTTCGAAAATGTTCGGCAATCCATGTCGCGTAGGTGTCATGCGTGCATTTATGTCGATGGACGTAATTTCGGACACCTTCTGTGATGCATTTAATTAATACATTGTATTCTTTTGTTTTGTAATAGAGCATTTTACCCTAAATTCCGTGTTGTGGCCTTATTGTGTCTTTGTGTCTTTTATCACGTGAGGGTGACGTTTTCGCCTATGCTTTCCTGTGTAATTATGGATCCTAACGATGTTTTCTACTTTCCCTCCAAGTTCGTACATAAAGTTCTATGACACCCTGTATATAAACTTTTTATAAATAAATCCATTGCAACATAGGTATTTACCAAAAATTAAAAAAAAATCCAGTAAAATCCTACTGATAAACTAAATAAAATGACAATATATAATTGACAAAAACAGTAAAAAAATAGTGTATCAAATACAGGGTTCTCGCTGCTGCTTCCCATTGCGCCAAATCGCGAAAACATCTTCCATTTGGCGAGTAAAAAATCAATTAGACTCGCTAAATTGCGAGGGCTGAATTTCTGCTCTTTTTTGTGTGTATGTATGCCTATATAGTGCAGATTCTTATCCAAGTTGCAAAACGTTTTGATGCCATTTTACATGCTCAATCGCATCATGCCATTTACATTGTTCTATTTATAGATGCTGATTCAACAAAAGACAGAAACGATTATGCGATATATATTTATCTAATGTCAATCACCAACTGTGTACTGACGTCGAACCGATAAATACACAAGCAAAATTACTAGAATCAAGCTCCTCCTCTTTGCTATAATGCGGTGCTAAAATAATTAGTTCTTTACCATACTATTAATCAGTTGCATGGAAAATAATCATTGGCTGATCAATTTTTTATCAAGTCGAAATGTCTTTGCAATTTTTAACGTATGTTTTTACAACGGTAAATTAACGATAGCTATTTATAATTTTTATTTAGACTGGTAAACGAATGTCTGAAACTTTTACATATTTACTAGGTGACATTTAGAATGCACTCATTTGTAATATTCTTTGAATTTATTTTATAGTTTGTAGTTGAATTTATAAGAAATTAAGTACAAAACATTAGGTTATTTTAGAACATTGGAAAAACAGGGATGCAATAAGAGGTTAAAGATACATTTTTCAGTGTTTCACACCGAATCTATTATACTAACATTTCTTTACATTTTGCGACTATTTTTTATTTCTTGTTCGCCATATCGCTAATTTTGCTTAAAAAACAGCGAGAACCCTGATCAAATTTTATAACAATAGCAAAAATTTCAAATATTACAGATATGCAGCATAATAAAAAAGATGTTACAGCTAAATAAAGAAAGAACAATAAAAAGAATGAAAATGTACATAATTAGAATTAATCATCTTAACTTAATATTATTTAAAATAACTCCGTTCAAAAACTTCCCGCATTCTGAATGATGTAATTTGCTTCAACGCTGAAAACTTAAGCGTTACGTTATACATATTTCATAAAACTGTATTTAAAGATATGTTGCGATTGCAGTTTGCTCTCCTTCTTGGCGCGATTTTCAAAAATCGCCCAATGGCGCATTTTTGCGTACTAACTCCCGGAGCTACATCTCCGAGAGAGAGTACACAAAATTATTATTTGTTTTCTCTTCTCATACATTTTTAAACCAGTAACTATCTAGACAAATGCTTTAAATGTGAGAATAAATATTTGATCAGTTATTTTTCTCTTATTTTAACCTGTATTTTTGAGTAAAAATAAAAAAGTCCTTCCGGCAATGCCGGGAGGAAGAGGTAGCTTTCATATACTTATTTATTTATTTTAAGGTAAGTTACATTGTTCAAGAATACTAAGCTCAAATTAGTGGAAATAATCTTATAAAATTAGTGATTTTATAAGATTGAAACTAGTTTTTGTCAAGATTGAATATTAATAGGAATTTTTAGAAATTAGTCATCTTTTATTCAACCTGGTTTTATTTTAAGCGATTTAGAGAGTCACCAAATTCCACGATATCATAAAGTGTATGCCATTTTAAAGCAACATTGTGGATCGTTCAGATCAGACCGTTTCAAAATGTCAGCCATCAAAATTCAAAGTGCTATAACTCAGTCATTTTTTAAGATAGAGACAAAATAAAAAGTGTTCTGGAATCTTTGTTTTAAATTCTAACACGTAAAAGAAAAATATTTTTCAATTTTTAATTTTTTCGCATTTAATTTTAAATTTTAAATTTTTTAAAAAATTTCAAATGGCCACCATTTTGAAACAAAATGGTGTATGATGCTGGCCAACGAACTCGGTCGAGACATTTGTATGTACTATGTACATTCCAAGTTTCATTGAAATCGGTTCATAAATACGCGTGTTATCACGTGACAAAAATCAGATCGTTTCAAAATGTCAGCCATAAGAAAAATTCAAAGTGCTATAACTCAATCATTTTTTAAGATATAGACAAAATAAAAAGTGTTCTGGAATCTTTGTTTTATGTTCTAACACGTAAAAGGAAAATATTTTTCAACTTTTAATTTTTTCGCATTTAATTTTAAAATTTAAATTTTTTAAAAAATTTAAAATGGCCGCCATTTTGAAACAAAATGGCGGATGATGCTGACCAACGAACTCGGTTGAGACATTTGTATGTACTATGTACATACCAAGTTTCATTCCAATCGGTTCATAAATACGTTAGTTATCGCATGACAAAAATCAGATATATATATATTAGGGTGGACCTTATTTTTCAAGTTTCAAAATGTAATCTTCTCACCCTCTAAATTTGTTCCTTTTTATGAAAAAATAATTCTGGTAAAATATTAGCTCAATTGAACAATATTTAAAGGTAGCTCAATGATGTAGAAGTTTCCAATGTATGAGCAATGATAAACATATGCGTACTCGCATGCTATGTCATAGAAAATAAATTCTATCTTCTAAAATATTTTAAAATGCATTTAGCTTTACATTTTTAATCCTAGAAGGCAGTACTATGCACAATAATATTTAAAATAATAAACTGCATTTAGCAAATAGCAGTCTTTAAAGCCATTGAAGACTGGGGAATAGCAGATAATATACGTGCAATGTACTTTGACACTACCAGCTCAAACACTGGTTATAATTCTGGTGCATGTGTTCTTTTAGAACATAAATTGAAAAAATGAGCTCTTATCATTTGCTTGCAAACATCACATTATGGAGCTGATAATTAGTACTGTATTTGAAGTTTGCATGGGAGTCAAATCTTCACCTGAAGTTGCATTATTTAAACGCTTTCAGGAATAATGGAGCTTAATTGATAAAGATAAGTACGAAGCGGGAATTTCATTTGATGATGTTACAAATCTAGTAGAAGATATTAAGCAAGAGACTATCAACTATTCAAAGAAGTACCTAGAAGAGCAAAGTGAAACAAAGCTAAGAGGTGATTATAAGGAATTTTTAGAACTTGTAATTATGTTTCTAGTTGCTGTCCCAGAAAGGGGAATCAGATTTATGTCACCAGGTGCAATGCACCATGCCCGTTGGATGTCCAAAGTAATATATTGTCTCAAGATCTGGATGTTCAAGACTCAGTTTAAATTAACTGTAAAAGAGGAAGAAGGTATACGTGATAGGTATGTTTCTACAGTCCGTGTATACTTGAAAGCTTGTATCACTGCACCCCAAGCTTCATGTTTCCCATATATGACATATTCTTGCTCAAATCACTACTTGACTACTCATCAATACATTCAACTGTTTCCAAGTCATCATCACGTAAATTTGCTAATCACTTGGGGTATTTGTCAGAAGGACTTATTGGTTTAGCTTTATTTGATAGCCGTGTGAGTTTATTAACTAAAAGACGCATGGTTATTGCATTACAGAATAAAGCTAATTCTAAAAATCAAGCTCAAATTTATTCCAAACGAATTAGTGTTGCTCTACATTCATTCAAGAATAAAAGATTGGAAGATTTTGTTACAGCTAAGTCAATGGTGTTGTTTCAATTGTTGGAACTTACGGATGGATTTCTTGCAGTAGATCCTGAATTGTAGGAGTTAATAGAAGACTATAAACAGGCAAAAGGGGTGATAAAATCTCTACAAGTAGTAAATGACCATGTCGAACGTGCAGTTGAATTTATTTAAGAATACAATGGATTGATAACTCATGATGAAATGCAACTACAATTTTTACTACAAGTTGTTGAAGATCATGGAAAAATGTACCCAGATAGCAGAAATATATGTCTCTCTCAACCTGCACAAATGCAATAAAATTTTAATGTAACATGAAAACCTAATAATTGTGCTGTAAATTAAATAAATTATCGCAATTAAATCATTAAAACCTTTAAAGTGCTTACTTATTTGTGTAGCTAATATTCAAAATTTTTTCCTAATTTTATAAACTTCAGGTCAATTGAGCTACCTCTAAATATTTGAATTTATTGCTCAAACTTTTTACACAATGTTTTTGTATCAAAAGGAACAAAATAGGGGGGTGAGACTTGTAAAAATAATAATTTAAAAAAATCAAGGCATTTAAGGTCCACCCTAATATATATATATATATGGTTATATATATATATATATATATATATGTCAACATTTGAACGGAGGGTGGTTTTGGGGTCTGGGGGTCATGATCGGTGAAAATATACCAAAATTTTCCGGAAGTGCTTTCCTCCGGACGGCTGCAATAGGTAGCTTTTTACTTTTTGTAATGAAAGCTACCTAAAATGCATAACATTTCAAATTTTTTCGAAATACACTTCTCAAAACAATTAAAGGAAATTTGAAGTTTTATATAAAATAAAGATATAAACGAAATTTTTTTTGCCAAAAATAGAAGAAGAGAATCACAAATGCAAATTTTTCTGGTTTTCAAACTTTGGAGTATGCAAATTTTGAGTTCGACGTCAAAAACGTCGCTTCAGCGGCAGCGAAGAAAATTTGATTTCAACTGGATAAAAGAGAATGAAGACAGGGATGATCGGCATTCAGTGATTGCTTTGTTTCGATGAGTACGATGTCTCAGCGAAGTCATTGGACAGATTCAGAAGCTTGGAGAATTGTTGGTAGGTTAGAAGGGGGCCAAACTCAAGCCGAAGTAGCGCAAGCCATTGGAGTGTCACAAAGAGTCATTTTCAGGATCTGGAACCGTTTTTTGGAGAGTGGATGTGCAGGTCGAAGACCAGGGCAAGGTCGTAGACGGGCAACACCGCCCAATGAATATCGGTATTTAGCGTTAACAGCTCGGAGACACCGAAACATGAACGCTACTCTTCTCCAACAACACCTTCGCTCGGCTACAGGCACCACGATTTCAACTCAGACTGTCCGAAACCGGCTCCATGCTGTAGGTCTGTATGCTCGCCGCCCAATGGTATGTGTTAGATTAACATCCAGGCATCGTCGCGAACGCAGGGAGTGGGAAACCGAGCATGTCAACTGGAGGAGAAATGAATGGAGCAATATTCTGTTTTCTGACGAGTCCCGTTTTTCTGTGCATCCGGATAATAGGTGTATTTTCATCTGGAGGGACCGTGGCAGTAGGAATAATCCTGCGTTCGTGCACGAAAGTGTCAGATTTGGCGGTGGAGGAGTGTTGGTGTATGGTGGCATCTCCATTGACGGCCGCTCTGACCTCTACATCATTCGAGATGGAGCTCTGACTGGTCGCCGATATAGGGATGAGATCCTCAGACCTATTGTAATCCCTTACGCTGCAGCAATCGGAGATAACTTCATTTTAATGGACGATAACTGCAGGCCACATCGTACAAACCTGGTGGAGGATTTCCTTTTCGAGGAAGGAATCGTTCGAATGGAATGGCCAGCGTGTTCTTCAGACATGAATCCAATCGAGCACGTTTGGGACGCTCTAGGAAGAGGAGTTTCTGGCCGCCAACAACCCCCACAAACTCTCCAAGAACTGGAAAGAGCTCTTCTGGAAGAGTGGGGCAGAATACACCAACTCGTCATTAATAGCCTCATTGAGTTCATGCCGCAAAGGTGTTCAACGTTGCTGGCCGACCGTGGAAACCATACCCCCTACTGAAAATGATTTTCTTTGAAGAAAACACCTTTTCTTATTCTTTTTTTCTCATATGCACAAATTGTGTTTTTTTCCTTTTGTACACAAATGCGCAATAAAATGCATTTTTTTTGCCAAACATGTGTAATTTATTTTCATATAACCTACTATGTCTGTCGACCATGTATCAATCAGCTAAAAAGTTTCCCAGATACAAAATCCACCTAAAACTGCAATATCCTTTAATTGTTTTGAGCAGTGTACATAATATATTTTAAAATACATTTTATCAAATATACCAAAAAACAAATTTTTTACTTACACAAATTATTAAAAAAGAATGTTTGTTAACAGTAAGAGGAGCAAAACAATGTTGTAGTCTTTTTATTCAGAGGGCCTTTTTTTTTAATCAGGGGGGCTACCGCCCACCTGAACCTCCCGTTTTTTTAATTCATAATATCTTCTACTCTAGGATGTCATTCAAAACCATGACTCAATCTATCATTTTTAGTCATTCATATCTTGAAACAATCAGCCTCTCATTCATACTTAATTCAATCAAAGCTCAAAAATACAGGTTAAAAAAAAGAGAAAAATAAACGACTGAATATTTATTCTCACCTGTCAAGCATTTATCCACATCGGTACTTGTTCCAAAATATACGAGGTGAGAAAACAAATAATAGAAGACGCAACGCAATAGACAACATTTCAACGTGCAATCCATTACAAAATTATTTGAATTTTTGAAATAAATGTTTAAAAAACTATTACTTCAACATTTAAAAAGAAAATTAAAAGTCTATAAAAATGCCTCTTAAAGGAGAGCATATAAAAATTTATATTCAATTCTCAAATGAATTGTCTGTTTGATGTCTCAATCTTAAAATCGATATTTTACCAAAAAAATCTTTTGATGTTGTTAAAACATATGTCATTATATTTCTTTAGAATTTATTAAAATGTTTACAGGTTTTTAATTTTTTGTATATTTTTTATTATTACTTTATTTATCAGACTAAAGTAATTTATGTCTCCCATGTGTTATATAACGTTTGTCAAAATGATTTGCAAAACCTGTAAGTCAGATTAGTTTTTGTATTTGAATGAAAAATGGGGCATCACACGTTAGACCATATATATATATATATATATATATATTCTAAATTATTTATAATAGTTAAAAATTTAATTTTAACAATCCCTCCTTATCTATCTTATTAGTGATATCTCAAAAGTTTTATTATCGTTATTTTAGAGATGTATTTTTATTTATACAGTTATATTTTTCATTATTTAGTGTAAACAAATAACTTTTAAGTATTACTATTATATTTTCATTTTTTGAAAAATATATATTAATATAATAGAATTCGTTTTAAAAACTATGATGTTTTTAATTACCTCAGAGATTAAAAACAGAGGTTTTTATAAGGATTTCGCTCATCTGACGAAACAGTTTTCGTCTCTGTCCTCTGTCTGGCCGGCATAGAGTCCCTACACAAAAACTGTACAAGCCAAAGACTTTTAATTTTGTGCATTTACAGCTGAATACTTTGTGGCACACGACAAATCATAAAATTGTGAGAAAGCCTATTATTTTAATTGAATAAACTTTTTCTATGTCATCCGTTCATTTTTGCGATAAAAAATGAGAAGCTTAATTTGAACTTTTTGCGTGTAGACATCATGGCTTTCGAAAAAGCATCTCGCTAGAAAGCAGAAGGTTCTTAGTTCGATCCCCTATACGGGAACTTGAAATTCCCGTCCTTAGATGGATTTAATAAGGAGAAAATTAATATTTTTTGCAATTTAAGGGTTTATATTATTAGGTTTCATTCATCTGACATTCATAATATTTTCTTAATTCTATTTTAATTTTAAACAACGATTTTTTTAAGCTATTGCATAGCTTTTATCGCGGGCTTTGAGCGCAGCGACCGAATCTAAAAATTCCGTAAATTTAAAACCTAACACTTCCGTAACGAAAAACCTAACACTTCGGCTAACGTCGTTTTAGTTCGGCAAACTTCGGCACGGTATCCTTCGGTAGACTTCGGCAGACATTGACGCGGTAATTTTCAGATATTAGGATATCAAGTCTAAAACTTATGTTTCTTATGATCTAATTTTCATAGCGTGGCCAAATTTCGTTTGGTAATTTATTATGAGACAGTGTTAATTTTTGGTAACAGGAGACCCCAGACAGTGAGGATCGAAAAATTTAAAATGCTTATAACTCGCGATCTAATTTTCGTAGCGCGGCCAAATTTTGTTTGGTAATTTATTATGAGACATGGTTAATTTTGGTGACAGGAGACACCCCACGGTGAGGGTCGAAAAATTTAAAATGCTTATAACTCGCGATCTAATTTTGGTAGCTTGGCAAAATTTTTTTGGTAATTTATTATGAGACAGTGTTAATTTTTGGTGACAGGAGACCCCCACAGTGAGGGTCGAAACATTTAAAATGCTTATAACTCGCGATCTAATTTTTGTAGCGCGGCCAAATTTTGTTTGGTAATTTATTATGAGGCAGTGTTGATTTTTGGGGACAGGAGACCCCCCACGGTGAGGGTAAAAAAATTTAAAATGCTTATAACTCACGATCTAACTTTCGTAGCGCGGTCAATTTTTGTTTGGTAGTTTATAATGAGGCAGCGTTACTTTTTAGTGACGAGACCCCCCCCCCCCCCACCGTGAGGGTCGAAAAATTTAAAATGCTTATAACTCGCGATCTAATTTTCGTAGCGCGGCCAAATTTTGTTTGGTAATTTATTATGAGACATTGTTAATTTTTGGTGACAGGAGACCCCCCAAGGTGAGGGTCGAAAAATTAAAAATGCTTATAACTCACGATCTAATTTTCGTAGCGCGGACAAATTTTGTTTGGTAATTTATTATGAGACATTGTTAATTTTTGGTGACATGAGACCACCACGGTGAGGATCAAAAAATTTAAAATGCTCATAACTCGCGATCTAAATTTCGCAGCGCGGCCGAATATTGTTTGGTAATTTATTAAGAGACAGTGTTAATTTTTGGTGACCGGAGACACCCCCCCCCCCGTGAGGGACGAAAAATTTAAAATGCTTATAACTCGCGATCTAATTTTCGTAGCGCGGCCAAATATTGTTTGGTAATTTATTATGAGACATTGTTAATTTTTGGCGACAGGAGACCCCCCCCCTCACCGTGACGGTCGAAAAATTTAAAATGCTTATAACTCGCGACCTAATTTTCGTAGCGCGGCTAAATTTTGTTTGGTAATTTATTATGAGACATTGTTAATTTTTGGTGACAGGAGACCCCCCCAAGGTGAGGATCGAAAAATTAAAAATGCTTATAACTCACGATCTAATTTTCGTAGCGCGGCCAAATTTTGTTTGGTAATTTATTATGAGACATTGTTAATTTTTGGTGACATGAGACCCCCACGGTGAGGATCGAAAAATTTAAAATGCTCATAACTCGCGATCTAAATTTCGCAGCGCGGCCGAATATTGTTTGGTAATTTATTAAGAGACAGTGTTAATTTTTGGTGACCGGAGACCCCCCACCCCAACGTGAGGGACGAAAAATTTAAAATGCTTATAACTCGCGATCTAATTTTCGTAGCGCGGCCAAATATTGTATGGTAATTTATTATGAGACATTGTTAATTTTTGGTGACAGGAGACCCCCCCCCTCACCGTGAGGGTCAAAAAATTTAAAATGCTTATAACTCGCGATTTAATTTTCGTAGCGCGGCCAAATATTGTTTGGTAATTTATTAGGAGACATTGTTAATTTTTGGTGACAGGAGACCCCCACGGTGAGGGTCGAAAAATTTAAAATGCTTATAACTCGCGATCTAATTTTCGTAGCGCGGTCAAATTTTGTTTGGTAATTTATTATGAGACAGTGTTAATTTTTGGTTGTCAGGAGACCCCCCCCCCCCACGGTGAGGGTCGAAAAATTTAAAATGTTTATAACTCGCGATCTACTTTTCGTAGTGCGGCCAAATTTTGTTTGGTAATTTATTATGAGACAGTGTCAATTTTTTGTGACCGGAGACCCCCCCCCCCCCCCGTGAGGGACGAAAAATTTAAAATGCGTATAATTCGCGATCTACTTTTCGTAGCGCAGCTAAATTTTGTTTGGCAATTTATTATGAGACAGTGTTCATTTTTGGTGACAGGCGACCCCCCCTCTACCAAGAGAGTCGAAAAATTTAAAACGCTTATAACTCGCGATCTACTTTTCGTAGCGCGGCCAAATTTTGTTTGGTAATTTATTATGAAACAGTGTTAATTTTTGGTGACAAGAGACCCCCCCCCCCCCACACACACAGTGAGGGTCGAAAAATTTAAAATGCTTATATCTCGCGATCTAATTTTCGTAGCTCGACCAAATTTTGTTTGGTAATTTATTAAGCTATTGCATAGCATTTATCGCGGGATTTGAGCGCGGCGACCCAATCTAGGAATTCCGTAACGAGAAAAAATCCTAACAACCCGGCTAACGTCGTTTCAGTTCGGCAGACTTCGGCACGGTATTCTTCGGTAGACTTCGGCAGACATTGACGCGGTATTTTTGCATAAGTTGATAAAAAATGCTGTGCAATATCTTTACCGCGGCAGTCCCCGAGTGCCACATGTATTTTTTTTTTTTTTTTTTTACTTTTAGAAATTTAAAATTTTTTACTTTTAGAAATTAAAAATTTTATTTATATCTCCGCTAAAATTTTTAATTCTAGATTTAAAAATAAATAAATAAATAAATAAACAGAATTTTGGATTTTATTTAACTAATTTGATTATAAAATATTTAACTTTATTAAAACAGTTACCCCACTTTTATATTAATCTTAAATTAAATTTATTGGTGCTACCTCTACGAAAGAATTTAATAGTTATAAATCAACAATTTGGATTTTATCATTAATAATAAAAGGATAAAATGTTTTGAAAGAAATATTAAACGAAACCTTCTGTGCGAATTATTAGCTGCGACACCTGGTATAAAATTCCATATCTATAGATAAATATGACATGTGATTATTCCTAGTTACGCCTTCTCTGAGACGATATATTTATACCAGCTCAAGTAGGAACTCGCAGTGTAACATTTGTAACACAAGTAAGATATTTCGATTTTTTTTTTGGGGGGGGGGGGTTAAAATTAATTCTCATTTAGAAAATATTTATAATATTATTGTTATTAAATTTCTTATTATGAGCTTAAAATCCTATTTCACATGAAAAGGAACTGTAAATGACGAAATTATATTTCGTTAGGTGATTTGTATGCAATTGCAGTGGAATGCTTTTTAATAATGTGCTAATATACGGATATTAAAATTTCATTCGTGAAGGGGATTTCGGATAAAACTTTGGAGAGCTTATGAATGTTTCCAAGCTAATATTTTTTACTTGTATTACTCTGCCAAGTTCGGCCTCACCAGGGGCTAAGTGTTTCTGCTCTCGAAAGTAGTAAAGAGCAGGTGCTGGGTTCGAACCCAATCGGCACCGTTGGCCTACTCGTTCGGTGTTTTCGTTGGTTTACATTGAACCTTCGACTTCCTTGCGTAAATACGGTTAAGGTTCTCTCAGAAAGACCCTAACGGAGATCATCCCTCCCCTTTAGGACTTATGTCCGTTGTGCTGATAGTTGACCACAATGCAATCCCCCAACAAATACAATCGACAAACCTACCTAAGTTCGTCTTGAGAGCACTGTCAAATCGTGTAGTACAGATTCTTATGGATTTTATTATAATGATTTGTCTGAGCATATGTCCTGTACGTATGTTCATGTTCAGGCTCCATATTCAGTCCATGTTCTATCACACTCTATTTATTTACATTTTAAAGATATTTGGCATATATTATTTCATACAGATAAATAATATTAAAATCTTTTACTTTTAATAATATATTTATTCAATATTGAAGTAAATTTTAAAATTCCTTGCATTTCATATTTTCAAAGAGAATGCACAGTAAAAATCTTTCAATCGATTTTTTCAGAAAAACAAGAATAAAGTTATATATTCATTGTTTGTAATAACAGGTAATATCATATTATTCATTCTGTTCTTTTATCTTTTTTTCACACAGATTGAGTAGTTTATTTGCCACTTTTACTTATAATTCATGAAAAATTTATAAAACGCCGAAAACTAATTTAAATTTTAAAATTGTAACAGTTATTATGATATCTTTATCGACGCGACTACCTGGTGTTTATTTCTACGTCCTACGTTGAATTTTGTAGGAATAGTAGTTATGAAAGATAAACATAGTCTCATTTTAATTTAATAAATAACAATTTTTCTTTAAAAATATTTCTTAAAAAGTCATCTTTCTCTGAAGTAATAAAATTGAAATTCCTACTATTGATGTAAATTAAAAATTTATATGCATAAAAGATTTCAAATGCATATTTATTTAAAAACATATTTACTCTCCTGTAAGTAAACTTATGGAAAAGAAAATGTGAGTTATATTTAGTCATTTAAAATATTCTCCAAGTATTGTACAAAGTTAAATATTTTATTATGTTTCGTGTCATAAATATTATATGATGTATTGGAATGTATGCGAAAATGTTTTTAAACCAAAGTTATTTACATAATTGATTCGGTTGAATGTTATTTCTATATTTATACATTCTAGAGAAAAGCTTCGTCAATAAACATCTATTGTCGATGAAACATATTAACCTATTCATCTTGAACATTTGTGATTTTTTCGCAAGTGGAGAAAACACATGAGTAACATTGCATAAATATTATATTACAAACTTGAACATTTTCTTGTTTACCTTAGCTTAAAATCTAAACAAATAATCAAAGCGTAAAACAATTTTTAATGGAAGGCAAAGCACACATGAACTAAAACATTTACCAGATATTGTCAAAACTAAAGAGATAAGACACTAAAGATTTATTATTTTTTTTTTTACATATGGTGGAATGCATTTAATGTGTTATCGTTGATATTTTCCCCCCAATATTTTGGCAATAAAAATCCCAATATGATGGAATGTATGAGAAAAAGTGAAAAAAATTAAAAACTATTAAATACGATAACAATTAATGAAAGTAAACTATACGAATTTATTGTGATAATCGGTATATTTTAGCTTTCTTATCAAATGGTGAGGCATTAGAACAACCAACACATAATATATACACTATATTGCCATTGATTATGGGACACTTACGATTTTAGACATTTTACTAAATATCTAGAAAAATACATGAGGAATCATACTATTATATTTATACACTAAGAGTTTCGAGATAAGTCATACATCTCCGTGAAGATTTTTTCCCGAAACTCCAATGGGGACCGTCAACAAATTAAAAAAGAATGAATATCTTTTGAATAACCCTGTCAAAACTAATGTAGCAAAAGCGCTCAAACTCTAGATTGTGATTGAATGCCTTATTATAATAAGCATTGTTCATTTTTATGCAAATAGCATGAATACTCGCAGAGTAATTAAGGTTTTTATAAAAATGATCCCAAATTTTTCCAAGTTTTTTCCTTATAATTTTCAGAGTTCTTAATATAAAATATTATTTTTTTCAGAAAATATGACAAACAACATTGCACACAGTACCCTGTAATCAGAATTAAAAAATAATGAAAATTGTATAAAAAATGAGTAGGTTTGCTAAATAATTTTTTACTGCGCATGCGTCAACGATATCAAAATTTCATTTGCATATTATGTTAGCTTAATGTATAGAACAACTTTGGTGAAAGTCACAAAATCATAACTTGAAAATTCTGACAATAATCGTCAATTGAATAAGTCGAAAATCCGTTATTCTCAAAATGAAGCAAAAACAAGAGGGGTTGTATCCATATATTCATTGATTAGTGTCAATATAGAATACACAATATGGGATGTATTACTGCATTTGGATAAAATCCCTCATTTTTTTGCTTCATTTTGGAAACAACGGATTTTGTCCTTTTTCTATAGACGATTACTTTCAGAATTTTCAAGCTATGATTTTGAGACTTTTACAAAAGTTGCTCTATACATTTAGCTAACATAATATGCAAATGCAAGTTTGATATCTTTGACGCATGCGCAGTAAAATATTATATAGTAAACCTACTCATTTTTCATACAATTTTTATTATTTTTTAACTCTGATTACAGGGTACTGTGTGCAATGTTGTTTGTCATATTTTCTGAAAAAAATATTATTTTATATTAAGAACTCTGAAAATTATAATGGAAAAACTTGGAAAAATTTGGGACCATTTTTATAAAAACCTTAATTACTCTGCGAGTGTGCATGCTATTTGCATAAAAATGAACACAGTGTATTACAATAAAGCATTCAATCATAATGTAGAGTTTGAGCGTTTTGCTACATTAGTTTTGACAGGGTTATTCAAAAGATATTCATTCTTTTTTAATTTGTTGACGGTCCCCTATGGCGTTTCGGTAAAAAATCTTCACGGAGATGTATGACGTATACTATTATATTTATACACTAAGAGTTTCGAGATGATTCCTCATGTATTTTTCTAGATATTTAGTAAAATGTCTAAAATCGCAAGTGTCCCATAATCAATGGCAATATAGTGTATATATTTAGAAATGGATATAACATATCTTCAAACCCGAAATTTCTGTATCAAAATTTCGATACATAAAATACAGAAATAAATTAGTTTAAAAAGTTAAACAGATTTTTTAATAAACTTTGAGTAAAATTAATTTTTATAAAATCGTTTAAAAAATTAATTTTAGCACAAAGTTTGAGTGAAATTCTCCCACTTTCTAGTGTTGAGAAGAAAATAAACAATTATTTTGCTAGACTAATATCAACGTATTTTAGATTGAAGCATTTTCTTTTCATATTTTGTTTGTTTTGAATTTCATTCAAAAGCAGACAATTTTTATCTATTCATGTTTCTTTGTTTAAACTTCCATTCAAACCACGTATTTATGAAAATAAAATTATACAATTTGAGTTTCCCACAACAGCATTCATTTAAATTTGGTCAGTTTTCATTTTACGCACACTTTTCATTACTTATGAGTTGAAAAACGTTTGTCATTGCACGCGATTTAGACATTTGAGTTACCGGCGCGCGAGGTGGCATCATTCGAAAAGAACAATTATTGTGATGGAAATAAAGTATGCTAAGGAAGCTTAAATAGAATCAAATATACCCTTATAATAGGTTCAAACTATAATACTTACGACAAACCATTTTCAAAGCAAATCACGTACGTTCTCTTGGAGATTGAATCATTTGTTTCTAGAACTTGGCTGGCTGCCCTTCCATATAGCATTACAGATATAGAAAAAACATAAATATGTCATTTTTTCTATGTTTGCAGAAAACATGACTCGAAAAGTACGATAACAAGGTTGTGATACAGTTATCGAATATTTAACAGGATGTTATCACTTAAAAATATCATACGCATTTTCTTTTATTTTAACCTCCACGAAAAACAAATTAATTATGAAATAATGCTTGTTTGGGACATTTATTCTTAACTAATCACGTCTTAGATACAAATTAATATGTATATTAGAATAAGAGCTGTGCTTATTATATAAGTGCATTTTTAAAATATATTAGTTATTTTTTGGAATGTATGTTAGCAACGATGAAAGAATTCCATTTCAAATAATCTAAATAAAACTTAAAGCAGTGGTGGAAAATTGGCACTGAGGGGGAGCCTATTGACAGCAATAAAATTTAATAGTATTTTTTTGCCTAATCTGTTGACAAACTGAATTGTAAGCAGAATTTCTGAGTTTTTATTAAGGTGAAGAATACTATAAAAAATTAATAGTGTCAATATGCTCCACCTCTTGGCCAAATTTTCCCCACTCATTAAAGTAGACAGAGATGATGGAAAGAGATGTAGTTGCTGAAACGTCAGTGAAGGCTTACTGTGGCGACACGAAATTATTTGGTTTCCGTCTGTCTGTTCCGTGATAACTGCCGAAAAAGCATCCGATTAACATGAAATTAAGTGGATATCTCGGAGAGATACCCGGATTTAGCTGTATAGTTTTTCACTACATTTGGTTCGTTTGTTCGGAAAATATAGAATATTTTATTTTGCGCAATAATAATTTTCTATGGAAATTCAAGCGATATTTCCATTTCTCTTTGTTGAAAGTAAATCGTTCATATGATTGAAGGGTTTAAAAGATAAATTATGAATGATGATACAATTAGAATTATACATTATTGATATTATTTTGCAAGTTTGTTTATACAGGGTGTTTCGCTACCAGACCGACAAACTTTGAGGGGTGATGCAGACACACATTATTCAATAGGAAACCATGGGGCGCAAACGTCTTGTGTAGGAGCTAGGGGCCATTAAAGTTTAAGGTCCAAAACTTCAAACAATGATAAAAAACGGAAAAAAGGATCAAATCGTTAGCGGTTTTCGCCAAAATCATTCTTTATATAACGAATTTTTTCTAAAAAAATTTTAAAGGTTACGTTCAGAAATTGTATATAGAGGGCGCTTTAGACTCTAGAGTAACAAACAACTACTTTTTACAGTGATTTTGTGTATGGAGTTAAAATTATTCTAAAGTTTAGACTTTAACTTAAATTTTAAGCGCATAATTGGAAACACTGGAATCGGGTAACTAGCGAAAATCGAACTGTGAACAGAGGGGGGGGGGGGATTTAAACGCTCATAAAAATTGGGCAAACTAATCTATTTTAATGCGGTTTGCGTGTAGGTCATTCCTTCGGTAATCATTTCGTTAAAAATGACGTACAACTTGGTGTCCTCATTTTTTGATAGAGGGCGCTTCCAACACATTTCCAACATTTCAATGGCTTTATTCCTGGGTGTTTTTCTTCCAGATTAACATACTTTCAGGAAATGTTAGGGATGCAAAGACGACTCGGAATCACATAGGAATTTAATGTGGGAAATGCCTTTTTTGCGAGTTACGGTTAAAGAAAGCAGAGAAAAATGCAATAGAAACAGTAGAGAAACAGCAACATGTTAATGTGACTAAAAACAATTTAGTTAAAAGTTTTACTACAAAAAGATTCGAAATTACGACCAGAAATAGTACGGCATGCTTGACAGCAGTGCCACATGGAATTCCTCACGCTTTGAAATATTCCTGGTATCTCTGATAGCTCTTTGGCAGCTACAGAAATAAGATCAGCGAGATTTTCAACTGATAATACGGGAATCTCATGGTACTGGTCGTAATTTCGAACACCTTTTTTTAGTAAATCCTTTAAATATTTTTTTTCTGTCAAATTAACGTGTTGCTGTTTCTCTGCTGTTTCTGTTACTTTTTTTTCCTGCTTCCTTCAATCGTAACTCGCAAAAAAGGCATTTCCAACGTTAAAGACGCATGTGATTCCGAGTCGTCTTTGCATTCTTAACATTTCCTGGAAGTATGTTAATCTGGAAGAAAAACACCCAGGAATAACTCCATTGAAATGTCGGAGATGTGTTGGAAGCGCCCTCTATCAAAAAATGAGGACACCTAAGCTATACGTCATCTTTAATGAAATGATTACCGAGGGAATGACCTACACGCAAACCGAAACAAAATCGTTAGTTTACCCGATGTTTATGAGCGTTTAAAATCCCCCCTCTGTTCACAGTTCGATTTTCGCTAGTTACCCGATTTCAGTGTTTTCAATTTTGAGCTTAAACTTTAAGCTAAAATCTAAACTTTGGAATAATTTTAACTCCATACACAAAATAACCGTAAAAAATAGTTGTTTGTTACTCTAAAGTCTAAAGCGCCCTCTATCGACAAATTCTGAACGTAACCTCTAAAATTTTTTTAGAAAAAATTCGTGATATAAAGAATGATTTTAGCGTAAACCGCAAACGAATTGAAGCTTTTTTCCGTTTTTTATCATCGTTTGAAGTTTTGGACCTTAAACTTTAATGCCCCTAGCTCCTACACAAGACGTTTGCGCTCCATGGTTTCCTATTTAATAATGTGTGTCTGCATGTCTACTATCACCCCTCAAATTTTGTCGGTCTGAAAGCGAAACACCCTGTATATTTGTCAGAGTTTTTATTGCACATCCTGTATATTTCCATTAACATACCGCATAATTTTTCAAGATTTTTGAAACTAAGAGTTTTATTTACTTTGTTATAGAGAAAGTAAAACGAAAAGAAAGAAAAAATATCGGCTAGATTTACATTTATTAGAATAATGAAGCTCGGGTCTACGCAACCGAAGACACAGAAGTAAACAGAAATTCCCGATTCCGCTTGTATTTGATTTATATTGAAAAATATTAAATCTTCTATGTTATTTAAGGGACAATTTCATGTATCAATGAATCCTAAATTTGCAAATAGGTAGCCGAGATACTTGGCTAATTTACAGTCCCTGGCCAAATTATTAGACGCACTCATATTTTCTTGTGTCGAATCATATTACAAGTTTTATAGAGATATTACTATGCCAATAGTTACAATTGATTATATACATCATCTGTAGGGTTATAATAAGTTAAAAACATGCCCATGACTTTAAAATTATTTATTTTTGTAAATTAAATTAACAATTGCTAAAATTGTAAAACTTAAAACATGAAATTTAAAAAAATGTCAATATTTTTTGGAGTCTCCTTTGGCGGCAGTCAGTGCCTCTATTCTTCATGGCATGCTGTTAGTACAAAATTGAAATGTTTCTTGCATGTGTGAGTGATGTTTCCAGAAGTGGATAAGTTTTTCTATGAGCTGCGTTTTGCTCGTTATGAGCTCTTTGTCCAGTTTTTTCTTCATTAGCTCCCAAACATTTTAATGGTATTCATGTCTGATCAAGTTCAAGGAGCAGTTCAACACAGGGATGTTTTTTAGGTAGATTTCGTATGAAATATTAGGTAGATTTCGTATGAAATACTACCTATTGCATTGTCTCCCATGTTGGAATTTCTGAAAAATTTTTGCGGATCTACACGAATCATGACTCCTAGACCCCAAAACCACCATCAGTAAAAAAGTTTATATATCTATCTATCTATCTATCTATCTATCTATCTATCTATCTATCGGTGTATATCACTTTCTTCTAGACACGATAACTTCCATAATTATGCTCAGATCTTCTTCAAACTTTTACATAAAATCAAGGAGCCTAAAATCTCGGTCGAGTTCGTTAATGGGCAAAATCGGACCAAGGGGGTGGAAATAGAGAGGGTTTTTGTGAAAACAGAAAAAACGCGATAACTTCTTAATTAAAATAGATATCGAATCAGTTTAAAGTTTATATTACTTCTAAACAATGGGCAAAAAGTTTATGCATGACAGATTTTTGATAAAGTTAAAAATGGGCTCAAGGGGCGAAAAAAACATGATTTTTGGGAGAAAAAAATTCATAACTTCGTCAATTCTCAAGATATCAAATTCAACTAAATTTTATGTAAATATACTCAATATTATCTAAAACTTTTGTATTTACAAGTTTTTGATAGGACCAATTTTTACCGATGAAAAAAATTAAAAACGAAAAGAAAAAGGGGGGAGGAAAAAGAAAAAAACCCATAACTTACTCAATTCTTAAGCAATCAAATCTAATTAAATTTATTTTACATCTTCACAATAAGATCTACAACTTTTATATTGACAAGTTTTTCATAGAACCAATTCTTATAGCAAAAATAAATTAAACAAAAATAGGAGTTGGAGTAAAAACCTTAAATCCAAACGGCTTATATTCTGACTCATTTTAAAATTCATTTTTGATTTTAAACGCATCCAAATGACAGATCCTATTATTTAGGAACTATATAATGCGACGTTTTGGCCAATTTTTTGATAAAGGCAGAATATATTTTTAAAAAGGCTGCCAAAAAAGGTATTTTGAACAGATTTCCCGAAATTATCGTCATTAAAAATTGATTAAGTATAACAAATTGCGTTTTTTCTGAGTCATTTTTAAATTCATTTTTGTTCTCAAACCCATCCAATTTACAGGTCCTATTATTTAGGAACTATATAATGAGACGTATTGGCCAGTTTTTTGATAAAGGCAGAATATATTTTTTAAAAGGCTGCCAAAAAGGGTATTTTGAACAGAATTTCACTAAGTTATCTTGATTGAAATTTGAGGAAATTAAAAAAATTGCGTTTTTACCGAGTCATTTTTAAATCTTTTTTTGTTCTCAAACGCATCCAATTTACAGGTTCTCTTATTTAGGAACTATATTATGTGACGGAGTGGCCAGTTTTTTGATAAAGGCAGAATATATTTCAAAAAAAGGCTGCCAAAATGGGCACTTCGCACAAAATTTCCCAAAGCGATCATGATTAATGAACTGTGGGTATTCAAATAACAAATTGGTTATTTTATGTCTCATTTTTAAATTCAATTTTGCTCTCAAACGCATTCAATTGACAGTTTTTCGTTATTTAGGAACTGTGTAATGTGCCGTATTGGTCAGATTTTTGATAAAGGCTAAATATATATTTTTAAAAATCTGTCAAATTGGGCATTTTGTACAGAATTTCTCAAAGCAATCTTGATTAAAGAATTGTGGATGTATTAAAATAATAAATTGGTAATTTTATTACTCATTTTTAAATTCAATTTTGCTGTCAAACGAATTTAATTAACAGTTTTTTGTTATTTAGGAACTATATAATGAGCATATTGGTCAATTTTTTTTAATAATGTAAGAATATAATTCAAAATATGTTGCCAAAATGGGCATTTGAGTAGAATTTCGTTTAAGAGGATTTTGATAAAACCAGTTCTTACAGAAAAATGAAATTAAAAAATTTTTAAAAGCGGTTGAATAAAGTAGTTAAACTGGGTTTATCTCTAATCATTTTTTTTTTTTTTTTTTTTTTTTTGAGATGAAAACTTTTCGAAATCTACCTCCGCCTATAGGCCATGCCGAAAGGGATTTTTTTTTATTGAAAGTAGACCTTGACGGATCATAGGTAACAAAAAGCTTTCCCTTGCAAAAATGCAAATGGTTCTTCATTTGGAAACCCTCATTTTAGCTTTAGAAAAAACCGATTTTGAAAACCTCTTTATATTGGTCTGGAGAATTGACTAAGAAGTCATAACAAACAAAACCCAGCTCATAGAAAATCTTATCCATATCTGGAATCGTCACCCACGCATACAAGAAACTCTTCAATTTTGTATTAATAGCATGCCGCGAAGAATAGAGGCACTGATAGCCGCCAAAAGAGGCTCCAAAAAATATTGACATCTTTTTGAGTTTCAAGTTATAAATTTTGCAATTTCAGCCATTTTTAATTTAATTTATAAAAAGAAAGAGTTTTAAAGCCATAAGCATGTTTTTTATTTATTATAATCCTCAAATGATGTACATAATTAATTGCAGTTATTCACACAGTGATATTTCTATGAAGCTGGTAATATGATTCGACACAAGGAAAAGGGAGTGCGTCTAATAATTTGGCCAAGGACTGTATAGTATACTTAAAAAATCCAGTAAGAAATGCATGATTTACCTTTTTCTAATTTCTATAATTATATAAAACTAATCATTAATTACTCATAATTTCTATAAAATTTATCTTAATAATTTTGACTATGATAGCATTTTCAAATTTATTTTACACACGCATCAATTTAGCGAAAACTTGTTGTCAGCATTTAAACACTAGTACACGATTTTCTTTCCGAATTGTTATTTTGATGATGCTGCTAAATCATATAACAGTCATGTAATATGAAGAATTTAATCTTCAACATATACCAGCTCAGTTTTCACTTTGCTCAATTTATTTCCCAGTAATAATTTAAGTGTAAAGTGATCGATCAACTTTAAATTCCAGACTGACTTTTGTAAGTTATGTTGCGTAGAGAATTCAATCCGAATCGAACAACTAAGCCGAAATTTAAATCCGATATCTAGAATATTGTTCATGAATAGATTCCCTAACCTGGAATGAATTTTTCTATATTAATTTATTAACTACTTAAAAGATGAAAGATCATCATTTTCAAATTAAATTTTAAATTAGCGATTAAACGTATTTTCTGCAGTTTTTGAATTGATTCTCAAAAATGTTTTCCATTAAATAACGAAAATTTTACATTCTGGATAAAAGGTTTCTTTTAAGTATCATAATAATAACATAAATTCAGAAATAGATTTTCTATATGGGAAAAGATACTTTGTTTACGTATAAATACTATGATAATACTCTTTTTACTTACCCATCATACGTAGTATAGGGTAAGTCTTGCAATCGTTTTGAAAATCGAAAAATGTTTTTTGACGGATTTACACGTTTTAGACAGTGGAGATTCCGAAAAACATATTTTTAGAAAAAAAATTTTGCCGTCCGTCTGTCTGTCTGTCTGTCTGTCTGTCCGTCTGTCTGTCTGTCTGTCTGTGTCAGTCTGTCTGTCTGTAAACGCTCTATCTCCCGAACAAATTGAGATAGAGACTTGAAATTTTGTATGTAGTTAGTATGTAAGAATGGGACGAAGCCTATTTAATATCAGCAACCTCGATTATCCGGAACTATTTTTTTCGGACTCTCGAAAAATTCGTTCTGATGAAAGGTACATAAAAATTTTTGAATTTTTTTGTTCTAAGGAATGGACGTAAAAGGCAATAAAATAACACACATTTTGCATATAGAACGAAATCGATCGGACTATTAGTTGTCGAGATATTTGTAATCCTGTTTTTCACATTCTTCGATTTTTCATGACCCTGTATTTCATTAAAATTTCAATTCAGAGGTATATTTTAATTGGAAATGAGACGCTTAATCCGACGCAGTTAATTGTTAGTTAATAGAATTATTATTTTTGGAGTTATAAGGATGTTTCTTTTACGCAGTTTGGTACTACTTGAGTAGTTTGGCGTTTTATATAATTTGTCGAAATTTGTTCATCAGCAGCTCTTTAATATAGCATTACTATGTATATTAACAATATTTAAATTTTCTTTATGAATTGCAATGCATTATATAAATAGTTTTCACATATTTTATTTTCATATACATATCCATGATGGGTAAGTATTACGGTGGCCCCCAACGACTAGTTTCATTAATCAATAAGCTGTTACTGAGTAGATATATCAGTCATTTCTACATGATTATTACGATTCAGTTTTAAGTTAACTATTTATAGCTAAGGCGCATGAGAAATAGCTATTACTTGCATCTTTCTGAGTAGGAAGTGTTTCTAAAGCGAACCAATAAACTTCAATGAATATTAGTACAAATCATCAAACAATTGTTGGATATCAGAATATTTTTTTCATTCAAAAATACAGCGTATTTCATATCAAACTGAAACTAGTCTTTCGTTCAATGCTATAGCAATAATGGAGCAAATTTCAAAGGACTAACATTGCTTTGGAAGCCTTATCGAAATCAAATACTGGAAGTGCAGTACGATTCGGTAATAATATCGTATGGACTCGCAGCTGCATTTCGAAATATTAAAAGTCTACTGCGAGGTGCAAAATAATAGGAATGATACAAAAAGAAACAATCAGTTCGCATTTAATATTAAAATGTGTAAATCTTAATGTGTAAAAATAAGATTTTCCTATAAATCTTAAAGTAATGTTTTACTAAAATCGTATACATATCTTTAAATCTATTTTAATCTATTTTGCTAATTTTATGCTGATAAAAACATGTAACAAAATTATAAGAATGCAGTAAATATTTCAAAACAGCGGCATGTGATTGGTGGATTAATTCACATACCATTTAAAAATAATTGAAAAAGCACATTCATTCAGTTTTCAAATTTTTTTGATAGTGCGGAGAGTGAAAACGCTTTCTGGCTTCGAAACAGCTTAAAGCCGTATAATAGCATCGGAATATTGCATAAAGGAATTGATGATAAAATTGCATGTTCAAAGACTGCCGTTTTTAATTTTTTACTGAGTCTAACTACTTATGATTTTGCATAATCTACAAGAATAATAGAATTTTTTCAAAATGTGCTGAAATTTAGATTGTTTGCACGATCGGAAGTAAATAAGTAAAAGAATAGGGAATTGAAAGCCAGATGAAAATATTAGCGTACGTATGGATTAAATGAAGAGTACCGTAATTTCGGGTGTATAAGCCGCGGATCAAACAATTCTTTTTGGACCCAGAAATCTTATTTAGTGATTGAAGACAAATATTTACGGCGATCTAACTAGTTATATTTGTTTCTTAAAAAATTCTGGGTCGAAAAAGAATTGTTTGATCTGCGGCTTATACATCCGAAATTACGGTAATTAAATGGTCGAAAATTTTAAATATGTAGAAAAAAACGTCGGATTCTGTGGCGATTTCTGCGCAGTTTGCAAGAAAAATATAAAACGAAAATCTTTCTAAGTAAATATTCATGTTCAGATGACATATCACATGGGAGCCCTGCGTTTTTAACAAAAGCAAAACAAAAATAATTACAATTTTTCCTTTCCAAAAAGATTATAAAAGTATTTCACGTAGAAATTACGTAACAATTGTATAATTCAAACTTTGCGACATGAAAGATGCCATATAAATTTTTCATTCCTTTTTCTCAAATGAAAACTATATATTTTTTAGTGTTTTGAGCATTTTAATGTCAATAAATGTCATTATTTAAGAAATGTTTTAGACAAGTCATTTCATTTAAACTTTATTCTCTTTTACCTTGACATTTTTAACCATTGATTAAAGACTGACATCTTTAGCAAAGAAGTTCGTTCTGACATTATCCAGTTAAAACAATTCTCCACAGAAATCTTTATGAACGCTGTAGTTTCCGGAACATTTCATATGACCGCTTCGTTCACGTTATTAAATATAATTTCGAAACATCTTTTTATTTTGTTGTTGTTTTCAATTCTATATTGCTATGTCGATTACATCCAATCAATTACAGAGGAACTTGGTGAAATGATTAAAAACGAGTAGTCACTGATTACGATTACATAGTTCGATAAGCTCCAGAAAACCTAATAAGAAGTAATTACATGAAAGTGAAATATATGTGTAATATTATTAATTGTAGGTATCTTTTCAAAGGAATACAACAGAACCTGAAAAATATTATATAATAAGTTACTTTAAGCGGGTGAGATTAAAACTTCATATTAAAGGAAATAAACAATTTTCAATATTAACACTTGATTTTGACACAAATATGCTATTCTTAAAGATTTTTACAAATAATCCCGCAAATATGGAAAGTATATATGTAAAAAAAGATTTATGCCTGCTAGGCCTTGAAGCACGGAATTCGAACAACTTCCCACCCTCTCTAAAAAAAATTTCTCTTTGCTGTAAGAGTTCGTCCAATCAAAAACTTGTGAATGCAGAAGTTGTACATAATATAAAAAAGTTTTAGAAGAAATCTAAGCGTGTTTGACAGCTTGTGAAATGACGAAGTTGTGAATTTTTTTCTTCTTTAATATCCCCTTTTATATGTTTTTAGTTTTCTTTTACGGCAAGTAAATATTGTCAATATTAATGCTGTAAATAATTTTAAGAAGGTTTCAAATAAATTTAAGTGGATTTGATATCTTATGAATGGACGATGGTACGTTTTTTTCTTCTTATAACCCGATATTTTTACTAATTGAATCTATTTTTAATGATATAAAAAATTTCTCATACATCAAATGAGAACATTTTTCTCATACAAACAATTTTTGACCATTTTCGTAACAATAACTTAATATCCTTGATAATGGCTAAACTGATTTGATATACATTATAATTAAGAAGATGTGGGCTTTTGGTATTTTCACAAAACCTCTCCCCACGTTCACCCACTGGACTTATTTTGTCCATTAACGATCTTAACTATTTATTACAATTTCTACCTAAAATAGGTTGATTTCTGGAGGCGATCTTAAAAGGAAAATCAGTTGCAAAATGATTAATATGAATATTGTTACAAAAAAAAGCGAAACAAATCATTTAAATAATCTTTTACCCGTGACAACTGTTTCCTTGTGGAATATATTTTATAAAATGAATTAAATTTTTCAAGTAACGTAAAATTTCATGAATGATAATGCGCTTTTTAAAATCAGAATTGAAAAAAAAATTACGTATGTGTTCGAATTTTCCGTATGTGTAATAGAAAAGGTCTCAATCAAACAATTAGTAGTTTGCAGTTTATATATGAGGACCCCAGAAACCAAGGGATACAAGTGACAAAATTTAGATTTCGAGTAAATTGCGTTCAAAGTTAAACATCAAATGTAATTGAATGAATTGAGATATGAAATTTTTGCTTATATCTTAATGATTTTTGAACTCTTTTTTCAATAATTGTTTCAAAAACAGTGGAATACAATTTTTCTTTTTATTTATAAGCAAGCAATGTTTA
This sequence comes from Maratus speculifer, assembly GCA_964019185.1. NCBI lineage: Eukaryota > Metazoa > Arthropoda > Arachnida > Araneae > Salticidae > Maratus > Maratus speculifer. The sequence continues at coordinate 272,456,485 of OZ025299.1, forward strand.
TCATCATACGGCACTTGTATTCCTTGGCTTCCAAGCAGTAATGAAAAGTGCTTCACTGTAAAAAATCTCCGCAACGTTCTTGACATTTACTGTGTAACATTCCTGGGTTTTCTCGGTTTATTTCTGATAATACAAGAATACCGAGAAATCCGGTGTAATACCATCCACAATGTCGTGTAACTTTTCGAAATAGTTGAGAAAGTGGAAATTACTGATCAACTGTCAAACTTTCCGAATATTTTCTGTGTAACATTCCTTAGTTTTAATAGGCATACTTTTTATATAGCTTTTGTGTAACTTTTCGGATTCACTGTAAACTAGAAATTACTGGTAAACTGTGCAAAGTTATATGTTTTTTTTTGTAACATTCCTTATTTTGTGGTTGGTATATTAATTACAGAAAAAATCGTTATTTTGCGTGTATGTCATTTTATTATCCCACTTGTGAAATGATTACGAGATCTTGTGCTATAAAATATAACACAAAGGTTCGTATACCCTTCTAATTGTGCATCTCAAAGTTCTTATTCAAAATTCTTCCCTGTACAGCTCCTGAGCTATATTTTACATGAAAAAAAAATCAATTTTTTGTGTGTGTATCATTTTGTTCGCTTAGTTATAAATCGAGTATGGAAACTAGAGTCACTAATTTTTACCGAAGCTTTCAGTACGAATTTAATTGTGCATCTCGAATATCTTTTTTCCCAGTTTAGAATCTGAAGACTCTTCTTGGTCTTTATTATCCATATGAACTACTTTTTGAGTGTGGGTCATTTTATTGACTCAGATGAAAAAAAAGACTAAGGGATCTAGAGCAACTAACTTTGATATGAAAGTGCGTATGCCCATCTTATTGTACATTTTTAAACCTATTTTTCCAAATTCGACCAACGATCGTTTTACAAAATTATTTTATCAGTAATTGTTTGACGAAATTCTCGATTTTATTACCGCGACTTTTTATCCAAATACCTACGATTTCCGATTAATAATATTCGCCTTATTTAATCAGCAGTGCCAGTCTAGAGGATTTTTAAGCTATTTCATAGCTTTTATCGCGGGCTTTGAGCGCAGCGACCGAAGCTAGAAATTCCGTAACGAGAAAACCTAACACTTCCGTAACGAAAAAACCTAACACTCCGGCTAACGTCGTTTCAGCTCGGCAAACTTCGGCACGGTATCCTTCGGTAGACTTCGGCAGACATTGACGTGGTATTTTTAAGATATTAGGATATCAAGTCTCAAACTCGTGTTTCTTATGATCTAATTTTCATAGCGCGGCCAAATTTTGTTTGGTAATTTATTATGAGACAGTGTTAATTTTTGGTGACAGGAGGCCCCCACGGTGAGGGTCGGAAAATTTAAAATGCTTATAACTCGCGATTTAACTTTCGTAGCGCGGCCAAATTTTGTTTGGTAATTTATTATGAGACATTGTTAATATTTGGTGACAGGAGACCCCCACGGTGAGGGTCGAAACATTTAAAATGCTTATAACTCGCGATCTAATTTTCGTCGCGCGGACAAATTTTCTTCGGTAATTTGTTATGAGACAGTGTTGATTTTTGGTGACAGGAGAGCCCCCACAGTGAGGGTCGAAAAATTAAAAATGCTTATAACTCGCGATCTAATTTTCGTAGCGCGGCCAAATTTTGTTTGGTAAATTATTATGAGGCAAGGTTAATTTTTGGGGACAGGAGACCCCCCCCCCACGTTGAGGGACGTAAAATTTAAAATGCTTATAACTCACGATCTAATTTTCGTAGCGCGGCCAAATTTTGTATTGTAATTTATTATGAGACTGTTAATTTTTGTTGACAGGAGACCCCCCCCACGGTGAGGGTCGAAAAATTTAAAATGCTTATAACTCACGATCTAACTTTCGTAGCGCGGCCAAAATTTGTTTGGTAATTTATTATGAGATATTGTTAATTTTTGGTGATAGGAGACCCCCACGGTGAGTGTCCAAAAAGTTAAAATGCTTATTACTCGCGATCTAATTTTCGTACCGCGGCCAAAATTTTGTTTGGTAATTTATTATGAGACAGTGTTGTTAATTTTTGGTGGCAGGAGACTCCCCAAGGTGAGGGTCAAAAAATTTAAAATGCTTATAACTCGCGATCTAATTTTGGTAGCTTGGCAAAATATTGTTTGGTAATTTATTATGAGACAGTGTTAATTTTTGGTGACAGGAGACCCCTCACGGTGAGGGTCGAAAATTTTAAAATGCTTATAACTCGCGATCTAATTTTCGTAGCGCGGCCAAATTTTGTTTGGTAATTATTATGAGACAGCGTTAATTTTTGGTGACAGGAGACCCCCTTCCAAGGTGAGGGTTGAAAAATTTAAAATGCCTATAACTCGCGATCTAATTTTCGTAGCGTGGCCAAATTTTGTTTGCTAATTTATTATGAGACAGTGTTAATTTTTGGTGACAGGAGACTCCCCCCACCGTGAGGGTCGAAAAATTTAAAATACTTATAACTCGCGATCTAATTTTCGTAGCGCGACCAAATTTTGTTTAGTAATTTATTAGGCTTCTGCATAGCTTTTATCGCGGGATTTGAGCGCGGCGACGGAATCTAGAAATTCCGTAACGAGAAAAAATCCTAACACTCCGGCTAACGACGTTTCAGTTCGGCACACTTCGGCACGGTATCCTTCGATAGACTTCGGCAGACATTGACGCGGTATTTTTGCATAAGTTGATAAAAAATGCTACGCAATAGTTTTACCGCGGCAGTCCCCGAGTGCCACACACATATTTTTTTACAATGTCTATCTCTATTTTCGAATAGTAATCTTTCTGCCATAAAATAAAGCTATTATTACTAGTCGAAAATAGTTTCCTGTTCACATTAAAAACTTATTATCTAGGTATATGAATTCACGTCTTAAGCGATATCTTTTTATTCCAAGGAATGAAAACTTTATCTTATATTAAAAGGAAATTTTTTACATTTGTTGTAAGAACAATGTTCTGGTGATGTTGGAACTATAGTAAATTCGTGTATTAATCGATATCACGTCCTAAGCGGTTTCGACTGTTTCCTAAAACAATAAATCTTGCATAACAATTATGATAAACAACGCTTGAAGGGAAAAGGGGAGAAGCTCTGGCCAACTATATTATTTTTCAAAATATTGAGTCTATAACATGAAATTAAAGACATATCAGTAGAGAAAAGTTTAAATTTTGTCATCAGTCCCCCCCCCTCTTTAGTATCGGTAAGGTATCTGTATCTCGGACGGAAAAGTACAATTTTAAGGCACTTACTATAAAATATTACTCATTTTGTGGTAAGGTTATTGTGAATAAATGTGAGTTCTAAGTACAATAATGTTCTTTTACTTAAAAATTTAATGCAGGAATCCCAAATGTTATATAATAAGAATTCGATCTTTAACGAAACTGTAAGCAATTTTCTGCATTTTAACATAACATTTCCTTAGAGATTTTCGATCAAATAGACATCGTTCATTTTATAGCACCCCCATGTTTCGTAAATTTATCGAATTTCCCTAAATTGCCTCTTGAATTTTTAACTTTGAAGATAAAATAATCTTATTAATGTAAATAAACTAGGTCTGTTTTATTTAACTGACCAATAAACTGTTAAAAAAAAGCGCTCAGTTTGTGGATTAGAATTTAAACAACCACCAGGTAAGTTTGTGTGGTATTCTTCATACATTGTATTAAAATATTTAAAACAAATTTTATGTTTAACCCTTTCCGGCGCAGTGTTACCACTCCGGCAACACCTAATTTTAATTCCAAACTTGCAAACGGCACCAAGAATATTTTATAGAAATTTCGCTTTTACAATGACAGCGTGAATTTGGGAATTCTTAATTTCTATAAAAGTCGTTTTTAAATTCCGGTGTCAATCAACAATTTCTTATATTATGAGTAGAATTTGCCTGCGCCGGAAAGGGTTAATTAAGCTGCTGTAAATCGTATAATCCTCCATTTAAAAATTTTCTTTAACCTAGCACTTAAGTATGTATTTAAGGTTATCAAATTAGAACAATAACCTTCTTATTAAAATTTTTAATTAAAGAAACTCAGTGTATATTTCATTAACAGAATATAATCACATGATTATTGAATTTACACTAATTTTATGACAGAAACTCTGGAAAATTCTATGTTGATTGAAAATCTTGTGTTAAAATATTTATTTCAATGCGGTTAAGTTAATTTCACTAACATTATCAGTAGCTTAAATGCAGCCTCCGATTAAAACAGAATGTAACTGAGTTATGCCCTAATTTAAGCGTAACTTTAGCTAGCACTTTTTTAAATCCTTACATTTGAATTCTGTTTTCATTTTTTACTCATAATCGACATTTTTTACTTTTATATTAGAGAAAAGAGAAAAAATAAATCTACGTTTATCTAAATGAGTATTTGTTTTAATATACTTATATTTAAGTTCAGAAAATGTTCAAATCTTTTTTTAAGTGCAAGAATATATTGTCGAGTAATTGGAGTAACTTGTATGTTGGTGCAATTTCCAAACCTGCACTTGTTAGCTGAATATCCAATCTTTGTCAGATATCCTTTGCATATCTTTTATGCATGAGACAGTGTGCCACTACATGAATTTTGCAATCTGCAGAGATTTTTTGTAGAGTTTTACAGCAAGGCAATTACATCTATAGAAAGTTACTTTAAAAAATTATTTGCAATAAAATACAAATTATTCCAGTTTTATTGCTTCTAATTTATCAAGGGTCAGAAATTGAAAATTTCTTTTGAACGGGTCAAAGCTGACTTTGGTGATAAAAAAGAAGTATATGATGATTATTTACTGCTTTTGAATATACCTCCCGGAAGTGTTATTTATCTTTTAGGAATGAATGATACGGTAACTTATTTGATTTTTAAATTGAAAAAAAAAATTTTGAAGACTATTTTATATTTTATTACATTTGCAATTTAACTTATAATCAAAAGCAGACTTATATAAAATAAAAAATTCTACACACATTATCAATAGCTAAAAACTTTGTGTAAGTTAAATGAATGATTAAGAGAAAACTAAACAAAATTCTATAGTATCAATCTACAATCTTAATTTAAGAAAAAAAAATTACATAAATTATGCATTGGTGGATTTTTATCAGTCTTTTATTGAAGGCAATACTTTAACTGCTGATTTTTTTAACATTTGTCAGGCATACTTATTGAATGTTATTTTCATTAAAAAAATTCTGAATAATTGTAATAATATATGTACATGTGTCTTTATTATATAGATCTGTACATAATTATTTACAATAATCTTTCTTTTGTATGCTGGTGCAAAATATAGATAAAAATTAACATTGGCCACTAGCCAGTACGCAGACATTTAATTATTGACCATTAACAAAGTTAAGAACACTTCATACAAAATCATATCAAGCGTTCGTACAGTTCTAACTATCAATATTGTAGCTTACTAATATTTTTAATTTTTCGTTTGATAGGATTACACTCAACTGAAAACTGAAATTGTACTAACAGAAAAATATGTAACCAAGAAATTACCGTAGTCATGTTAACAATATTTAAAATGAGCTCGGAAATCCGCATTAATGTGGCTGTGTGTGTGTGGGGGGGGGGGGAAGGGGCGGGGAATTGGTAAACCCCTAATTAAATTCTATGTATTTAAACAGGCATGAAAAAGGCTAAGATAGTAAAATTAAAATTTATTAATCCGCGAGAATTCGCGCTTGAGATTTTCTTTCTCCATCGTACCCTTTTAAAGACTATTTTTAAGAATATTTTTCATTTTAATAAAATTTCAAAATGTGATTTCGATTACTTTACCTCTTTTAGGTAGATTTCGTATGAAATACTACCTATTGCAATCGTACCAGTTTATATATATATATATAGGGTGTCCCGAAAGGTCGTTTACAAACTTAGCATGCTGGTGTGTCATATCATGATGAACAATATTAAATAGGAAACTAAGGGTCCAAAACGTCTTCCAAAGGAGATATGCGCCATTAAATTTTAGGGTCCAAAAATTCAAATGATTATAAAAAACAGAAAAATTGGTCGATTCGTTTGCGGTTTTCACTAAAATTATTCTTTATGTCAGTATTTTCTTGAAAATAAATTATAAAGATAAATTTAAAAAATGTCGATAGAGGGCGCTTTAGACTTTGGAGTAACGATAAACTAGTTTTTACCATTATTTTTTGCATCTCATTAAATTTTTTTAGAAGCTTAGACATAAACTTAAATTTTGAGCTCAAATTCTAAATCGTTGGAAGTGGTTAAGTAGCGCTAACTGAATTGCGGAGGGAGGTTCAAATTTCAAATGATTATAAAAAACTGAAAAATTGGTCAATTGATTTGCAATTTTCACTAAAATTATTCTTTATGTCAGTATTATCTTGAAAATAATTTATAAAGGTAAAATTTAAAAAATGCCGATAGAGGGAGCTTTAGACTTTGAAGTAGCGTACAACTATTTTTTTCCGTTAATTTTTGCATCTCATAAAATTTTTTTAGAAGCTTAGACATAAACTTTAATTTTGAGATAAAAATCTGAATCGTTGGGAGTGGTTAAGTAGCGCAAACTGAACTGTGTTCAGTGGTGGGGAGGTTTGAATTTCAAATGATTATAAAAAACGGAAAAATTGGTCGGTTTTCGCTAAAACTATTCTTTATATCAATATTTTCTTGAAAATAAATTTTACAGATATCTTTCAAAAAATTCCGTCAGAGGGCGCCTTAAACTTTATAGTAACCAACAACTATTTTTAACCTTTATTTTTTGTATCTAATAAAATGCTTGTAAAAGTTCAACCTTAAATTTTGTGCTTAAAATCTGCATCGTTGTCAGTAATTAAGCGGCCAAAAATTGAACTGCGTTCGAGGGGTGGGGTAGGTAACATTTCAACTCCTGAACACAGTTCAGTTTGAGCTTCTTAACTCCTCCTATCGATTTAAATTTTGAGCAAAAAATTTAAGTCTAAACTTTTGCAAGCATTAATTAGATAAAAAAAAAAAGGTTAAAAATAATTGTTGGTTATTCTAAAGTTTAAGGCGCCATCTCACGGATTTTTTTTAAATTTATCTTTAAAATTTATTTTTAAGGAAATATTGACATAAAGAATAATTTTAGCGAAAACCGACCAATTTTTCCGTTTTTTATAATCATTTGAAATCTGAACCTCCTCACCCCCATTGAACACAGTTCAGTTTGCGCTACTTTACCACTCCCAACGATTCAGATTTTCATCTCAAAATTTAAGATTATGTCGAAGCTTCTAAAAAAAGTTTATGAGATGCAAAAAATAACGGAAAAAAATAGTTGTACGCTACTTCAAAGTCTAAAGCGCCCTCTATCGGCATTTTTTAAATTTTACCTTTATAAATTATTTTCAAGATAATACTGACATAAAGAATAATTTTAGTGAAAATTGCAAATCAATTGACCAATTTTTCCGTTTTTTATAATCATTTGAAATTTGAACCTCCCTCTGCAATTCAGTTAGCGGTACTTAACCACTTCCAACGATTTAGATTTTGAGCTCAAAATTTAAGTTTATGTCTAAGCTTCTAGAAAAGTTTAATGAGATGCAAAACATAATGGTAAAAACTAGTTTATCGTTACTCCAAAGTCTAAAGCGCCCTCTATCGACATTTTTTGAAATTTATCTTTATAATTTATTTTCAAGAAAATACTGACATAAAGAATAGTTTTAGTGAAAACCGCAAACGAATCGACCAATTTTTCTGTTTGTTATAATCATTTGAATTTTTGGACCCTAAACTTTAATGGCGCATATCTGCTTTGGAAGACGTTTGGGACCCTTAGTTTCCTATTTAATATTGTTCATCATCATATGACAGATCAGCATGCTAAGTTTGTAAACGACCTTTTGGGACACCCTGTATATATCACTTTTTTATGGACACGATGACTTCTATAATTCTTCACCAATCTTCACCAAACTGGTACATAAAATCAAAGGAGATAAAATCTCGGCTAAGTTCGTTAATGGGCAAAATCGGACCAAGGGGGTCGGAATAGGGGGCATTTTTGTGAAAACCGAAAAAACGCCATAACTTCTTAATTAAAGTAGATATCGTATCGGTTTAAAGTTTATATTACTTCCTAAAAATGGGCCAAAAGTTTATGCATGACAGATTTTTGATAAATTTAGAAGTGGGCTCAAGGGGCGAAAAAAACAGGAGTTTTGAGAGAAAAAAATTCATAACTTCATCAATTTTCAAGATATCAAGTTCAACTAATTTTTTTGTAAATGTTCTTAAAATTATCTAAAACTTTTCTATTTACAAATTTTTGATAGGACCAACTTTTACCGATGAAAAAAATTAAAAACGAAAAGAAAAAGAGCTTTGAAAAAAGAGAAAAATCCATAACTCCGTCAATTTTTAAGATATCAAATCTGATTAAATTTATTTTACATCTTCTCAAAAATATCTACAATTTTTATATTGACAAATTTTTCATAGGACCAATTCGTATAGCAAAAAGAAATGAAACAAAAATAGGAGTTGGAGAAAAAACCTCAAATCCAAAATGCTTATATCCAGACTCATTTTTAAATTCATTTTTGATTTTAAACGCATCCAAATGGTAGATCCTCTTATTTAGAAACTATAAAATGACGAATTGGTCAATTTTCTGATAAAGACAGAATATATTTCAAAAAAGGCTACCAAAAAGGGTATTTTGAACAGAATTTTCCAAAGTCATCGGGACTGAAAATTTAAGGAAGTGTTCAAATAAAAAATTGCATTTTTTTCTGACTCGTTTTTAAATCCATTTTTGCTCTCAAACGCATCCAATTTACAGATCCTCTTATTTAGGAACTATAATGTGATGCATTGATCGGTTTTTGATAAAGACAGAATATATTTCGAAAAAGGCTACCAAAAAGGGTATTTTGAATCTTCGTGATTTGAAAATTTAAGGAAATTTTCACATAGGAAATTGGGTTTTTTATGACTCGTTTTAAAATCCATTTTCGCTCTCAAACGCATCCAATTTACAGATCCTCTTATTTAGGAACTATATACTGAGTCGCATTGGCCAGTTTTTTGATAAAGATAGAATATATTTTTAAAAATGCTGTCAAAGTGAGTATTTCGCACAAAATTTTCCGAAGCAATTATGATTAAAGAATTCAGGATATATTCAAACAACAAATCGGTTATTTTAAGACTCATTTTTAAATTCATTTTTTTTCTCAAATGCATTCAACTGACAGTTTTTTGTTATTTAGGAACTGTATAATGTACTGTTTCGGTCGATTTTTTAATAAATTCAGAATTTATTTCAAAATATGTTGTCAAAAAGACATTTGAGCTAAATTTTTCTTAAGATGATTCTGATAAAACCAGTTTTTGCAGAAAAATGAAATTAAAAATTTTTCATAAACGGCGAAATGAAGTTATTAAACTGGGTTTATCTCTAATCAATTTTTTGTTGTTGAAATGAACACTCTTCGAAATCTACCTCCGCCTATAGGCCCAGCCGACAGGGATTTTTTTGAATAAAAATACTACTTAGCCAAAAAAAAAAAAAATATATATTAAGGGACTGTAAAGTAAAAGAAAGGAATTGGGCACCGTGAGAAAATTCTCATAGCGAGATCTCCCGGGTTAAATAAAAGCTACATTAAAAAAACTGCTCTGAATCTCCGTCAAAAGGAGGCGTAATATCGATAATTTCTCAAACTTAATTTACAAATTTGAATATATTATGCAATCAAACTTAAATTATGCATTATGACCATATTGAAAAACAAGAGCTCGGATATCCGCGTTAGCAAGCCCTCCAAAGCCGAACTAAAATCCACGCAAACGGAGGCATCTAAATCTCACTTACACAATAACTTTCAAAATTAAAATTTTATCAAATTAAGATAAAGCTGCATAAAGAATTGGAATATTATTCGAGACCACATTAACAGGGGATAAAGTAACATCGAGGATTTCTATGATTTGATTTAAAATAACACAATATTTATGTTATATAATTGAAACAAACTTAAATATTAGAAAAGGAATTCTAGAAGGGTATTTCCATGAGCACATGTCGTGTAAGTCACATTCTATGATTTTGGAAACCAGTATTTTAGAACGAAAAAATGTTATTTAATTTACTAGAGTTATTTCATTAATTGAATAAGGCCATGCAAACCTTTCAAAAATAACGGTGACAAACAATTTTTAAGCTACTAATAATGTGACTTACACGACAAATGCTCATGGAAATGCCCAGAAATAAGCTTCCAAAAAGGCTTCAAAAATTAAATTTTAAAAAAGCATACCTAATTATTTATTACCAAAAGAATTGAGAAGAAACATGAAAAATAATCTTTTACATAACATGCGTGAGCTTTCACTTAAAAGCGTAAAATATCACTTTGAATTTAAATCATATTACATCTAATGCTGTGATTTGTTTAACTATTTCAGTGTCACACAGTATACCTTGAATCTGACAGTTTAGAATCTGAAGTTTATCTTTACATTGACAGGGTTCGCAAATGCATTTTGAAAATTTCACAAAACTATATTTATAAAGCATCGGATAAATTTTATAAGTGTTTGAAGTGAGGGAGGGTGGTGGGGGGGGGAGTTTAACGTTTGCTGCAATTATTATGATAGTTCAAAAATATAATTAAGTATCCGTGAGATTGATACATCTTTCTATTAAATATGTACCCAAAATTTGAAGCTAGTTGGATAATTTTATGCAAGGGAAATGCAATTTAAAATAAACAAAATGAAAGTTGTGGATTCTCTCCCCCCCCCCAATACTTAACCTATAAAACCTTGCGTTAAGATGTTAAGTGCCATGTCATTCACCGGTGACTGACATTGAAATTTCCATTTTAGTCGCGTCATTCGTCGGTGGCCGAAAGCGTAAAATTATAATATAAAACTAAATATTATATTGTTTTAAGGAATTGCTGAAAATTCATTTAAAATTTTCGTTTTATTTTATTAAAGGATATCATTAAGTAAAAAGAAATTTCAGTGCCAGTCATCTGTGACTGGCGTGGAATTCAACCTGTTAAAGGAGGAATTTATCCTTCTAATAAAAGGAGACCAAAATTTAAAACTAATTGGTTCTCGACAAGGAAAATCTAGGTAAAGCTGAATTAGTTGGAGAAAGTGGGGGGGTTCTTTTACACTTGATCTATACTTGACCAAGTATTGTTGAGTTGATTAGTCTCACCTAATTTTCTAATAAATTGATACCCAAACTTCAAAGAAAACGTATAATTCTAAACAAAAGTTTTTGTTTAAGTCTATTTAAGAGGGGAGGAGGGTGGGTGTTACCAGTCACTTAATCTCTAGAATTCTATCTGGAAGCCACCAAAATCCTAAATAATCAGCTTCACGAAGTAAGTGGAATTTATTTAGTAAACTTAAGTGAGTTTGCGCAGGAACCTGGGTCTTGTATAATTAAGATACATCCAAATTTCTGGTTTAGCAGTTTTTTAGCAGATTTTGTCAAATGATACACTTTAATTTGTACAGGAGTGAGATTCCTGGATTAAGTATATTAAAAGTAACACTGACTTGGAATTGCGTTCCATAAATCAATTTTATCATAAATGAAATAAATCATATTGTATAATAAGTCGGAGAAAGACATTTTAAGGAATTTCAGGTTTAAGCATTAAAGTTTGACGTTACGGGAATTTTTTTTTATTATTATTTTTCAAGATAAACTACAACCCCTGTTTTAAATACTTCATGCTGTATAATAGCATGCGTAATTAGCTTGGATAAAATAAGATCTGCACAATTAACCATCCCCTCCCACCGCCTGCGAAACAACCTTTGAACCAAAAAGAGTTATCTACTTTCTTTCCTAGTGTTTGGGATACTCGTCAATTTGGATTCCGAAAATTATAAACGATTTTTTGTCCTTTCTTCCCTGGTATCGATATATCTTACAATCATCATGTTTTGCGAGTAGCATCCATCAAGTTTGCCGACTGAGGACGGTAAAGTTAATCGCCACGTTTGTTAGTGTTACTAGACGGTTGAAATTGCTAATTTTATGCTATAGTGCACGGAGATAACCAAAAAAGATGTGTAAATAAAGAAGTGTAAATGAACTTATATTGTATATCAGTATCGAGGACAGTGGCAAAACTAAGATCCGCAAAACCCTGCGATGTAGGGGGGAGGGGGCTTTGAATTAATTGTAAAAAACAGTTGATCATTTTAGGATTTTAAGAACGAGTCATTTGTATTGAATAACGAATGTATACTTTGCGTACTCCTAACCTGATCTGCACATAAAATAATCATACCCACAGGACGGGTCACGAAAAGGGAACCCCATTTTGTTATGAGAAAAAGATACAGATTCTAGGGGGCCTTGTGGAAAAGTTTGCAGAGGACTCACAAACTATAGTTACTCTACTGATTGGAAATTTCACAAAATCGCTATGTAATTGAGAAAAAAATGAACCCCTTGAAAAAATATAAACCCCTATTATCTAATAAATTCAAAATTTTCACTTGAAATCCAAAATATTACAATCCATTTTTCAAAATGGAACAAGACACTGTACACTTTATGGATATTCATTTTTGTTCAACATGAAAACAGTGCACTGTTAACCCCCCCCCCCTCTACCCCCTTTAAAAGATTTATATTGAATATTTTGAAACTTTTTTTATTTTTTGCAAAACATTCTGAGAGTATACAAAAGTAGTTGTAGTACTTTATGTAGTGTTATTACAGCCTTTTGTAGGACATATATTCAAGTATTCTATATTATCAAGCTAATAAATAACACAAAGTGTTTCTGCAAATAAGAATAACTTCTCCAATAAACATTTTGATTTTTCCAAAAACTGAATAAACAATATTGCATCCAATAATTTATACATAAAAAATAAAACATATAATGTGTTTTTTGCTTCTTTGTAGCCACCTTGGATAATAATCAAATCTGAATATAATGATAGTTCATTAACGGAAACAAATGGAGACCTTGGGACAGCCGAATTAAATTCAAGTATTGAAAGCAGCTCTTTAACCCTTTAACGATCATAGCATTTTCATTGCTAAGATGTCGAAATAAATTAATGACACCGGTAATAAAGAACAAATATATTTCTAAATAAGAAAACGTGATTTTTCACATACATAATGAAAGGGATATTTTTAGATAAAAATACCTGTGTCAGTGTTGCTTATAGGAATTAAAATTTTGTGGTTTCGTGGCAAAACCAATGAACGTTAAAGGGTTAAATATTAGCAGTCGCACTTGTTCATTAAAGCACCCATGGCGCGAGTATTTTTATATTCCTTCACATCATTTTTCTTCTACTCTAACAAAAGCTTTAAATGAAGATTGCTTCCAGTGGACAGAAAAAAGTGAGTTACTGAACCATTTAGCTTTGTGAACCTACAAATATACATACGATCCCTCTACAGCTGCACGAAAGCAAGTAAGGAGTAAAATTTTAATTGAAGGTGTGGCATTTGTACAGAGTGTAGTTTCGACAATCTCTTTATATTATTGTTGTAACATAAAATATCCTCTCAAAGGCATTGGGACTTTCATTGAACAAAAATTGTTGAAGTTAAAACATGGTGGTGTAGTTCCTCGAAAAGTAGTTAATTTATGTGAAATATTAAGCAAATTGTGATAAAATTCTAGATTGTAATTTTAACCATAATATGAATAAAGTTTTGTGCATATTATGAAAAATCTGTGAGTTTTTATATTTGATTATTTTATTTTTTAAAATGCAGTATACACTCGATATCTTAAGTTGAAGGGATTCTAAAAAAGCATTATGTCATAGCTTATTGTTCAGATAAGTCACTTACAGGAATTTGTAATTTCAAATAGAGAAATGTATTTTATTTGAAGTATCAAGAGTACACTGTATTAAGCTTTTCAAATTTTTTAAAAGGTTATCTTCATTCGGCAGCTAAATATCCCTTTTTCTCTTGTATCTCTTCACATCTGAAATTGAATTTTGTGCTTTAACCAAATGAATGAATCTCTTTAATATTTTGATGCTTAAATTACAATTAAAAAGTTATTTTTGACTATAAATTTAAAATTCTCTTTCAAAAATTTGTGCATATTTTATCTTGCCTTGAAAATTTGTGTAATTAAACCTTAACGGTTTGGAGTAATCTTTTAAAAGAATTATGCACCGTATAGTTCATGCATGAAAAACCGTTTTTTCATTGATTACTGTGATTTTATATCAATTAAAAGAATAAAATTATCAAAGGTAATTAATCCAATTTAAGTGAAAATAGTGAGGTAGGGGGATGCTTGGAATAATCACATACTTCCCGAAAAAGAGCAGATATTTAGATACTGTAAATAATTTTAAGAATGCTTTGATAGATTAAATATAAACATGTTATGCCAAATGACTAATCTGTTGTATTAGCCAAATATCAAGTTGATAAACTGTTTAAATTATTATATAATATGGCAAAATTATCTGAAGGTTATTTTAAAAATACACAATTGATATGTACCAGATTTTGCCAAAAATGTATTTTATGTTGCATTAACTCCTAATTTACACCTTCAAATTGGTATGTTGAGCTTGATATAAAAGTGAAAAACCTTAAGCATGTCTTTTTGTAGATCACAGCACAATAGATCTTTTAGATATTTCTTTTTTTTTTCTAAAGTGTATATTTATCATATTTTATCCTTGCATCAATATTTTAACCAATTTGTTTTTGTAAAAGTAATTTTAATATATACATGATTTAAATATAGATTTTACTCATAGATATCCTGTATTTTTTAGATTTGCGTTGTCAACTGAAAAATAAAAACAACTTATTACAAATATTTTCAATACAATGTTTAACTTTCAGCTGTGTAATCATCGTTCATATTCTCAAGAAAGATTAGTAACTCATTATTCTGCATCATGTTCAAGAACCAAACTTTAAGGCATCTTAAAACTCTTTGAATAGCATGCAGAAAATTAGAAGTAACTTCTGATTGAAAAACGGCCTTAACATACTAGATTATATATTTCTGGACTTTTCAGTTTTGCATAATTTTCCAGATAAATTTTTGCTAAAGTTCCTGTGAAAATCTGTGGCAGAATTGCTGCCACTGGCTTACGCAGGAACATTTACTGTATTCCGTGAATTGTTTCAGATTTTGTTCCATTGAAGTAACTTAACTGAGATTTTATGTATAAAGTTAAAGGATATAGGATTCAGAGTTTTTCAGAATGAAGGAACATAAATGATTTTTCATGAGTAATGTTCCAGCTGATAGGTTTCGGAATAGCGGAACCTAACTGAGCTCTTGTGAGTAACTTACCAAATTAAAGCTTTCGGAACTTTTCAGAAAGGTGGAACCTAACTGAGATTTTATGAGTAGCATTCCAGATTACAGGTTTCAGAGTTTTTGAGAATGATGGAATTTAACTGAGAATTCCAGAGTAATGTTTCAGATTGTAGGTTTCAGGTGGAACCTAACAGAAAATTAATAAGTAACGTTACAGATAAAAGGTTTCTAGGCTTTTCAGAATGATGAAACCTAACTGATATTTCATGAGTAACATCCCAGATTATAGATTTCAGGACTTTCCTGCCATATGTAAGTTTCCTGGCATTTTTTAGATTAAATTCCTGAGAAAACCTGTGGCAGAATAGCTGCCACATGTTTTCGTAGGAACCTTATACAACATTTTTTACAGTGTTAGAAACTAAAGGGTACAAGTGCCAATTGAACACAAGAAATGAAAAATTATTAAATAAAAAATTGTATTTATGAAAAAATTAAGAACAATGTTGATACAAATAAGTGAAAGGACAAAATTTTGTTTTAATATAAACTCTAAAAAAGGAAAAATTATGAAATAAAAAACTGAATTTACGAAAAATTTATGAACAATGTTGATATAAATGAATGAAAGGAAAAACTTTTAATCTAATATAACTTTTAAAATTTTATTATAAGTTTAGAAACATTGGAATTTTATATTTTTTAACACTTAGCAACAAAGTTGAAAAGTGAATATGATTTTGGTTTGTCAAACGTCTGTCAGCACCCTAACTCTCTTAAATACATTCGGATTGCCCTGAAATTTTTGGGAATTATTCATGATTACCTGAACACAAACCTATTGCAATTGAAGTTTCCGACACGATTAGTTTATTTACAGGGACAATCAAAAGTTTTACATTACATTACAGTTTATGGGAAAAAATGTTTTAAATGAATTTGAAAAATTTTACACCTTTTCACATATTAAAATTTATATGCATATAGGAATTGCACTAAAATAAACATAATATAAAATCTGAGGTGAAAAGAATAGTTATTTATTTACAGGACCATACAAAATATTTACAATACCTAATGATAAAGAGGGAATTGTTTGCGACTTATTTTAATTATATTACAATTTTCATGTATAATAAAATTCATATATATCGTTGAGGCTTAATATAAGTTATTACACGCATAATACGACGTACACAGTATTTACAGGGACACAAAAAAGATTTCAAATAGTATATTCTATCCAAAGTATTGTATATATTATCAATGATGATTGATGGATGGACGAAATGCCATTTTAATTATGAATTGTACTTTTAAGTTTCACTAAATTTATACATGATATATGGCATGTATAAATGCTATAGTTCATATACAGGGTTGCACAAAACACTCGTAAAGATTTCAGAATATGAGCGTAAACTTTACTTAAAGATTGCTTTTAAATAAGTCATGTATTTCTATGCTTAACTGCATTCAGTTTACTAAGAAATGCTTGTAAAATACAGATAAAATGATATACAGGATCACGCACAAAATTTTATACATGATCATCGATGGATGATAATTTCTGAAAATGTGATTTCAGTAGTTTTAAGTGTGTTTTAGTTTGAAGTAAATTTCAGCCAAATACTGGCGTATAATAAAGGTTCAAGATTACTATAGAATGAACAAAAGTATACAAGTGTGCTTCCATCTATTAATATAAACTGCTGAAAGAGAAATTTCAAAGTATTATGTGTTTTCTTGCTAAACTAATTTTTCCCGTTATACAGTATATATCTACCGACTGATAAAACATAGGGATACTCAAAAGTAACAGAATACATATTTGGCAATATGAAATAACGCTTTATTACTCTAAATAGCAAAAATATTTAAAGATTTCAGGGAGTGTTGGAAAGTGTTTCATAATCTATGCTTAACACATGATTTTTCTTGCTTGATAACAGTTAAAATGCATTTATTTAATGCATAAAAAAGCAAATGACTTTGTATGTCTTTTGTCGCGCTTCTGCTGTATAGACGTTAATGGACACAACTGTACTTATACCTCTTGGCCTCCATACGTTTCACAATTTTGGGAAAGAGGTTAAGTAACTGATCCCTATAACTCAGTACATAATGAAAAAATCACTCTTAACTCTTCAA
The DNA here is from genome assembly GCA_964019185.1 of Maratus speculifer. Lineage (NCBI taxonomy): Eukaryota > Metazoa > Arthropoda > Arachnida > Araneae > Salticidae > Maratus > Maratus speculifer. Next base: position 272,473,933 of record OZ025299.1, read on the forward strand.
CTACAAATAAATAGACATATTTCCAGATAGCCTGTGCACTTAACTTAATTTTTTCAATTTTGTCACTTATACCCCTTGGCTTCCGTGGTTAATGTAATAACTTTTTAATGTATAAATTACATACAGCAGGAAAAAAATGAAAACATCAGAAATAAGTTAAGGATTAGAAGTTCAAAGTTTTCTAAATTTTATGAAAAACTTAAATATACTAATATGTGCCAATAATAAAAAGGGAATATTATTTTCTTTATAGAGCCATATTAATCTATTAAACCGTAAAGCAGTTTCAAATTTTTATTCATCTCTAAAATATATCTCAGGTATAAAATTTGTGAGGATAAATTACAGATAAATTGAATTTTGTGATCTGATCCGTAATTTTTTTGATATTTTTAAAATACTGCCTTAAACAAGAAAACTCATGTAATTTATCCTCATGTTCAAAATCCACCAATTTATCCTCTTGTTCAAAACTACATGAACAAAAACCGAACACATAAACAAAATATATATATTTTTTGGGTAAAAAAGATAGAAAATCATGACTGTAATTCTACTATCCATGAGAAATAAATAAAAATTGCTCAATATTCTTTTTGATAGATTTCATACAGATAATCTTATCACGAATTTTTATATTTCTAACTGAAACGTAAAAAATTAACTGTCAGTACCTTTCAATTTTTCTCAAAAGTAAAACAAATAGTTCTACCATTTAACGTTTGTCGAAGAAAAAAAAATCCGCTATATTTTAATTCAATGGCAAAATTAAGACAAATAGGGAGTGTTTGAGTTTTTTATTGCTTCCCATTTCACAAAAAAACCCTTCCCCTCTTTTTATGAATTTAATTCCTTTTGTGAGATAAGGGGATCCATTTAAAAAACTATTAAAAAATGTATTTCGTAATTTAAAGAGCCATTGAGACGTAAGATAAGCGCCAGATACAGGGCTCCAGTGGAGGATATAAATAATCCATAAAAGAAAATTAAAAATAAATAAATAAATAAAAGAATAGCTTCCTAAAGTTAAAAGTAATTAAAATTTAGCTAAACAAAAGAGAAAGAAAAATTCTGTACAGCCCAATTTAAATGTCAATAAGAATCCATTTCAGAAAATTTTACTTTTTTTTTTCATTCAGCATTTTTTAAAGGTTGAATCTTTTATTTTCATTCGTCAGCATGTATATGAATAGAGATGCGGATACAGATGTTTTATGTGTTTTTATATTTTAACAGAAACCAATTTTTTCGGATTCCCGCTTTTTTTTTTTTCACATTAAAAGTTGGTTCCAGAAATATCCGCTTTTTTATGCTTATAATGTTCACTCAGAAACAATCTCCTCCGCGGTACGTATTTTACATTGTTCAGCCTCAATCAATTGCGTTGCCGTGATTGATCGTTTAAAATACGCACTGCTAAGAACTATTCAAATAAAAATGGAAAAAACACTTTCTTTGCGGGAATGTCTAATAAGTTTGTGTTTCTGTTTTATTTTTGCATATTATTAAATATGATTTAACCATTTCAAAAATGTATATGGCGATTTCGATTTCCTTCAATATATTTTAAAGTTAAAAGTAATTAAAATTAAACAAACAAAAATGAAAGAAAAACCTCCTACAGAGAGAATTTAATGCCAATAAGAATCCACTTCTGAAAGTTTGATTTTTTTCTACATTTAGCATTTTTTAAAAGATGGATCGTACAATTTGCCATCATCCATATAAAAAGAGATGTAGATATTTGCTACGTGTCAGAGAATTTCTCTGCGGAAATACCAATATTTTCTTATAGAAAAAAAAATCTTATGTAATTGCGCTAATACATAAGCTAATTTTTTCTATAATCGAGTATTGACGTTCGTTTTAAATAAAAAATGACCTGACCAGTCGCACCGTGGCAGCAGGTATTTTAATATTTAAACAAAAATCATTCTTTTTTCAAAATTTGATTCCAGAAACATTCACTGTTTTTATGCCTATTATTTTCACTATAGTAAAATATACTCTGGTGTCCATGTTTTAGATTATTCGCATCAAAGAATTTTCCTGTCATGATTGATCGTTTGAACAGCGCACTCGTAAAATTTTCATTTTCGAAATGTACAGTGTTAAAAATTTTGAGTATTTCTGAGTACCTCTAATAAAGTTGCATGTCTATTTTAGCTCTGCATATTGAAACTGTTGCAAACAATTTTGGAACGGGAATAAATATTTCGTCCAGTTTCTTTCAAAGATAAAAATAATTAAATTTTAACTTGTACAGACATGGCAGAGACCAAAATGACCTTGAACAGACCAATTTTAATGTCAGCAATAATTTAAGAAATTTTGAAAAAATTTCATTCGGCTTTTTTTATTTTATTTCCATTTGTCAGCATATATATGCATAAAGATGTGTGTGTAAACGTATACATTACAAGGGGCGAAATCAACAACAATAAAAACAATAGGAAGAACATAGGGAAAGAAGGAAATGGGATTCTACGGATAATGATGATATTATCTTATAATATTCCATATATATGGTTTGATTTATAAAGCTTTATCTATTCCTTTAGTTTTGAATTATCCCTTTTTTCCTATTTTCTATAGTTTCCTTCGAAAAAATAGTATTGACCTTTGAATTAAATCAGTGCATGATATTTATTTCTACAAAAAGCTACAATTTTAATAAAAAGTTCTTTATTTTATAATAATTGACGATACACTGTAAAAAAAATCTGTGAAGATACTAAACATTTTCTAGGAAACTGGGATTCCAAGAACTTTTCATGTAACGATAACAGGAAAAATTCATGTAATCGATTCTGAAACTTGAATGTTTGCTGTTACCGTTACAGGAAAAGTTCTTGGAATCCCAGTTTCCTAGAAAAGGTTTAGTACCTTTGCAGATTTTTTTTACAGTGTAGATGTTGCCAAACCCATATTTTGAAACAAACATCAAACTCCATGAAAAAAACCACTGCATTGATTCACTCTTAATGCAAAACGTTTACTGAACCATTCATTTTTTAGATTCATTGATTTAAAAAAAAATATATACATAAAACTAAAAATCTTTAACACACTGGATGTTTAATGTTTTGAGAAATCTTCAGAAATTGTGTTCTAGTTTGCTAATTATTATTACTATTGTGATCTTTGTTTTGCCTAATTCTTGAACCTTTTTAGAAATTGAATAGTGAGTAAAAGAATACAGAAAATATTTGTTGAAATTTGCTGAAATTATTTGTCATTTTAAGAGGTGTACTTTTCAACAATACAAATTCTTAAGTAACAAAATCTTCATTTTTTTTTCTTTTTTTTTGTATGAAGTCTTATGAAAATTAAACACAAGTGAACATTGTGCCATTTTTGACGAGGGTTATATACAAAATTAAAAAAAAAAACATAGGATTTTATGCAATCTGATGCATTAATTAATGTATGCCACCTGCATCAAAACTTCCAAAAATGTGCAGTATTGCCCCGTATTTAAAAAATTCAGTTGTTTAGCAGCTAAAACACAGGAAAAATAATTACCATTTTATTTTGTATTATAAAATTTAAAAATTATTTGTATGACACTGAAGAAGAAAAGTCAACAAACAAAAGGAAAAGCAAAATGTTACCTTTGAAAGTGCCAAATAATATATAATAAAGTTTTTCTTTTTCTGAAACTGCATTACTTTTAATTTTTAACTCGGAAAGAAATTTCCGTTTTATACAACATTGGAAATTCCTTTAACTAGATACTGTTAGTAAATCCTTCCAAACAAAACGAATAAAAATGAACAGAAAAGAACTTCCTTTTCTTCATCTTTCCAGCATTTCCCAGTAACTGTATTTACTTTCTTCTTCAGATATTTTCTCGACATACTCGCCACGACAGGAGACAAATGTAAAAAGTTTCAAGTCCTCTGTCTACTCTGCCGACTGCAATGGATTTAGCGTTTCTTTTTCTTTAAAGAGCATTATAAAAACCATAATAGCCAAATAGAATTTTTCTGAAACACGCAGCAGTGCATGCTTTTCGAGAGTAAAAGCGGGAATAATGATTTAGAATCAGAAATTGCTTTTGTGTTGAATTTTTCTTTTTCACTTTCGTGGACGTTGTTTCAAGGAGAATTTTAGATGTAATGTAAATTTTAAATAATGCACTTATATTTTGTTTTCAGGTCAAACATTGCTAGAACGTAAAAAAAAAAAATTCTGATTACAAGTACAATTTCCGTATTTTTACGAATTTTTTCTGCAATGAAATGATTTCGTGAATGTTGGAAAATAGCAAATATGAATTTAATACTGTCTTTCAGTTATATTAGATATGAATGTTTAATTAATCTGTCGGACGATCCTCTCAGCCCGCACAACTTTGAAGAAAGTCCGTGGTAGTTATAGCTGCCACCACCGATATTATTAGGTGATATCGGTCACACACTGTGAGGATTGTGTAAATGAACACTGACGCTGTCAATTAACTGAATCAACAGTTTATTTAGAATATATGTACACACTAAACACGCTATTTAAAATTATATACAATTACAACTTGGATATAGGTGATCCGGTTCAACATTAACTTAAATACAGTAAAGGTTGGCTGTGTACTGTTCAAAATACACCTTTCTCCCTTACACTCAATGTGCGTTAGATTCACTTTATCGGAGATCAGTCTCGAATCTCCCAACACATGTATACTCGGCCTGCACTTCTCGGTCCAGACCACTAAACACCAGGACGTCTGTGTCCTTTGCTCTCCAGATACGCACTGCTTACGCTCTACAACACAGAGCACTCTCTAGGTATGAGCCCAGATACCAACTGAACTAATCTGAGATAAGTCTTGCTCTTCTCAAATCATTGTGTTTTCCCAATGTCAACCCCCTTTGGAGCTTATTCATTGGACATATCCCACATTCCATTCTTGATTAGTGACATGTTGCTTATCTGCTCATCATCCACATACCTCACTGACGAATGAACACGCCTCTCAGCAATCTCCTCTTTCTCCCAACACCACCTGTACAGGATTACCTGTCGATTCTCCCTTCAACAAAGAAAGAATGTCACCTTGAAAATTCTATTACACAGCCATACAATACATAAAAGATTAAGATAGAGAAATATCGGAAATTCTAATCTTTAGCAGAGGTGGTCTCAGAACCTGACACCCCCCACCTTAGCGGAAAATACGCCTTTTAGAGGCTAATTTTCCCCAAACATATAGTATTATCGCAGAAGAGTTCAATAGTTTCTTTACAGATTTCTTCATTACGCTTATTACATAGGTATTTCCAGGTGTCTGAACATTGTCTACTGACATCTCTACTGAACCTTGTACTAATATTATTACTACATAAACAATACACATGCTAATGCACCATTATAAACACAAAATTCAAAAATATTTACACATACACAGAAAAAAAATTAAACGTATGATGACATCCCTTTAAGGTTGTCCACTATTTGTTTATTGATGCTGATGTGCTAGTAACTGGTTGTTCTTCCCAGCTCTTTCTGCGTAGCAAGGAAATTGCGGCAGCATTCAAATGTTGAGCTCCTGGACGATGAGAAATACTCAAGTTCCAGCGTTGCAAGGCAGGAGCCCATCTAGTGAGTTTGGGTGATCTTGGGGTTGTTTCGGTGAGAAATTTTAATGGATTATGATCCGTAATGATCTCAATTTGAGATCCATAGGTCCACTTTTCAAACTTTCGCAACCCAAAGAGAACACTCCAAGCCTCTTTCGCTATACTCGGCCAAGCACGCTGAGCCCCTGACAATTTCTGACTGGCAAAAGCTATCGGTTTAAACTGACCCTTTTCATCTTTTTGAGTAAGACAACATCCTACTGCCAGGTCGGAAGCATCTGCGTGGAGCTGATATTCCCGGCCTACGATAGGTGTAGCCAAACTCGTCACTTTACATAAATCATCTTTAAGAGTATTAAATGCTTTTTCTGCCCTTTCATCCCATGGTACAGTATTTTTAACCTTCCCTTTGGTTAATTCGGTTAAAGGTATAGCAATTTCGTCATAATTTGGAATATAAGATCGGTAAAATCCCATTAATCCCAAAACAGATCTAACTTCCTTTTTAGTTTTTGGTCTTTTTAAATCCCTTATTGCTCCTATTTTCTCCTTATCCGGTGCATGCGTTCCACCCCCAATTACATGACCTAGAAACTTAGTCAATTTCTCTGCAAATTTTCATTTGTCTAGCCTAATCATAAAATTTCTCTTTTTCAATTCTTCAATGACAGCCCTAACATGCTCACAATGTTCTTCCCAGGTGTCGGAGAAAATGATGACATCATCAATATATGCTTCCGCATACCTCCGATGTCCTTGAAGAACCCCATTCATATCTTTCTGAAACGTGGCAGCCGCCCCTGATAATCCAAAAGGCATGGTACGCCACTGATAAGTTCCATTACGCGTTGTAAAAGCTGTCAAATGTTTACACTGCTCAGCCATTTGATCAATAACCCCTCAATAAATCAATCGATGATAAATATTTAGCCGCCCCTGCGGTATATATGATTTCCTGAGAATCTTTCATCGGAAATGTTGAAACCTGAGTTACCGAATTTAAAGATCTATAGTCTATACAAAGTCTAACAGTTTTTTTTTTCGCCAAGCAAAAAATTGGATGACTAATTTCAGCATTTGACACCTCAATTAGATTTAATTCTAATAACTCCTGAATCTGCCTATCTACTTTATGTTTATAAGCTACCGGTACACTATATAACTTTGGCTTTTTCCTTGCCACCCCCGGTTTCAGATCAATACGATGTTCTCCTACATCCGCTGGTATTACAGGACCCATAAACACCTCTTTATTCTCCCTCAAAATGGACTTTATATCTTTGACCTGACTATTTGATAACCCTTTTATTTCGAACCTCTCTATATCTCGTTCTTTCTCTTGATCCCTGTTCAAAATAGGAATTTCCCCAACTTCTCCAAATTCCTCATCACCTTCGAAAACAATATTAACTATATTACATTTAGCAATAAACTCTCGTATTTTATTTTGGTACACGTGGTTCCTACTCCCGTCGGCTAACTCAACTATAAACGAATGTTGGTTTCGTTTTTAGACGATAGTTGCCGGCCCTTGCCACCTAGAATATAATTTATTAGTTGAATCGGGGATTAACAGTATTACGTTATCGCCTACTTCAAACGTTTTTTTCTTTTGGTCTTAAGTTATAATGATACGCCATTCTACTTTGTTGAACCTCGGACGATAATTTTGCCTCATTTGCGGCTCTTTCTAAACGTCCCCTAAGTTTATTCAAATACTCATGAATTGGCGTAGTATCTAATTGCGCTAGCTTATTTTCTCCTGCCCAGGATGACTTGAAAATCGATAAAGGACCCTCCGGCGCTCTACCATATAATAACTGGAAAGGTGCGATTCCCGTCGTAGAATTTGGGACTTCCCTATACGCCCATAATACAAATGGTATTTGTTCATGCCATCTTTTTCCTTCTTCTCTAATAGTGTGATGTAACATACGTTTAAGAGTCTGATTAAATCGTTCCACAAGCCCGTTAGACTGTGGATACTGTGGGGTTGAAAATCTTTGACTAGCGCCTAACCTTTTCTCAAATTCTTTCGTTAAGTCGGCAGTGAAATTGGTTCCTTTATCACAGGCAGTTATATTTGGAATTCCTGTCCTCATAAATATTTGAAGTAACGCATCACACGCGGTTTTAGCAGTTAAACTTTTTAAAGGGATCGCATCCGCTCACCTGGTATGCTGATCAATTAAGGTTAGGATATACTGATGCCCTTGGGAACTTTTAGGATCAATAGGCCCAATTAAATCAACATTAACTACCTGAAATGGGAGTTCCGGCCGCGATATTGGGGAAATAGGAGCTCTATCATTCAGTTTAACCCCTCTAGTCAATTGGCACTCTAAACATGACTCACAAAATTGTTTAGTTTCTTTCGCCATCCCCTCCCAATAAAATGAATATCTGATTCTCTGTAAAGTTTTCTTGGCTGCATGATGCCCTCCAAATACCGAACTATGCGCTAATTTTAGGATTTCTTCCCTTCTTACTTTGAGTACTTGCCGACTTAATTGCGCTATAGTTTCGCATAACAATTTCTCTTTATGATATAATAAGCCATTTACAATATAATAATCCCCTTTATCCAGTTTAGCTAATTCCCAAGCTTTCTCTAACTCTTTACATTCCAATTGGGACTTCTTAAATATATCTGAATTGCTAACAATAGCTTTATTATTTTTCTCCGCGTCCGTTTTTTTCTGGATTCTGGCTTTGTACATTTTGCGATCTAGCTTCTATTGCGTAAACATTACAATTATCGCTACTCATACCTTCCTTTTAACTCGAGTCATCAATAATAATTTCCGAATTTTCTAATTCTTGGGACTCTAGCAATGTTTCCTCGCGGTTGACACCTGACAACTCATTAATCACCTCGGGATGTAAAATTACTTGCTCATTAATATTATCAGTCACTGCGCAAAGTACTTCCTGATGAATTATATTAGTTTGTCCGAATTGCGGAATAGCTAACGTTAATTTAACCAACGGCGATTTAACTGCTTCACCGAATAACCCTTGTAAATAAATACTACCCGCTCCTTTTAATTTCTCTTCCGGTACCAAATCTTAATGAACAACACTAATTTCACAGCCAGAATCAACCAATCCCTTTGCTTTTTGCCCATTTACACTAACTTCAATTTTCTCAAGTTTATTTAATTTCTCACCAATAACATTAGTTCTCTGTTCGGCCTTTGCCGATATTCTCGCCACAATAGCTCCATTAGGTAACTCTCTGTTTTCTTTTACCACAATCTTATCTACACCCGCATTCTGATCTCGACCTTTATTACCATTATTATTTCCCTCATTACCCACTTTATTACATAAACGTTGGTAATGACCTGTCAAACCACATTTAAAGCATTTAGGCGCTGAAGCATCACTAGGTTTCTTAAAATCTATTTTCCTAACCGAAAAAGAATTAGTCTCATTACTCCCGTTTTGCCTCCAATTACCACTAACTTTACTATCCTCTCTCGGTCTCATTTTCTTATTGTTTACATACCTATCTTTACCTTTAAAACTTTTATACGTAACTGCATACGACTTATGTTTAGCATCAAAGTAATTGTCACATTCTTTAGCAATTTTAGAAGTTTCTAACCATTTACCCTGGTGAGTTAACCTAATATATGACGCAGTATCCTCATCTAACGTACTTACTTACTTATCAGTAACTATTAACTGGTTGACCTTTTCATAAGAGTCAGCACCTCTAATCTTACAGTAATTTTTTCATGTCACTATTAACCGCGATACAAACAATACGTGAGTTTCGTTCTGTTTTTTCTTAGCCTTCTTAAAATTTTCCAAACACGCCTTCGGAGTCGGCTCATGTTCCCTTAGGACTAACTCCTTTAACACCTCATAATTCTTCATTTGTTCCGTAGTAGTATAAATTAACAAATTATCCGTCTTATCTCCTAACATATTTAGTAGAATTTCGGCCTGCTGGTTTTCCGGTACATTTTTAGTTTTGAATGCCCTTTCTAAGCTGTTAAAAAATAAATTCCATCCCTCAGTCCCTTCTGGTACTTTGATAGATAGAGTTTTAACACTTTTGATCAATTTTTCTATGTTACTTTCATTATTAGATTCCCTAGACCCATTAAAATTATTTGCCGATCCTTGAACCCTTAGTCTCTCCATTTCTAATTCATGTTCCATCCTTAATTTTTCAATCCTCTCTTCTCTTTCTAACCTTTCCTGTTTTTCTTCGCGCTCTAACTTCTCCTGTTTTTCTTACTTTTCGCGTTCTAACTTTTCCTGTTTTTCTAACTTTTCGCGTTCTATTTTTTCCTGTTTTTCTTCGCGCTCTAATCGTTCTGCAACAATAGCGTCAGATAATTCTTTAACAACCCCCTCGTCATACTCATCACTGTCCATTACCTTTTTCTTAAGCTGAATTCTGGTATCATCTTCCGCGAATTCAACACCCAATTCTTCGGCTATCCCCTGAAGATCCACCTTTTTAGTTTCAATAAGAAAGCCATACCTTCACCGATTGTTATGACCACCCTACAATAATATTTAAACCAACCAAATTAATATTTCCTAAATTTCTAATTTAGTACAGTTATACCCCACTTGTTATACTAATGAATACCTTTCAGATAATCAATGCATTTCATTTCTAATTAACCTACTGAATACTCTAATTTTTCTCAACCATTGATATCACACAATATATTTCCAATAAAATAAAAGGTAAAACCGTAATTCGATTTGATGACTATGCAATATAGATTCCAATTTATACACTTAGATAATAACATAAAATTTACGTAATAATACTGATACGTTGCAATTGAATAAAAGTATTGATGTCAATCAAAAAAATCCACATAAAGAAAAATTGTATAACATGCATATATAAATTTCTACATTTATCCTCACTAAAATATTTCCAAATTCAATACTGGTTCTCACACTTAAAACAAATATAATATTTTGATCAAAAAATCTTCACTTTTATTTTTCCTCACTATGGCCCTCTTTTGTGCCTTTTTTTTCACTATGGCCCTCTTTTGAGCCTTTTTTTCACTATAGCCCTCTTTTGATCCTTTTTTTCACTACTATTGGCCAATTAAAATTCTAAGCAAATGTTGTTATCAAAGCTTCAAACTTAAATAATATTGCTTCATTTAAATATTACTTTAACAATAATTTAAATTTAAGTAAATTTAATTATTCCTTCCAACTGCTATTAACACAATACCTTAATTTTGTTTACTACCTACCATTATTAGTAAAAAAAAAAAGAAAGTCAATATTAGCTCAAATTATTATGACCATTCCTTAAAACAATAGCAAATATGGTCATTAATACTTTATAGGTAGGAAGTATTGATAAAACACATAAATAATCTAGACAATTTACTTAAATTACTATTAATTATACAACAACAAATTTTGGTTCGAGATGTCAGCAGAAGGAAATGATCAAAACACCTTACCTTATATTTTATCTGCTTGGGTACTCTTCTATTCACAGGTAGTTCCACGATATAGCGATAATATGGCACAACACTTAGTTCAGTTCTTTCTCATAAAGATACGCACAACACTTTAGCACACACTCGACGATCCGGCACGATACTCTAGCACCCACTCGACGATCCGGCCCGACACTTTAGCACCCACTCGACGATCCGGCACGACACTTTAGCACACACCCGACGATCCGGCATTACCACGCAAGAATTCCACTTGGTACTCCGGCACTAACACACTGCAACACGGCTCGCTGGTCACTGGTTTCAGGCGATTCTATCCCGACGCTGCCAACAATTTGTCGGACGTTCCTCTCAGCCCGCACAACTTTGAAGAAAGTCCGTGGTAGTTATAGCTGCCCCCACCGATATTATTAGGTGATATCGGTCACACACTGTGAGGATTGTGTAAATGAACACTGACGCTGTCAATTAACTGAATCAACAGTTTATTTAGAATATATGTACACACTAAACACGCTATTTACAATTATATACAATTACAACTCGGATATAGGTGATCCGGTTCAACATTAACTTAAATACAGTAAAGGTTGGCTGTGTACTGTTCAAAATACACCTTTCTCCCTGACACTCAATGTATGTTAGATTCACTTTATCGGAGATCCATCTCGAATCTCCCAACACATGTATACTCGGCCTGCACTTCTCGGTCCAGACCACTAAACACCAGGACGTCTGTGTCCTTTGCTCAGAGCACTCTCTAGGTATGAGCCCAGATACCAACTGAACTAATCTGAGATAAGTCTTGCTCTTCTCAAATCATTGTGTTTCCCCAATGTCAACCCCTTTGGAGCTTATTCATTGTACACATCCCACATTCCTTTCTTGATTAGTGACATGTTGCTTATCTGCTCATCATCCACATACCTCACTGACGGATGAACACGCCTCTCAGAAATCTCCTCTTTCTCCCAACACCACCTGTACAGGATTACCTGTCGATTCTCCCTTCAACAAAGAAAGAATGTCACCTTGAAAATTCTAGTACACAGCCATACAATACACAAAAGATTAAGATAGAAAAATATCGGAAATTCTAATCTTTAGCAGAGGTGGTCTCAGAACCTGACATAATCCTTAAATTAATACGTTACTCATAGTAAGACTTTGGGATATTTCTATTTTTAAAACCAATTTTTAGTAACCGATTCTGTTACATGAATTTTGCTGTTACCATTACGTAGAAAAGAATCCCAGTTAACTGAAAAAAAGTTTTTGAACACATAAACTGGTGTGTTGTGAATGAAGTTGAATCACTCTATATTTCTTTAACGGACATAGAGATTTTCAATAACAACCAGTATATTTCATATTTTATTCGATTTCTCATTTATCACTTACTTACCCACAGTACAAATTCACATTACTCTATATTGTAAAACACTGTAATTATGAATATGTATTCTGGAACTGCGTCAATAATCAGAGAAATATTTGGAAAATTAATTGATATTGCGGGTTTAGGTATTAAAATCATAATGTAACAATAATTTATTAAACTAGTTTGACGATGTGTTTTTTCATTGTAAAATCTTGTTTCATAACGATAACTAATGGCCGCAGTTAGAAGTTTTTTGCGATTTTACGAAATTTAATTTTTAGGAAAGGCAAGATTTGGAACTCACGTTCTTGTGTGTGTGTGCTCCAATTTATAAATTTTTACTTTTTTTTTTTTGGGGGGGGGGGGGCATGGAGACGATGGATTTCTCTCGTGTTGTAAAATTTCCTTGTACGACCTTGTCCTTGCATATTGATGATGATTTATTAACAAGCTTTCATATTAATCCCATAAATCAGATGTATGATGTTCAATAAATAAATAAATAAATAAATAGGCAATGAATGCTGCGTAATAAACAAAATGTAGAAAAAATGTTTTCCATTTGTATAGCTAACACACTGCTTTCAACCTTTCTCATATATTTAACTCAAACATATTTTAAACGTTTAAATTACATATTTTTTCTTCTTTGTTAATATACTGTAAAAGCAAATCTGTGGATCTTGCAGAAAAAACTGTGAACCAGAACGTCAGTAAAATATTAGTATTTGTAGACATAATTTGTATTCCTTTCGTAGATACTTGTAAAAATTTTCAAAATAATGTCGAGTATTTCTGTAAATTAAAAACGAAAAAAAAAAAATACGGAATATTTCTGTGAAAGATACAAGTTTTTACTGGTGTCACCCCTGAGTTTTTTTTTTCTGTAAAACCAATAGTTTTTTTTGCTGTGTAAAATGTATCTTTCTTACATGGAGCTCTGTTAGTTTCACTTATAAAATAAAATATTCGATTTGAAATATAAATTTATCTCGCTTGAAACAAACTCCGAAGGTTAGCAATTATGCTAATATAAATTTCGTGCACAATCTCAAAATTCAAACATTTTGAAGAACTAGGTTAAAAAAGAAACTCTCGTAGTTTCCTTATTTATACAATGAACTTTCTGAGGAATAAAATACTATTTGATGATAATGTATGCATTTTTTGATGATTAAAAAGGAGGATAACGCAAACTAACAAAGAAAAAATACGGGGATTGGAAAAAATGCAATTTGGAAAATGAATACAGCTGGATGACGTGTTGAAAGTAAAAGAAATCAATAATAAAACCTGCAAGATTCTGGATACAAAATAAAGCTCTCTCCGAAATACTATAGAACTTTACATAATAACTGTATTTTAAAACATCTGGAGATGCAATATTTCTTTTAATACTTTTTTGAAAAAACTCAAAACCGCATAAAGAAAGGCCAACTACCTTACAATTCCATTCAAAATGTTATTTACCATAAAGATTACACGTGAAGATGCTTTCCAGAAGGTTACTAAAGTTTTACGAAATCGAAGAAGGAAAACGAAAAAGCAATATAACTCGGAACCATCAATTTCAGTAGCTAAAGAAATATCTTAAAGTATATAATGCCAGAAAGAGCGCTTTAATCTTCATATTATTCATATTTATTTTCCACCGAATTCGTTCTTTCCGTTTTGATCTTGAGGCATCCATCTTTTCTTGGCGAAAGAAATGTAGCTCTTATAAAAATATTAATGCTTTATAAAGTTGAAACATCCGAAATTTTAACATCTTCTTCAAATGCTCGAAATTTTAATACTAAATATGGAGTAACACGCTCCAAACAACTTCGGCAAATGCACTTTCTATGTCTGATTAATGATCACAAATTTTCACATATCGTTCATAAGTTTGCTAATGTTGTTGATATACAGTTGGCAAAAAAAGTATTTGTACACTTCATTTTTTTAAATTATAATGAAATTAAACAAACGATTTAAGCAAAAAATACTGTAATACATTAATTTAATGCATTATATTATTATAGAAGCAAAAACAAAATTAAACGAATCGATTTTTTACATTATAATAAGCAAATATACCAAAATATAATGCAAAAAAAGTATTTGTACACTATATTAATGTAATATAATTAATGAAAATTTAGTAAAATGATGCAAATTAATAGTTTGTGTGAATTTATTTAGTGTTTTTGACTTCTTCTAGATGGTGTGACATAGATTCCACCAACTTTTTTGTAGCGGTCTGGTTAATGTTATTCCATGACACAATAAGAGCTTCTTTAAAACTGTTTTTTACTGATACATATTTTTTTTTCGGATTTTTGCATCCAATAGCATCCACAAATTTTCTATTGGATTCAAGTCTAGAGATTTTAGAGAAATTACCAGTCGTCTTCGAGTATTGTAGTAACCATGTGCTGGTAATCACAGCAGTATGCTTTGGTCGTTAGCCTGCAGAAAGTTAAAAGCTTCCTCTATGCATAATTTCTTGACACAGTTTAATAAATTATGGCGCGACACATCAATGTATGTTAAACCTGTCTTTCCATTGTCAATAAATTTTAAATGTCCTGCTCCATTAGAAGCTATGCACCCCAAAAGTATAATATTCCCCCCAACATGCTTGATAGTTTGAAGTATACGTTTTGGATCTAGAACAGTTTTATTTTTACGCCAATTTTTTCGAATGCTTGATGGTAAGAAAATTCCGAATTTTCCCTCATCAGAAAAAATTACTGTTTTCCAAAAATCCAATGATTTACTTCTGTATGCGAAAGCGAATACTATGCGTTTTCGCCTATTTGTTTCGCTGATGAATGGATTTTTCCTTCAGGTTCTTCCTTTTAAATCTGCATTGAGAAGAATATTTTTTATTGTTTGAGGTATTACTCTGATGCGAGAAGATGTCGCAAGGTCTCCAGCAAATTTTTGAACCGAACGCATAGGATTTTTTAAAGCTTTTTTAACAACACTCCTTTTTTCCTTCATTGTTAGTTTGCTAAGAGGTCCTGGTTTTTATTGAATTTCGATGCTTTTAATTTATTCATAGTTTCTCACTATACATCCAATAGTTGTAAATGGTAATTTAATAGCTTTTACAAATTCTTGTTGCGAATTTAAATTTTTATTATGCTCAATCATAGGATTTCATATATCTAGAGGTCCCTCTCTAGTATTAGATTCTATACTCAATTATTTCAAGAGCAAATTAGATTAAATGTCAGACAAATATAATATGAACTCAAAAATTATTAACAGCTTCTGTAAAAGTAGTCCTTTGAACCATAAACACTATAAAACACAGTATATATCAGGATGGAGAAATGTACAAATACTTTTTTTGCAAGAAATTTTTAAACTTTTCCTATTAGAAAATTATTTTACATCTTTATCGAAATTTTCTGTTATGTAATTTAAAACGCACGGTAAACAGACTGTATTAAAACTATTTTTGACAAAATATCTGCTTTTATTTAGTTAAAAATTAAAAATTTTAGAGTGTACAAATACTTTTTTTGCCAACTGTAGGTGTTTTTCAACAATCTTTTTTTACATTTTTAAGTTTTAAATAAAACATTTTTACACACCTGTATGAATCACCTCTTTTAAATTTGAAAACGCAAACATTAGTCATTAGGACTTTCGAATATTCGCTGAACATAATACGTAAATTTTAGCTATATTGTTGTACATTATTTTTAAGTAATTTACTAGAAAATTTACAAATTTTAAGCTTTGTAAAAACGTTTTACACCACACACACATATATTTATAAGCATTAACTATCTAACTTGCCACAAAAAACTACATGTGTATATATATATATATATATATATATATATATACACAGGGTGATTCCAAATTTTTTTACAATAAAAGAGGGGTGATAGTACACATCAAGACAAACAATATTAAATAGGAGACCAAGGGTCCAAAACGTTTTCCTAAGGAAATAGCCGCCATTAAAGTTTAGGGACCAAAATTTCAAATAAACATAAAAAAACGGAAAAATCGGTCGATTGATTTGCGGTTTTCACTAAAATTATTCTTTATGTCGGCATTTTCTTGAAATCAAACTATAAAGATAATTTAAAAAAAAAACCGATAGAGGGCGATTTAGACTTTGGAGTAACGAACAACTATTTTTTGCCGGTATTTTTTGCATCTCATTAAATGTTTTCGTAAGCTTAGACTCAAATTTTGAGCTCAAAATCTGTAGTTGGGAGTGGTTAAGTAACACAAACTGAGCTGTGTTCAGAGGGTTCAAATTTCAAATGATTATAAAAAACGGAAAAATTGGTCGATTGATTTGCGGTTTTCACTAAAACTATTCTTTATTTAGGTATTTTCGTGGAAATAAATTATAAAGAAAAATTTCAAAAAATGCCGATAGAGGGCGCTTTAGACTTTGGAGTAACGAAACACTCTTTTTTGGCGTTACTTTTTGCATGTTATTAAATGCTTTCGTAAGCTTAGACTTGAACTTAAATTTTAAGCTCAAAATCTGAATAGCTGGGAGTCGTTAAGTAGACAAACTTAGCTGTGTTCAGAGGGTTCAAATTTCAAATAATTGTAAAAAACGGAAAAAAAATGGGTCGATTCGTTTGCGGTTTTTGCTAAAACTAATTTTTAAATCAGCAGTTTTCTTGATCAATCAGTGTTTTCTTGAAAATAATTTTCAAAGATAAATTTCAAAATATGCGGATAGAGGGCGCCTTAGACTTTGGAGTAGCGTACAACTATTTTTAACTGTTATTTTTTTAATCTCTTTAAATGCTTTCAAATGCATAGACTTAAATTTTGGGCTGAAATTCTGAATCGTTGGGAGTGTTTAAGTAGCGAAAAATTGAATTGTGTTCGAGGAGGAAAGGGGGTTAAATTTCAACTCCTGAACACACTTCAGTTTGCGCTTCTTAACTCTTCATAACGATTCTGGATTTGAGCTCAAAATTTAAGTTTAAATCTAAGCTTCAGAGAACATTTAAAATGCTTTTGCAAGCATTTAATTAGAACCAAAAAATAATGGTTAAAATGAATTGTTGGTTACTCTGAAGTTTAAGGCGCCATCTGACGGAATTTTTTTAGACTTATCTTTAAAAATTATTTTCAAGAAGATACTGACTTAAAGAATAGTTTTATTTTAAACCGCAAACGAATCGACAATTTTTCCATTTTCTATAATTACTTTAAAGTTGAACCTCCCCCTCCCCCTGGAACACAGTTCAGTTTGTGCTACTTAACCACTCCCCAGTATTCAGATTTTGAGCTCAAAATTTAAGTTTAAGTCTAAGCTTCCGAAATCATTTAAAGAGATGCAAACAATTCGGCAAAAAATAGTTGTTCGTTACTCCAAAGTCAAAAGCGCCCTCTATCGGCATTTTTTGAAATTTATCTTTATAATTTTTTTTCACGAAAATACCTAAATAAAGAATAGTTTTAGTGAAAACCGCAAATCAATCGACCAATTTTTCCGTTTTTTTTAATCATTTGAAATTTGAACCCTCTGAACACAGCTCACTTTGTGTTACTTAACCACTCCCAACTACAGATTTTGAGCTCAAAATTTAAGTTTGAGTGTAAACTTACGAAAACATTTAATGAGATGCAAAACATACCGGCAAAAAATAGTTGTTCGTTACTCCAAAGTCTAAAGCGCCCTCTCTCGGCGTTTTTTGAAATTTATCTTTATAATTTAATTTCAAGAAAATGCCAACATAAAGAATAATTTTAGTGAAAACCGCAAATCAATCGATCAATTTTTCCGTTTTTTATGTTTATTTGAAATTTTGGTCCCTAAACTTTAATGGCGGCTATCTCCTTAAAAAAACGTTTTGGACCCTTGGTCTCCTATTTAATATTGTTTGTCTTGATGTGTACTATCAGCACTCTTTTATTGTAAAAAAAATTTGGAATCACCCTGTATATATATATATATATATATATATATATATATATATATACAGACACACTTATGTCAATTGCAGAAAAACACACAAATAAGTACATGAATTTATCTCGACCTAACTGGCATTCTCCTTTCCAAAACAAGAAAATAAGATGCATAACTATTTAAAAAGTTAAAAATTTAAACACACACACACTCACTCACACATAATATACATTATGTAACATCACTTTTTTTTTTCTTGAAATAAATATAATACTATAATTGAAACTTCGTGCAATTATTTTCAAATTTAAACTGCTTCACAATTTCTCGATTTAATATTTTAAAAGTGCAATATTCATTTATTAAATTTATAAAAATGGAATAAATAATTTTGTGTGTGACTCGTGAATGTTTTTAAAATTGTTAATTGGAGAAGAATATAAACATTAATCATAATACAATACTTAAATTCTATATTTAGTACCATTTTCCAATAATTAACTGATATATTTACAAAATGAGGTATGAAAGCTAGCTTTGTAAAAATAGTTTTTCTCTACAATTTTTTTTCTTTCTCTTTGAAGTCCAAGAATTTATATATTCTTTTTCACATAAATTTTACATAATGTAAAATTTAATTCCGACTGTGAAATTTAAATATTTCCTCTATTTAAGCTGTTTAATTTTTAAAGATTTTACCGATGTTATATTTCATCTCTTTTAGATGGACTCTGACCTTCTTACTCTATTCTGAGGAAATTTTATAATATAAAATTTTGAGTGCATAAAATGAATTTTAATGAAATCTGTGCTCAGCTTCAAGTGCTTTGGCAAGATGCTCAATTTTGGCCAAAATATTCATTTCAGCGAAATGAAATGTTAAAAGACAACTGTCTACTTTCTAAAAATGAATAAGAACAGCAAATTAAAGAAAGCTAATGTATAAAATGTCAAAAATTTTCTTCAGATGCCCAAATTAATGTAGAGGAGATTTCTTGCAAAAAGTATTTTGTAAAAGAGCATAATTTATACTTTAAAATAGTTATTTTTATTGTTCGTGCGTTCTAATCTTTATTAAATATACATAAAACGAACTATCTGATATGTATATATATGAGTATAGAACTATAAAAATGTATCCATTTTAAACTTATTGTTGCGTTTCATTAACATAATTTCCATTTTCATTTTCAATTTAAATTTTTTATGCATTTTATATTACATTCGTTAAATTTTCTATACATTTTTATATTGCATTCGTTTAAGATTATTACTAATTGACAGATACAAATGCTGCCATAACAATGCAAGTTTTAATATTTTTTCTTGTCCTTCGACAAACACTAAAATTTATTAATTTAATTAATGAAAACTATTACAGAAGTTTTCGCTTATATTTGGGCGAAAAAAAATTAAAAAACAATCCTTAGATTTTTTTTTCAGAAAACTTAATGTACATCCCGCGGTGTTCAAGACAAACAATTTTTATTATCAAATGTTTCGTTTTGGAATTATTTAAGTTTTAGCAGCACTTTCTGGCCTTTTTTTGCATTGTTTATTTGCCGAATTTTTGTGAATAGATAATTTAAAAATTTTTGTGCAAAAATACAGGTATCTAATTTGAAACAAACATTTCGATCTAATTTGAAACAAACATTTCGATAAAAAAAAAACCTGGTCATTGCAAATCTACTTCATTCATTTTACTGAAAGTATAATGAAATATGATCCACGTTATAAAATAAAAGTGTTCAAAGATACACCCCACAAAACCATAATTTTGCTGATATTTTGTGTATGCTATTTTCTGAATCGGACTGAAATTTCATGGAATAGTCACATATTAAAATTGGAATCTCATTATGCTCCCACTGTTATGTAAACTGTAGGCGACCAGTGTCACATAAATGTAGCCTTAATTTTTAGATAGAACTTTTTCCATAATTGATTGTTCATGTTATAGCAGTTTTCTTTTAAAGTTCCTATTTCTGAAAATTTACCTCAAGCTCTTAAAAACTTTCCAAAATTGTATGTTTTACCTTTTTATATACCGACATTAGCAGATATTTTCCATTTCGCGGGCTTCTTAAAGACACACTTCTGGCATTACAGCTCGTAAAAATAAGCCATAACTACACTTTTAATGTAATTATGATGATTTACAGAGTGCTAAGCCTTAGACTTTCTTTCTATAGCAGTATTTTAATACAGAAAATGTTATTTTATTTAATTAGAATATTTGGGCGAATTAAAAGAAACAGATTTTTACTAAGATAATGGTGTGAAAAAAAAAAAAAAAAAAAAAAACTAAGTTTTGGTAGTAAACGAAAAAGTGCTTTTAATAGCTAATGGCATTTGAGTATTTTAAATAAAATACTAATCAAAAAGTGTAATGTTTTATTCCAAAATTATGCTTAGACGTAGCGCAGGGCACCCAAATGGTCCGCGAACTGAATACCAGTAATTTCTAACAGAAAATTTCATAGTAGGTTTCTTCAGCATTTGTGCTAAAACTAACCTCCGAAGGCGTTTTCAACGCAATTTGCAAGAAAAATATAAAACAAAAATCTTTCTAAGAAAATATTGATGGTTAGTTCGCGGACCATTTGGGAGTCCTGGTTGTGGGATACCTTAACAGATATTTAAGTTGCGGTTTTTTTTTTATCGTATGAAATTCTTTACTTACAACTTTTAATGAAACTATCGAAAGGGAGTATTTATATTATTCAGCTAGGAATTTCATGCAAACATATAAAATAAACTCTTTCACATGTACAAGTTTTCGGAGATTTGTAAAGGTGTTTGCTTGTTTCAATTTCGAGGTCGCGGATCAATATTCAATTCTGTAGGTTATAATATGTACGATAATACTTTGTAAAGTATATCCTTTTAAGTAAAGAATATCAGGACACGCATTTCAGTTTACGAGTTTATTTATCGACAAGTATGCTGTCATATTGAATTTCGTACCAATATGATTAAAGTAAAGACTGTTACCGTTTGCACCACCAGCCCTGCACAAAATATTTAATAAACAATTGAGCAGTGATTAGCTGTGTATATTTGATGGACTTAGGATTAAATTGTGGTTATTAACATTTTTGAATTATTTATTTTTATGTTTTTGCAAGAAAAATTATTTAAGTGTATACTGACATGTTTCTGAAGTTTTAATTATTATTCAATCTATGCCGTCATAATCAAAGCTAAATTTTAGATTCGCGAATGACTTTTCGTATTTCAAGAACTATAAATCAATTTAAATAAAATTTGACAAACAAAAAATATTCCACACTGCAAATTAGAGAATCAATCCTCTGAAATAAGTTGTTTTAGAAGAAGCAATCGTAATAGTTTTTGCAAATACTTCTCAAAAACTTGGTATTAAAAAACTTCAAATTTTCATTTTGTTAGTTACCTATAAGTTTTAATTATTACTCCATAGATGCCATCAGAGAAAAAGAAAAGTTTTAAATTACAGATTGAACTTTCGTTATTTAATTTCAACAAGTACAATAAAATCAAATCTATTAGACCAGAAATACTGCACAAAATTTACTAAATAATCCGTCTGAACAAATATATTGTTTTAGTGCAATCTGTTTTAATATTTTTGCTTGCAGATTGTCTATTTTAGAAAACATTACAATTATTTATAATAATGGACTAACAATGTGGACAAAGATAACAAAACTAACAATAAAATAAGCGATTTTCTCAGATATATATGAGATGAGTTCACCTATTTTCCATTGACTACACAAATAGGAATTGTGTGTAAAACAAAGATAAAAAAAAATCTCAACAAAAATGAAGCAATAAATTCGATTGTTTTACAAAATCATTTGAATAATTCATTTTTTTACCATGTCCTCTCTATATTTTTTCATTAAAACTTTTTCTACACTGTAAAAAAAATAATTTTACACAAAAAATGGTGGCAACTAAGTTGCCACCAAAAATAGTAAAAGGGTACACCACCAGTAAATTACTGTAATAAACCATCAGCTATCAGATGGCGTAAACAAACACTACTTTTGGTGGTAACTTAGAAGCCACCATATTTGGTTTGAAGTCACACTACCGCTTGTTTGATGTGCTTGAACAATAAAATAAAAAATAAATTAAGGAAAAACATTTTAAATCAAATACAACAATAATTTAAAATAAACAGTTTCACGCAAAGAGACTGCGCTAAACTTTCTTTTAATTGAGATAATTTTTTATAACATACATTTTAAACATTTTAATTCGTAACAACGAAATTTCCTATTTGTTTACACACTTAAAAATATCTTTTTCATAAATCCGGTATTGAGGTTGGGGGGAGGGCAATTAGATTTAGAATACCTTTAAACTTTGATATAGTCAAATTCATTATACATGTTTAACATTAAAATTAAGCATTTTTAAATGCATCTAAAAGATAATTTCTTACAGAACATCTCTCCCGCCCCTGCAGTGTAATTGATGAATTTTCATATTAAATGTAATCAAATATTTCTTTAAAAACTATTAACATTCATGTTAGAATCTCAATTTAAATAATCTAATCATTCACGCGAAATATCAAGGTATATGTCACATGTCTAACAATCAATATATGTCAATGTGTCGTAACTTTGTATTGTAAAACTTATGTGTGTATGCATTGCAATATTTTATATATTTAAATTGTACACAAAAATCATTTGAAGTTGAATATTTCAATACTTTATTTTTATACCAATCACTAAAATATATTATTACACTGAACATTTTTATCTACGGTTTTTAAAACAGTATTAATGGCACCTTGCTTGAAATTTACGTAGGTTATTTTTTATCTATGCATATTAATACACACATAAAGAGGGGAATGTTTATTTATGAACTTGTAAGAAAAAATGAAGTGTTCAAAAAACATCTCATTTTAAATTAAAATTTTGCTTCCATAAACGCGCAGCGTAAATCAAAAAATTTCGCATCCCTCCATCATCATTTGTAGAAAAATATGCAGAAAAAAATGCACTCACATCTAGAATTATTTTTCTACTTGTTACATTTTAAATATTTGCTTCAGTTAAATTTTAAAATTGGGATAGTTCAAACATATATTCTGCTGATTTTCTATGCTAATGATTTCTTTAAAATATAATAATAAATGCTTCAAATTTAAAAGATTTTGGTCTCATTTTAATCATTCCAGGTCGGACGTTATTTAACGACATTTTAAAACCAGTAATTCCGTATTGTATTGGTTTTTACTTTATTTTATTGGGGATTTTACACCTTTGAACGAAAAGTTCCGATTTAAAAAAAAAAAAAACTATTAAATGTGTAGCGTAGATTGTTGCGTCAAAAGTGGTTTCGTGATATTCCACTATTTAAATAATTTATTGGTTTTATATTAGGGATATTTATAAAAAAAATATCTTGATTACACAAAACGTCAATCTGGCAAAAATGTTGGCCTTACATCTAACATATTTTAACGAAAAGCCACTCTTGAAAATATATCAGTTCTACGTTAGAAATATTTTTAATGAAAAGCCAACCTTGCAAAAGTACAGGGTTTTCATAGTAAATATTATAATGAAAAGAGAAATATATTGGTTTTACACGGAAAATAATTTTAATGAAAAGCCCATCTACCAAAAATATTGGTTTTACATTAGAAATATTGGAGGAAATGTTGTGCAATATTTGTAAAATATTATTATAATTGCTGAATCTTTTCAGATCATCATAAACTGAATATTAACAATATTTCTCAATATTGTTTTTGATTAGTATTAATGAAAAGGGAAATAAAAGAAAATAAATGAAATACAACAATTTTAGGCCATAAGGCCAGAAAAACTGTATCATTTTATTGAATCAAGAACATGTTTACAAATATATCATTTTACAGACTTTTTTCGGTATATTAAAAAAGAAGTTGGGTATTTTTTAAAAACAGATTTCACCAATATTCGTACACAACAGAATAATCTCCGTTTAAGAAGTAGTTATTGGGCATTGATATTTCAGCATTTATTTTAGAATCCATTATTCATTTTATTTCGTTAAATTTACGGCATATCTACTAGATAAGCAAACAAAAATATTAAATGTATTTAGAATATGAAGCTTTCTAAATACCGTTAAGTGCAATAGAACTCTGAACAAGAAAAATTTAGTACCCTAATCGTATGCGAGTGGTGCTGTTGAACTAAGAAAATAGTAAAAAACAGTTAATTATAAGTAAAAACGTGTGAACGTGCGATACACATCATGTAATATTTATTCTTAATCGTATATTCTGTTATCTTAAGAAAATACCTATTTTTATGTTTTTTTTTAGTCACATATTGTTGCACAGATAAAAATGCACAAGCCTCAGAAATAACAATTTGTTCCGTTTTAGGAAAATATTTCAAATATTTAGTTCTTTTCTATTTAAACATTAAAATTCTTCATTTTGTCTGGTGTTTCATGGTAATAAATTACTTAAAATAGAAAAAAAATTAAATTAAATTTTTCAATGCAATTTAATGAAAACGAGTAGATTTAAATCTCTGGTTTTTGAATGAAAAAAAAAAACACAAATAATCACAAAACATATTTAACAAAATAGCAAAAAATATCTGAAGAGCAAATACTTCGGAATTGTGGAATTTATTGAATCGTATAAAACGTCTGCTTTTGCGAGGTAAAAATAAAAAAAAATGTGCATGCGTTTTTGATTAAAATGGTTTTTTGCTAAAAATAGTCATCCGGAAGAAGGGCATGAGCATTAACCTCTATATCGCCACTCCCGAATACCGGACACATCTACACTGCTCAAAACAGTTAAAGGATATTGCAGTTTTAGGTGGATTTTGTATCTGGGAAACTTTTTAGCTGATTGATACATGGTCGATAGACATAGTAGGTTATGTGAGAATAAATTACACATGTTTGGCAGAAAAAAATGCATTTTATTGCGCATTTGTGTACAAAAGGGAAAAAACATAATTTGTGCATATGAGAAAAAAAGAATAAGAAAAGGTGTTTTCTTCAAAGAAAATCATTTTTAGTAGGGGGTATGGTTTCCACGGACGGCCAGCAACGTTGAACACCTTTGCGGCATGAACTCAATGAGGCTATTAGTGACGAGTTGGGGTATTCTGCCCCATTCTTCCAGAAGAGCTCTTTCCAGTACTTGGAGAGTTTGTGGGGGTTGTTGGCGGCCAGAAGCTCGTCTTCCTAGAGCGTCCCAAATGTGGGATGATGGAATTCATGTCTGGAGAACACGCTGGCCATTCCATTCGAACGATTCCTTCCTCGAAAAGGAAATCCTACACCAGGTTTGTACGATGTGGCCTGCAGTTATCGTCCATTAAAATGAAGTTATCTCCGATTGCTGCAGCGTAAGGGACTACAATAGGTCTGAGGATCTCATCCCTAAATCGGCGACCAGTCAGAGCTCCATCTCGAATGATGTAGAGGTCAGTTCGCCCGTCAATGGAGATACCACCATACACCAACACTCCTCCACCGCAAAATCTGACACTTTCGTGCACGAACGCAGGATTATTTCTACTGCCACGGTCCCTCCAGATAAAAATACGCCTATTATCCGGATGCACAGAAAAACGGGACTCGTCAGAAAACAGAATATTGCTCCATTCATTTCTCCTCCAGTTGACATGCTCGGTTGCCCACTCTCTGCGGTCGCGACGATGCCTTGATGTTAATCTAACACATACCAGCGGTCGGCAAGCATACAGACTTACAGCATGGAGCCGGTTTCGGACAGTCTGAGTTGAAATCGTGGTGCCTGTAGCCGAGCGAAGGTGTTGTTGGAGAAGAGTAGCGTTCATGTTTCGGTGTGTCCGAGCTGCTAACGCTAAATACCGATCTTCATTGGGCGTGGTTGCCCGTCTACGCCCTTGCCCTGGTCTTCGGCCTGCACATCCACTCTCCAAAAAACGGTTCCAGATCCTGGAAATGACACTTTGTGACACTCCAATGGCTTGCGCTACATCGGCTTGATTTTGGCCCCCTTCTAACCTACCAACAATTCTCCAAGCTTCCTAATCTGTCAAATGACTTCGCTGAGACATCGTACTCATCGAAACAAAGCAATCACTGAATGCCGATCATCCTTGTCTTCATTCTCTATTATCCAGTTGAAAGTCAAATTTCATTCGCTGCCGCTGAAGCGACGTTTTTGACGTCGAACTAAAAATTTGCATACTCCACTGTTTGAAAACCAGAAAAATTTGCATTTGTGATTCTCTTCTTCTATTTTCGGCAAAAAAATTTCATTTATATGTTTATTTTATATAAAACTTCAAATATCCTTTAATTGTTTTGAGCAGTGTATTTAGCAAACATAATGCAGGATTGGACTTTTAGCAGAAAAAGGATTTCATTGAACCATCGGCAAATGGGGCAATGCCCCTTCCCCTCTCTCTAACATTTTAGGGTCCCCAAATTAGTTATGCAATTTATATGAAGTTTATACTTTAAATTTGTTTCAACATTGTTTTGATTATAATCAATATTTTGAATTTCTATAAAGTAGAATAATGTTAAAAACTAAAATAACCTAAATACAGCAAAACCTCTCAATAACCAGCATTTCTGGAAAACTGAATTTTTTTGCTATTCGAAGGTGTTTACTTTTCTGGAATAAAACTATAGGCTTTCGTTGAATAAGGTTAGTGCTCACTAAATAAAATTTTCCATATGAAGTTTTTGTAGTAAAATCCCCATTGGTCACTTTTAAATTGAGAACAGTATTATTTAAAAAACACATTTTTCTTTACAACTTGTAAATGTTTTATAAACTTGTATCTAAAAAAAGCAGAAACCTTCGAACTGAATATATATTCTCCAGGTGCACCGTATTGATTGGTTTTATTGCTTTTAGATAATTATTTTTTGGTTTTGTTTTTTATCTTGCTCTACTCTATAAGTTCAGAATTATTGATTATATTAAGTACGATGTCGAAAAAGATAAATTTTCAGGTTTACAATAATGGCATACCATTTTTGGAGCCCCTAAAATGGGGAGGAGTGGCAGGAGTTAAACCAAACCCAAATATTTTATCCCGTGACGCATAATGTGCCCGAAAAAATTAAAATACATTAAAACGTCGAAAATTGAATACTCCGTTTCAGGCACTGAAGTGCCTAAATTTCAGACATTTATATTTAGTGTGTGTGTAGTCTATTCTAGTTAAATGTAATTTATGAGACCCGGGGACCGTATAAAAATTTTATAAGCGCAACTTTTTGAAAATAAACTAAGAGGGTTATTTCATCAACATAATTTTAATTCTTAGTTTATTTTGAGCTCCATTAAAATTTACATTGCACAGTATACCTCCCAATATGTAAAAAATAAAGTGTAATTCATTTTTTAGGACATCATGTACAAATTTAGAGCTATAAATAGGAATATTTTTTTCATTTATTGTACTATATTACTATTGTTGTGGATGCTATTAGTTCCATTTTTTTACTCTTAATTATTTTCTTAACTCTTAATTCTTACTCTACTTTGAGCTCCTTTGAAATTTACATTGCTGTGTATCTCCAGTATGTAATACTTA
Organism: Maratus speculifer; assembly: GCA_964019185.1. Taxonomy (NCBI): domain Eukaryota; kingdom Metazoa; phylum Arthropoda; class Arachnida; order Araneae; family Salticidae; genus Maratus; species Maratus speculifer. Next base: position 272,501,811 of record OZ025299.1, read on the forward strand.
AACTGTACTTGAGTGTACTTTGAGACACCATGTAAAAATATATGGATATAAATAAGTATTTTTTTAATTTATCATATATATTTCTATTATTGTGGGTGCTATTATTTTCGTTTTTATTACTTTTAACTTCAACAAAATTTACATACAGAAAATGGGATTACAAATAACCTAAAAAACCATTGCTATACAATAAAGTGTTTGTTCAATCAAGAGGTAAAAATGGGAACTACTCCTATCACTTACGCTTTGAGCATTTCGCTATAGTTTCCCTTATCTGCTTGAAGATTCATAATATAATAATAAAGGTATGAGTAAATAAATTGGTATTTTAATATCTTATGTATTAATTTATCTTATACTAAAAAGAAAAATGGCGCGAAAAAGACGGACCACAAGGAAGTAAAAACACTTACAAGGGTCTTGGAATATTTTTGATCGTGGAAATTCCTTTTATTTTCATCGCGTGTTTTATTACTATAAGCATAAAATTTCGATATGAGACGATTTTATGTTAAAAATGCATTTTCAGTATTTTAAAAATATATATTTAAGTGAATATTAATTATTAAAAAGATATATATTTCTCATATCGCTTTAGTCATTATTACAGAACTAGCTCGGCAAGAAGATACTATTTTTTAAGATAAATAATTTAGAGATCTATTCGATTAGAATAAACTCACCTTTTGTTTACAAGTTTTAACTTCTCTTCAGCACTAACGTACTCCACAATAGTGCGGTATGGGATTCTATACCTTCGATTGAGTTTGGTATTGTTGCAAATTTTTAGATATTGAAAAAAAAAAAAAAAAAAAAAAAAAAAACATTTGTTTCCAAAACAAAAATTAATGGGTAATCGAAATGACATTTTTTTTTCTATCGAATATTTAATTTTATAATGGAAAAATCAAACTAATGAAAGCAAGTTTTATAAAAAAGGCTAAAGATTTGAAATTTTTGTCATTGCATACTCGCGTTAGGTTTACCATTTTTCTTTTCAATCTATGAATATTTTGAATCAAAAAGCACCTACTACCTATCCGGTTATTCTTAAAGTAAGTAAAAATACAATATATACCAGGGATGTGTTTAGAAAAAGATTGGGTATTTAAAGGACCCTTCATAAAAGCTTTTGCCTTAAAACAGGACCCATCCCAAATCCTTTCAGACAGGACTTTATTTAAAATTCTTTGTCTTAAAAATAGCCATTTTTCAAAACTCTTCTTATTTCCGAACAAAACGTCTTACAAATTTAATCCTTTAAATGTAAAATCTGACCTGTCAGTTTTACTTACATAATGAAAATATATGTATTTTACAAGCATATATCTTCTTAACAATGTATAAACAAGAATTTAAATATAACAATTATTTCAAATTCACAAAACTATGACTAGATTCTTCACAAATATAAAAAGTTGTTCATAATTTCGCAGAAACAAGTTTGGATACGCGCCTATATTTTACGGAAAGAAGAAAAGCAAGAAAGAAAGCAGATCTTAATTACATATTTTTAATAGATTTCTTAGAAGAACATACTATTTATTAGTTAAACGTGAAAAAAAAATTAGTTTTATAGAAAAATATAATAAAAACAACAATTATTTATATTATTAAGCATGTGTAACATAAGTTACTAAGTATACCGAATGAAAGTCTTGTAATACACAAAAGAAATCAGCGGGAGATATTAATAAATAGTTGCTTCTTATATTCATCTACATTGATAAAGTCTGACATAGCTAATGTTCTTGACAACCATAAGTGAAGAAAAAATGTAACAAGAACAAACCTATAATCTTAACCGTCTACGGAGACTAAAGAGATGGCTTAGGCAGGAAAAAGATATATGGATTAATGAATTTATTATTACTAAGTGAGCAAAGCTGGTAGATCAACGTAAGTTATTATTCCATGTATGCATAGCGAAATCTCGTGTTCTCTATTAATTATTCTGATATAAAGGTAAGTTATATGAAATATAAAAACAGATATGTTAAAAAAAACGGGCGGAATAAATTTTACTAATATGTATATTAACATAATGTTTCCATATCTAATTACCTTACATTTTGTGTACTAAATATATGTTTGGGTGTACCTTAAAATTTCAAAGGAAAAATTACAAAATGAAAAAACATAAAAGCTAAATATTTACAAATATACTGAGGGCGATCAAATGAAAAGGTACGAAACGCCCTAACTACCAAACCGGTTGAAATTTGAATATGCCGCTTTTTAATAAAATAGTGAGACATCGAAAAGTGCAATTGGAGTATCCAGCGTAGTTGTGAACATGCGTAGGCGCTTGTGCATGAAGGGGGAGAGAAGCAGACAGCAAGTGAGTTTCGTCCAATTGACGCGTCAGTGTCTGTGAGGCCATCATGTCTTTCCCATTGCAAAATCCGATGATTGAAGAGCAGCGAGGTATTATCAGATTTCTCACTGCGTCAGATTTTGATCAGACACCTCGCTGCCCTTTAATAATCGGATTTTGCAATGGGAAAGCCATGATGGCCTCACAGGAACTACCGCGTCAATTGGACGGAACTCATTTGCCGTCTGCGTCTCTTCCCCTTCATGCACAAACGCCTACGCATGTTCACAACTACGCTGGATACTTCAATCGCATCTCTCGATGTCTCACTACTTTATTACAAAGCGGCATATTCAAATTTCAATCGCTTTGGTAGTTAGGGCGTTTCGTACCTTTTCATTTGATCGCCCCTATTAGTAAAGTAAAAAACTATTTTTATTTTACATGATACATGAAAAATCGAAGCCTTACAGCTAATTGAGCATTTCGAAAAAGGAATCAAACTGTGGACGCGATAACTCAACATATTAGAGCTGGGAACTGATAAACAAACAAATTAGAATTTTTTCAATCCAAAGTATAGAGAAATATTTAGCCATTCTAAAAAGATATGCATTTTTAGTGAAATAGCGTCAATTCAAACTAAAATGTAACTTTTTAACTAAAATTTCTTACTTACAGATATCAGATTACAGAAGCGAGATGTCTATATATCAAAATAATTCTAACTAAAAAACATATGAAGATTATTTTTTTAAAGTTCAAATTGGTTTTTTAAAACTGGTCCTGCTGTACAGTATCAGTCGATTGTAAAACTGTCGTTCTGAATAAAACGACAATAAACAATAGAAAAAAAAATCTGAAATTTTATATTCATTCCATAATGCGCGCTCTATTTCTGTAGCTTCAAAATTACCCTTTCACTTTCGATATGATTTTGCTAACGAATGCAATAAAGATTTTTGTGTGTGCATAAAGAGAGTATTATTATTAAGTGATAAAAATTTCGAAAGGATTGAAAGTGGAGGTACGAATTAAATAAATAAAAGGTAACCGCGTTCAATGCTTCAAAGTACTTTGTGTTTGTTTTCAAGATATGGTAACGTTCATTAAGAAATGTTCTGACGATTCGAGCAAATTTTCAAAAAAATATCTCAATTATTTTATTTAAAAATATAATTAAGATACAAACTGATATAACTAGTTAAATGCCATTGTGTTCCATTCAGTAATATATATCTAATTTATATCAAAGTATTTTACTTGTCTATATGGGAACATCCATTTAGAAATTTTGTGACAATTCGAGAAAAATTTTACAAATAATCTCAATTATTTTATTAAAAGAAATGATTAACCCTTTCCGGCCCGGGCAAATTCTGTTAGTAAAATGAGAAATTATCGACTCACACCAGAATTTTGAAACAATTTTTTGAGAGATTAAGATCCCCTAATTTAAGCTTTCATTGTAAAAGCAAAATATTATTAAAATATTATTGGTGGCGATTGCAAGTTTGGAATTAAAATTAGGTATCCCGGACTGGGCACAGTTTGCAGGAAAGGGTTAAGATAAACATAGCTGCCAACTTTCAACTAATCTTCCGTAATACCTCGATTAGTTTGATCCAGGTTAACGTCATTTTAAACCAGAAAATATATTTCATGAAACTTTATTTATTTAATTTTAAGATTGTTAATGGAACATACTTAATTTCATTTCTTTGAAAAATTTCTGGTTCGAAATTCATTAAACCAGGGTCAAATTAATTCACGTATTACGGATAATCTATATCAGGTTGACACGTATGGATAAACACAGGTATAAATAGTTAAAAACCATTGTGTTCCACTCAAATTCATATATCTAATTTGTAACAAAAAGCATTTTCCTTTTCGGTATACTAAATCAAAATTTTTATTTATTATATAGACAAGCATATTTACATCCTTTAACAAATTAGATATATTTTACTAGAGTAGGCCACAATGATATTCAACTGGTTATTATATCAATTTTTATCTTATTTATAATTTAAAAAAAAATAATTGGAATTATTTATGAAAATTTTCACGTATGTTCACAAGAGTAACAGTGGACATTGACTTATTCGCTATTTTTTCAGCTATATAAAATGTTCTACACGTATACGAAATATGAGGACTAAATATTTGGTCTATTTTGTTAAGGCAGTTACTTCGTCGGAGGTATTAGCCGAAAGGAACCACGTCTGGTATGAAGATCAAGGGAGACATTTGGCACAAATTTACTGCAAAAGGCTCCAGTACTAAAATATATAATTTAATTGCCAATACAAATTTCATATACAAAACATTATTAAATGTTAGTATTGTTAATTATATCTTTCATACGTTATTAAAATCTTATAGAATTTCATTCGTTAATGTTTTAACATATGTTATGTACCTCGGTTGACTTCATCACGCAGAAGAATAGTATAAAAAATTCTTAATCTAGTCTCTATAAAGAAATAAGCATTATAATTAAAATTCCTTAATAGCTGAAATGATCGCCTCCTTTTAAATTTAAAATGGGACCAATAATTGTTATTCAAAACAAATACAATACCTGTTTAAATACTTTACTGCAGCATATAGACGACTTCAAAGACAAAGAATGGTAACTTACCTAGAAGAAAAACAGAAAAATTATTTATTTTAAGACATTTTACAACTGATAAAATCTAATAAAATAAATTATCTTAAATTGTTTGCATATTAAAGGTAAGTTGGGGATCTATATAAGTAGATAAAATGTTTACATTTTTTAGCTCTTTTATCATAATTTACACTGATGACAGAACGCTAAGGCGTCTGAAAATAATTTGGTGCTATAAGAGTTGTTTTTATCAACTTATATTATAATGGCCAAATAGTTTTTTGTTCTATGTTGGGCACAAATTTTCTCAGCCCGAGCACGACGAAAGAAATGGAGATACGCTATGCTCTTTGGCTCGGTTTTATACCCTACACCAAATGCACGCAGTAAAATATTGTTTTTAACGTTTTAAAAATATTTCAAGATTTTTTTTTTCAGTTAAAAATCTTTTTTCTACAGAAATAATTATAAATCCTAAATATTCTTTCATGACAGTGTTTCATTATTTTTATTTTCCTTAAAATCTTCTGTTAATTATATCTAGTCATTTATGTAGAATAAATACCTAGGCAATGTACAAAAGTCCTTGTTTTTATTCTTTTAACATATCATTGTAAAATATTAGCAAAAAGATAACAGTTCTTTTTTCCAGTAATTCTGTATAACGACTTAAGACAGATATATATAACAGATAAGGCATTTTCTACGACTTCTATTTTTTACTGACGATGGACGTGGAAATGCTTTAGAATCACAGATTGCCATTTTTTCTCCTTACACATTGATAAAAATACAGAGAAACTGTCTGTAAATCTACACAAGCTCTCGGTTAAATGAATTTGTTTGAATTTCTCGGTCATCATTTTACCGACATTTCCTTTATATTATATTTAATTCCCTGTAGGGATTTCGTTTTTATTTAAAGATATTATTATCTTTGTTAAATCTTATAATTTAACATACACACTTATAAATTTATTTTGCAATTTTATTCGAAATATTTAAAAATATTTTTTTTTCTTTTAAAGTTTGAAAAATTTAGAAAGGGAAATGTCCTCTCCTCTGTTTTAGTGGACATATTTGTCAATTTTTCACCATTAAATCATAAAAGACATATTTTGAACAGACTTAGCAAAAGCTCCTACAGCTGAATCAATAGGTTGTTCTTCCAGTGTCAAAAGGTCTCCAGTTCAAATTCCAAAAAGGTTAGAAACTTATTGTGTAAAATAAAATCGTACAACAGTTGAAAATTACACGAAAAAATTCAAATTCTTTCAATCTTAATGAAGATTGATTAATTTACTGATTTTGAAAACTAAATTGAATTATTATCATTAAAAATAAACTTACAGAGTCTCGTGTATTTGTAAACGATATTAATTTACAGAGTCTATTGTAATTTTACCGAATAATAATTCTGTTATTTGACAAAATTTACATAAGACTTAAGAAAATGAATTATCCGTAGATTCTTTGTAATTTCACAGAAAACGTTTTAACAGTGTGCTCCAGAAACAGCAATTATTTTTCCTTTAAAACAAATATTTAAAGGTCTGCTAAACACTTTCAAAAACTTGGAGCTTGCGCTTGAGCCATGAAGCTATCATCGCTGTAATATCAATATAAAGAATAACCTCAGGTTTGCAAAATTTGGCGAATATTTTTTCAGAGTTAAAAACATAAACCACATAGTTCAAGACTGAAAAAGAATGTTCTGTATATATAAATTCCTACTATGCAGGTTTCACTTTATACCAAAATTGAAATAAAAATGGTATAGAAATGCGTAAAAAACATCTTTTTTGTGTTACAGTTACTTCTCAGATATTACTGAAAAGCAATTTTTAGGGATTCAAGAGGGATCAATAGGGTTTCCCATTTTGTATAGGCAACCATTAATATGAAATACAAGTAAAATAGTTCCATTCCTTGCAATTTCATTTCCCCAATGATTTTTAATCTTGTTGACAAGGAGAAAAATTGGTTTTATTTATAAACGACAACTATTGCTTTTATTCATTGAATTTATACGGCTTATTCCCCAAATAACACTTACTTCGCTTTAAAATTGTGTAATGTCTTCTTTTGAGAAAACTTTACAATTCAAAAAAGGTATTTCTCTATTGAAAAGTCTAATTACAATTACATAGCATTTCATTTTATTTCATTCTACAATTTTCAAAATTATAAATTAGGTATAAATATGACATCTGCCGCACAGATTATCTTTATTAATAAGTATAAACATAAATTAAAAATATCAAATTTTCAAGAAGTTAGAAGTTTTTAATAAACAAATTCTTAGCAATAACTTAAAATCTTGCCAAATTTCATTTTAGAGTAATATTGTAATTTGATTACAAGCCTATAATCGAAATGGATAAGGTATGGATATTAAAATGAAGAAAAGGTGAAGATAAATTTTGATCTGCCACAAGTACTGATAGTTGATAAGCTAGAAGTACAGAAAAATACATGAGCAATTGTTGAAATTGATCCTCATATTGCTTTAAATAGGGCTTTTTCTACCAAAAAAAGAACGAAAGAATGTTTTAGCATTTCAATCTCCCTCCTACACATCCGGGGTGTATATATGGGGAGAATATTTATTTTACAGCTTTCGTTTATTTTGGGGAAAATTTTTCACCAATGAACTGCAATATATATATATATATATATATATATATATATATATATATATATATATATGTGTGTGTGTGTGTGTGTGTATGTATAGTTATATGCCACAAGTATAGATAATTGATAAGCTAGAGTCATAAACAATTACGTGATCAGTCGTTAAACGTGATCCTCAGATTGCTTTAGATAAAGCTTTTCTGAAAAGACAAAATAATATTGGCGTTTCAACCTCCCTCATATATATCCGGGGTGGGTGAAGGAAGGTGCTTTAACAGCTTCCGCCTATTTGAAGGAGAAAAAAAATTCACCAATAAACTGCACTATATATATATAAACAAAAGATTTAGGTAAGAATGATATTTTTTTTAGATTCGGACCCCGCTGAAAGATATTAAAGTGGGTTGGAATGTGAATTCTGCAGATAAATAAAGCAACACGTTTTCATTTTTTCTTCATATAGTACTGAAAAAAAAATGGCTATTCGTCGCCTGGAATGGTAAAGGTCTATCTTATTGCTCTTTATCGAGATATTTATGTGATGATATCTTATAGAAAAAAACATCGTGCGATAACTGAATGTGTTTTTCTGAAATGGCAAAAAAAGCCCTCTAAATGTTAAGTAAATGTAAATACACGAATCACACGCAACATGAATACAAAAATGAAATGTAATTAAGGATATAATTCGATACGTTTTCAGTAAAAGATCCTAAATCTCTTTTTTTTTCAGATTTTATTATTGCACTAAGATGGAAAATGTTGGGTAAAAAATTGCACTTTTGGAAAAAATAAAAGCATATGCAAAGCATATATAATTTAAAATTATTTGAGATAATGTGCATTGCTCTTTATAAATCGATAAAATAATTACGTAGTTTTGTGAAGTTTTATCTATTCTTAAATCAAAATTTTTGAGAAATTTTAAGAGAACTGACTACTTATATGTATAACAAAATTTTAATAAGTACGTTTAAGTTGTAAATTAAGCAGTTTTGCAGCGTTTTCTGCAGTTCCATTATTAACCTTTGATTTATTCCGTTGAGTTGATCCAAAGTATCAGACTAGATTTTGCGATAGTTAAGGTTATTTGGTGAATTAGACTTTTAGTATTCGTCCGGGATGGCTCAGTTGGAAGAACATTGGTGTCTTCAGCCAATACATCCCTGGCTCGAATCCTGGCCTCTACTTTTTTCACCCACTTGGAAAATTTACATCTGTTACGTTTAAGTTATTTAGATTTTTTGCTTATGGTAGTAATCGGTACGTTATTATAACGAGCGCATGCCTCAAGTTACTCACTTTTATTTGTTTGCAGAAAGTTATGGATATTTCTGTTGATATTTCTAGCATATTTTTAAGTCCAATCAACATTGTAAAAAAATTACAAGAGGTGTTAATGTGTTTTTTAACACCTCTATATTTCTTGATTCTCGAAAACAATTCCTGATAAAACGTGTCAGTGTTTAAGTACACATTTTTTGACCATGAGAATAGCTCCCCCAAATCCCCTTTTTGTACTTATACATTAAATCCCCTAAAATAATCAGGGATATGCTTTATCATATAAAAAATCTATATCCAAAAATCAGAGCAAATCTGATAATTTTTAATAAAAACCCATTTTTATAATTTACAAGGAATTATCCCCTCCTTTATACTTAACCACTAACCTCCCGAAACTATTCAAAGATTTGCCTTATCAGAAAAAACCTACATCCAAAATTTAAAACAAATCGGATAATTCTGCGTAAGAAAACATTCATGAAATTTAAGGGGGGTTAATCGCCGGTACCTCCTGTTTACTTAACAAAAGAACCCCACCACTAATTAGGGAAGCATCTTATCACTATGAACCCGTATTCAAAAATTAAAGAAAATCGGTTAATTCTGCAGGAAAAACTTCACTTAAATTAAAAAGGGTAGTCCCACCGATCCCCCATTAATATTTATCCAATGAATTCTCAAAAGAAATGAGGGAAGTTCATTATCAGAATGAACCTATATCCAAAATTCGAAGCAAATCGGTAAATTCTGCGTGAAAAACCCATTAACCTAAATTAAGGGGGTTAACTCCCCTTTCCCCACTCCTAAACTTATCCAAAAAGTTCGCAAAACTTATCATGGAGGTGCCCTCATCAGAATGATCCTATGTCTAAAATTTGTATGAAATCTGATAAATCTGCATGAAAAACCCATTTATATAAATTAAGAGAACGGGAATTAGGTCCCCGTTCCCCCACATTATAATTATCCAATGGACACCTAATACTAATCACGGAGGCGCCTCATCAGAATGATCCTATATCTGAATTTTGACCGAAAACAGATAATTCTACATGAAAATCCAATTTATGCAAATTAAGTTGAGGGGCATTAACCCCCTGTTCCCTCTCTTTATACCTATCCAATGAATACCTAATGCTAATCATGGAGGCGTCGCATCAGAATGATCCTATATCTAAATTTCGAATGAAAACTGATAATTATTCATAAAAATCCATTTATATAAATTAAGAGAAGGTGCATTAGCCCCTGTTTCCCCTCTTATATTTATCGAATGAACTAATTAGGAAAGCGCCTTATCAGAATATACCTATATCCAAAATTTCAAATGAATTGGATATTTTTATCATGAGTTATTGCGTTACGTACGTACGAACGCACGCACATACATACAGGAAGGGCGGGCTCATAAGCTCTCAGGCTTTGATAGCCTGTGAGCTAAAACTATTACTGAGTAATTTTAGATAAGAATCGTTTCTTTTAAATATCATTTGATGTAAAATTATTGATATTTCTACTAATGTGATTTCATTGTCTTCTCTTCATTTGAATCACACTGTTAAAAAAATTCTGAAATTCACGAACATTTTTTTCCTGAATTTCACAGAAAAGCTCCCTTTTAACAACAAAAGGGTATTTTTCGTTACAAATCACAAAATTCCATCATATTTCCTAAAAATAACGAAACGGATGGAAAAAAAAAAAAAAACGGAGACATTCCGTTGTGGGCGGAGCTCCATGGCCGAGTGGTCAAGGCACCACATCGCTAATCGCCTGCGAGCGCAGATTGTGGGTTCGAGTCCCATTGGCGCCATGGATTAATGAAACATAAAAAATTCCTTTTAAATTACATTTTTTCTGTTTATTTTTCTCTTTTCTTCTTATTAAAAATCTTTTAATTTATTAGCCGAAAAATAAATAAATAAAGAAATAAGGTACCCTGGGGTATTAACGCCAGGCGGGGTAATAACGCCAAGTGCTTATATTTTGCATAATTATGAAATAATCAGGTAAATGACACCCATGTGCTCTGCGCAGAAGGGTTTTGAGTCATATAAATCGCAAAAAACAGCTTCAAGTTAATTTGTTTCATTTTTAGGTCTTATTATTTTTACAAGCAACTAAAATTAACGCTTGATTTAAAATTTGCGAGGTACGTTTTGTGATGTGAAGACTATCTTTTTTATCCGGAAATACTTTATTAATTACATAAATTTGTAGTACAATTCATGGACTTTCAAAATGTTGTTGAAGATTTTGGATATCTTCTAGAGATAATTTGTAATTTAAAATGTACAGCGCAATAACCATAACGGGGTAATAACGCCAATCCTTGGTATTGATACCCCGGTTGATTCCCTACAGTGGCCGAGCTACATCCTAAAGACTGATTCAAATAAGCACAGTTAAAACTGTGCAATGTTTCTAATAATTCTATTTAAGCAGTCCTTTGTAAGCAAAAAGAAGCTCACGGTCTGATATTCTTTTGCCTCATCCTCCCCCCCACACCACACCTTTATTTTTCTTACACTTTCACAAAAAAATTGAAGATTTTCAATAGTTTAGAATGCAATTTGTCAATTTCTAAGTTTGTAGAACTTGTATTTTTAGAATTGGGCAATCTACATGCAATTGTTCCATCTTATTTCATAGTTTTGTTTGCATGGCGTTATTACCCATATAGGTGGGTAATAACGCCAAACAGCATTGGTCAAGAAATCACGTCATTACATTTTATGAATACATATTTGTTAAATTATTTTTTTAATATAGCTAGTCAATGAGTTGCTGCATCAAATCATACATTTGTTTGAAAAATACAATCTAAAACTGAGCCGTGAAAATTGGTAGAACCTTAACGTGGCGTTATTACCCCAGGGTACCTTAAATAGTGTACGACAATTTAAAAGAAAATGGTCTATATATATATATATATATATATATATATATATATTTTAAAAAAAAACAGTGGTTTTAAACAGTGATTTTTTTAAATTTAAACTATTTAAAAAATTAAAAATGATTTAAAAAAATAATAAGTACTATGCATCAGTCTAAAATAATCCGTTTACAAACATTCTAAGGAATATATTTGAAAGGAAATCTTTAAAAAGCACAACAGATTTTCCCACTAACTCATAAAAGACATACTTTGGTACCGTTTAGTATCAGCAACTTTGGCTCAGTTCGTAAGAATTTGTTCCGCAATCTGAAGGTTCCAAGTTCGATCCTGAGGACGGCGTGAACTAAATTATCCAAAATAACAATTAAGTAAAATAACATAGCAGCTTAAAATCCCTCGGTGATTTGGAATTCTTTGAAGATTAATCGGTAAATCATTATATTAAATTATTACTATTATAAATGAAACTTTGTAACGGAAAGTTACTGATTCTTACACCGGAGTTTTCCCTTCTTGTGTTTCCCACAACGGAAAACGGAACGGTAAAAGTTCGGCTACTATTGCTGCTGGTAGTTTCACCTGGAATTCACAGATTTATTTTTAACAGTGCAGTAAAATATTCGGATAATAAATGATTAACGATATCTGTATATCGCTCTAAACAAAAACAAATTGGAAAAATAAAAATAATTTTTAGACATTGATACGAGTAGCACTGGAGAGGCGATGTGTGTGTGTTTTCAAGAAATTATAATGTATGACATCATAAGATGATAATTGGTTCCAAAATTACCAAAAAGTTGATATCGTTTAATGTAAAACTCCATATTTTTTTGTTCAATATGCTTCAGAAGTTCAGAGATAAAATCACATTTCTACTAATTTATAACTCATGGTATTTATTACATTTAAACTTGCGTTTAATGTCCTAATCTTTAATTTAGAAGAAATAAATTTAAAAAACCCGGTTTAACAACGATGTAGTAAATATTTATAAAACCAAACTGTGTTTTGAAACCGCGCGTGAACTTTCATAAATCCATGTTTCCAATTATTTCTGAAAATTAAAAATACAATACTTATATGAAATGTTATTTTCTTCCTTTTTAATAGAATTTACAGACATAAAAATAGCTTTAACATAAATAAAACATTTCATGAATACCGATTTCTCATAAATAAAAAATTTTCTGGAAATTCATTTCGTATCTAATGCATGTGTTTTATAATATTTTTCATTGAAGTCTATTTAATGATATTTTATTATTTTATCATTTGTATACAGATTCCGATAAAGAAATATGCAGAATTTTAAAATAAGAAGAATGAAATGTGCAAAAGGAATATGAAAAACTAAATTTACGTAATTTATGAAAGAGGAATGTTATTAAATACAGAATAAAATATTAATTTCAAATACAAATATGATTTTTTAATAAAACTTTTAAGACAGCAATTTTGTTGACGTTTTTGCATTTTTTTTTATCGCTGAACGCTTCATATAAAGTGGAGTAATAAAATTCAAATTTTAACAGCCTGACTTTTTAAATTAATTTTTGTTTCTAATTCGAACATAAAAGAACACAAAGATTTATTTTCTTTTTTAAAGCGATATGGATTTTTCATTTCCCCCCAAAATAATTTGTAATTCATTTTAAATTTTATTTTTGGAGGATAACTTCATTTTGCATTACTTGTTTTATATTAAAAAAATAATAATAAAGAAAATTGATGAAACTAGTTTTTCTTTTATTCTGATAGTCTGATTCAGCCTTTTTTCCAATGTATCTTGAATTTCAGATTATTAAACAGAGAACTAATAGAATACTAGAAGAAAAAATGCATACATAGAATTTTAATAAATCTATAAAGAAAGAAACAACAAAAATCTATAACAAGATCTTATTAGTTTTACATTAAGCTAATTTATTCTGATTTTCTAAGTATTCACATTTTTTAATTATTTAAATCAAAATTGTTAACCACTTTCTGTAGTAGAACCATACTCATAGACTTCTTTTTTATTATCGCGGGCCGCAAACGTATAATTGCTGCATTAGGTAAGTCGTAGCATTTTATACTAATCAAATAATTTAAACAAGTTGGGAATTATACGTCCAACGTGGCAAATAAGGTGCGTTCGTACTATAAATATTTTTTATAAATATTAATATATTGATGCAATAGCTGTTGAATTCTTATGCAAAGATGCTTGAATATAAAATATGATACGATTATATATCAATTACAGAGCAATCCAACTATATTAACGCAAGCTACAGTACAAACAGACAAATTGGATTCTTAAACATTTTCAACTATGTTGTAAAGTGTTGAAACTCCTAATAGGTTGAAATTTGACTTTTAGAAATTTATACCCAATAGACGGTAGCATATTTTAATTTTTTTACAGCCGTGTATTTTGTCTACTATCTTTACATAAGCATATGCAACTATTTACAGAAATTTAATTAAGACAAAAACACGCTTAAATCTAGTGAAATCCCATTTCCAGAGATTATCTGTATTATGTAGTTGGCGTAAATGCCGCAACTGCCGAGTCATTTGAAAAGTTTAGTAGTAATAGATGCCATCACTATTAAAAAATCATCAACAAAATAATAACAAAAAATATGAATTGTTACCACAGTGGATTTAGCATGCGGAATTGTTATTGCACCTTTGAATTCCAAAACATCTATAAATAAAACCATAATTATAAATCTAATTTTATGCAGTCCGTGTTAATCTTCGAATGCCATCACAGTATTTTTGCGATCCCAGATATTAGATTACTTCTGACTATTCCGATTATTCTGTCTCAATGGTTTTTGGTTTTGACCATGTCTCTTTAGAGCAGTTTTGCTTATCTTCTGATATTTTACTGTCCTTTGTCACAGTGTTGCCAGATGGGCTACTTTTTTTAAATTCAGATTCTTGACTGGCATCACATTTTACAAATGATAAAATATGCTTTATTCAATGTCACGATAATAAAGGCCAAAAAAAAAAAAGGGTAATTTACAGTTTCAAAAAAATCCCTGTCGGCTTGGCCTATAGGCGGAGGTAGATTTCGAAGAGTGCTCATTTCAACAACAACAAAAAAAATTGATTACAGATAAACCCAGTTTAACAACTTTATTTGTCCTCTTTTGAAAAATTTTTAATTTCATTTTTCTGTAAGGACCGGTTTTATCAGAATCATCTTAAGCTAAATTCTGATCAAATGCCCAATTTGACAACCTATTTTGAAATAATTCTGACTTTATTAAAAAAATCAACTAATACGGCACATTATATAGTTCCTAAATAACAAAAGACTGTCAATTGAATGCGTTTGAGAGCAAAATTGAATTTAAAAATGAGTTATAAAATAACCAATTTTGAATATAACCTCAATTCTTAATCATGATAGCTTCGGGAAATTTTGCGCGAAGTGCCCAATTCGACAGCATTTTAAAAAATATATTCAGCCTTTATCAAAAAACTGACCAATACGGGACATTATACAGCTCCTATATAAGACAACCTGTCAATTGGATGCGTTTGAGAGCAAAACTGAATTTGAAAAATGAGTCAGAAAAAACGCAATTTGTTATTTCAATGCTTCCTTATTTTCAATCAACTTCTCGAAATTCTGTTCAAAATACCCTTTTTGGCAGCCTTTTTTGAAATATATTCTGTCTTTATCAAAAAATTGACCAACGCGTCACATTATACAGTTCCAAAATAAGAGGACTTGTAAATTGGATGCGTTTGAGAGTAAAAATGGATTTAAAAATGAGTCTGGAAAAACGCAATTTGTTATTTGAATACTTCTTCAAATTTCCTATCACTGTCACTTGGGGAAATTCTGTTCAAAATACCCTTTTTGGCAGCTTTTTTTGAAATATATTCTGTCTTTATCAAAAAATTGACCAATGCGTCATATTATACAGTTCCTAAATAAGAAGACTTGTAAACTGGATGCGTTTGAGAGTAAAAATGGATTTAAAAATGAGTCAGGAAAAACGCAATTTGATATTTGAATACTTCTTCAAATTTCCTGTCACTGTCACTTCGGGAAATTCTGTACAAAATACCCTTTTTGGCAGCCTTTTTTGAAATATATTCTGTCTTTATCAAAAATCTGGCCAATGTTTCACATAATATAGTTCCTAAATAAGAGGATCTACCGTTTGGATGCGTTTAAAATTAAAAATGAATTTATAAAACGATTCAGAATGTAAGCAGTTTGGATTAGAGGTTTTTTCTCCAACTGCAATTTTTGTTTAATTTATTTTTGCTATAAGAATCGATCCTATGAAAAACTTGTCAATATAAAAGTTGTAGATATTATTGAGAAGATGTAAAATAAATTTAATTGGATTTGATAGTTTTAGAATTGACAAAGTTATGGATTTTTTTCTTTTTCGAAAGCCCTTTTTATTTTCGTTTTTAATTTTTTTTACCGGTAAGAGTTAGTCCTATCAAAAACTTGTAAATACAAAAGTTTTAGATAATTTTGAGAATATTTATAAAAAATTTAGATGGACTGGATATTTTGAGAATTGACAATGTTATGATTTTTTTCTCCCAAAAACCCTATTTTTTTCGCCCCTTGAGCCCATTTTTAACTTTATCCAAAATCTGTCATGCATAAACTTTTGGCCCGTTATTTAGAAGTAATATAAACTTTAAACTGATTCGATATATATTTTCATTAGGAAGTTATGGGCTTTTTTCTGTTTTCACAAAAACGCCCCCTATTTCGACCCCTTTGGTCCAATTTTGCCCATTAACGAACTTAGACGATATTTTATCCCCTTTGATTTTATGTACGAGTTTGGTGGAGATTGGTGGAGAAGTATAGAAGTTACCGTGTCCATAAAAAAGTGAGATATATATAGATATATATATATATATATATAAACTGGTGCGATTGCAATAGGTAGTATTTCTTACGAAATCTACCTAAAAAGTGGTGCCAATCGAGAAACCTGAATTTTAAAAAAGTAGCCCACTGGCAACACTGCTTTGTCACAAAAAAATTTACAATTCGATAACATATAAGGAATTTGGAATTTAAAAAAAATTCGATTTGTGCAATATATTTTCTTTTTTGAAATGTATTGGTGTTTTTGGTCATGAAATATTAACGTGGTATACAATTGGATATCGGTTTGGATATAATCCGCTTATTGCATCCTTGGTACAGTGTTGCCACTGGGCAACTTTTTATAAATTCAAATTTCTTGACTGACACCACTTTTTTGAAATGGTAAAATTCTCTTTGCTTTCACTTTAAATAATATAGCGTTAAGTAAGGCGCATTGTACCATTTCAAAAAAGTGGTGTCCGACAAGAATCTGAATTAAAAAAAAAAAAAAGTAGCCCATCTGGCAACACTGCCTTGGTAATTTAAATTAAAAACTTAGAGAAAATAAAGAATTTCCTTTCAATTTGTAATACAAATAATTAGTAATAAAAGTAATAATATGATATATGATTAGTAATAATATGATATTTCTATGATTACAGAGATCATTTCTAATTTTATTTACTTGCTTTCTTTACATTTCTACTTCAGAAATATTAAAAAAATGAAAAACCATAATTATAATACTGTTAGTTAAAATAATTAATTTTAAACAAGATGAGACGTAATAAACATTAATTTTGTCAATCTTGTAGATAAGAATGTTCGGTTAATATTGTTCATAACGACTATATTATGGCAAAATATAGGCTATATATTATTTTGTAGTGGCAATATTAGTATGCAATATTGCCTTAACATTGAGATTTTGCAATACCGGAAAAAAAATCAATTACATTTTGCAGCTTTATTGTAAGTAATTGAGTTCAAAACTAATATTTCTGTAATATTGACATTTCATGGCAAACAATTCCAATATAAAGCAAATATTGGTATTCCATTCGAAGTATTTTTGATGAATGCATTATTTGAATAATGTTGGTTTATAATTTAAACAGTCGCAGTTTACTACAAAGGATATCGAAACAAACCTATATTGGAACAAACAAACAAATACATAATAAAATACATATAAACAGGCCTTTTTTAATAAAAATTTTTTTAAGACTATTAATTCGTAATAATTATAATAAAAAAATTATATGCTGTTATAAATGACTTGAACCAGCACTTAATACATTTTTTTATTAAATATCTGCAAAGTTTACTTTGAATAACAAAATTCCATAAACATCCAACATGAAATTCAAATTTATTTTAGACACACAAACACTTGTCAAATAGAAACAAATAATGATTCATTTTCCGTAAATTGTCACTAAATAGTTACACTATTAGCATAAAGAGCCAATGACAAGCGGCAAAATCATTAGGAAAATTTTCATCTTCATTAACTTTGCATAATTGACCAAGTAATCAACATAAATATAACCTTTGCAATGATAAGAATCAGCTGTTCATAATTTTAGGACATGGCCCAGCGATAAACATTTTTGACTTCTCCTTGGTCGATAACGAATTATTTTGATAGCTCAGAAGGATCCACAAGTTTTTTACTCTTTATTCTAAAGAAAGAGGATTTTTCTATTGTTATTTTAAAACTAGATAAGCTTGTGCAAATATTATTACAGTATTTAATCGTGCGTGATACGCAGCCTGTTCTAAATAAAAGAAAAAAAATATCACGTGTATAATGCACATCATTTTAATTTAGCGTTGGAATTTTTTGGGATTTGGAAAGAGTTCTAACTCACAATATATTTTTTCTCTTGAAGGTAAATTAATATATTCACTCGGTATATTTTACATCTTATTTAGGCACCATTAAATTATGGCTCTTTTATCAATATGTACTTTTGTTTCACTGTTTATAAATGCATGTAGATACCGGAAATGTATGTATTATATTTGTTGATGGAACACTAAGTACATCGCAAAAATAGGCACAATTTTACTTATGTAAAATTTTATCACAATTTTTACCAAGAATTTAGGAATTTTTACTAATTTAACTGCCGAAAATATCTAGTAAGAAGCATTAAAATTAGTAATACATCCTATTTAACTTTGTTTTTTGGAACAGAAGGTATATTTGGAAATCTTTCAATGTAAAACTTTTTAAAAAGTATATCCTTTTACTTTTTAATAAAAATTAAATATCCGTTCTCTTACAGTAAACATCTACGAATATTGAGAATTATTAAGTCTGGGATATATACACACACACACACACATATATATATATATATGTATATACATATATATATATATATACATATATATATATATATATATATATATATATATATATATATATATATATATATAACGTTATTTCTAATATTAAACTAGGAATAAAAATAATCTTATCTCTAAGCATTAAATAATAGCCATTACTTCTGTTGAAAAAAAAAGTATTGCATCGCTCACAGCAAAGAAAAAAATATTGAATTTTTCTTGAGCAAAGGGAAAAAAAAGTTAAATCCAGTCAAAAAATTATTCAGACCCAAATGCTTAAAAAATTGCACCTCCTTTTTCTTAAAAATATTTCAAATGCGAACTTCTCCAAAGCTGAAAGTCAAGTCCATATAGTGAACTAATATATCATAAAAAATCAATTTCTTCTGGCACGTCTAACACATTCAGCGTATCTGTGACCGCATGCGCATTCAATATTTTTCATTTCTTCTTAACAGCACGTTTCGTTTTAAATTATGGTAGATAAGTTATACAGATTAAACCTCGCTATAAAAATTATTATTTATGTAAGGATATGAATAACATATTATACACTTAAAATAAATTTAAAATGAATTGGTAAAAATAAAATAAAACAAAAGAGAAATAAATACAGTATTTTAAGCAGAAAATGTCCCTGATATAACATTTTAAAGCGTTAATACAATATTATGAAGAGTAGATTTTCTTTTTATTTTAATCTAAGCATTATATATTTACTATGAAAAAAATAACAAATTAATTTTGGTGTTAGTCTTTAAATTCATAAGCACAAATTATTTATAAAATTTTATCTTATGTAGAACATAAAAGAAATTACTTAGGGTGGAATTTTTAGACGTTTCGAAAGGAAATGGCTCTGTTATCTATTGCTGTATTTCATAACCTTCAATGAAATTTATATGTGATACATGAATAGAAATAAAGTATGTTTTCTAGGTATCGTTTTTGAATAAAATCTCATATGAGGTTGTCATGCATGAGAGGGTTAATAATAATTTATTTTCCTAAAGTTCATTTAATGTTTAAAGATAATTAAATGAAATTGTATTAAGTGGAAAATTTTCTTGTACTGTGGAAAATTTTTTTATTAAAAGAGTTAGCTACACATTATATGTCAATATACTTAAAATAAACGTCTTTTGTGTGTTTATTATATATATATATATATATATATATATATATATATATATATATATATATATATATATACATAGGCGCCAAATTTTGAAAAATAATGGGTGGGCTCAATTTTTTTTTTTGAACAGATACATATATATTGGGTGGGATCAATAATAATGGATAGATGGAGATATCAAATTATTGGGTGGGCTCGCGCCCCATGGGCCCATATAAGTGGGCGCCACTGTATATAGATACATTATTAAAAGTATTCATTTTTCAAGTCCGTTTATCTATTAGTTATTGAGGTTTTAGTATATACACGTAAACTTTCTAAAAGCGGACAAAATACCGCCATTTTAAAATGTCCGCTATTTAGTGGTTTCATTAGATATTTTTATAATATAGAGCAAAATGATATCCTATTTGTTTAATATCCTATTAAAAACAGAACTTGTAAAAATAGAATTTTATTTTATTAAACTCCCTTATTGCGTATTTTCCTGGCGTGATTCCAGTAGTGACACTTTTTTATAAAAATATATTCCTATTCTACTTTTTTCTTTTCTATTTATTCTAGGTCTAAAATGTAATCTGAACATTACTGTCGAAATTTCACGAATTGTTAGTTTTTTCCAACTAAAATAGATACACTTAGTCTTTTTTTCTGGTAAAGACAAAATTTTTTGTTATATTGTTATAAATATACCTTATACAGAGCTTCGAAGTCTCCGGCTTTTTGGATACCAATATTTTAATACAGAAAATATTCTTTTATTTAATTGGAGCATTTAGTCGATTTAAAACAATGGCACTTTCTCTAAGATAATAGTGGTATGCAAAAAGCCGGAGACTTGGAAAGTGTGCCTTATATTTATAATATTATTTACCCTTTTAAAAAAAGTTCCATAATTTTGTTAGATAATAAGATATTTAAAGAAATTTTCGTGGATGAAAAGAATGTAGTTTCGTTGTCTTTAGACTGTATATATATCTATTAATGCGCTAATGTGACGATTACGGGCTGCTCAACATCCAGAGAAACGAATTTATTGTGGCCATGTTAGGCGTAAGTAAAAATGCCGATTAAGAACCTATAGAAAAATACTAGCGGATTCTCTCATGTTAAATACAACAAACTACGTAATCGACCTTTTAAAAGGTCATAGAATTATTGAGGGATAAGTGGAAAATAAATTTTACTTATTATTTTTATATATATATTTACTTTATACCAAAAATAACAAAACACACTCACGAAGCAAAGCTAAATCCAAAACCAAAGCGATTGTCTTATTCCTTAAAAGTCCAGAAATATTATAAATCTAAACTAAACGAATTAATCTAATCCAAAAAACAACAACGGTAAAATCGAAACCGAGTTTGTTTTCGAAAATTGGAAAACAATACCAATACTACAATACCAAATCTCAAATATAAACACGAATAGCCAAGAATCGAAAGCAGTTAAATCAATGTGAATCAATCTTCAAATAGCAGAGTATATGTACCGTATGCACTATAGTGTGAAGCGCGGGCCGATGCCCGGACTTAAGGCCCCTGTCCTCGCTCGAGAAAACGCTCGCCAGCTAATGCTATTCCTATGGGGAAGCATTTTTCTAATAACTCTTTCGCATTTTGACATTTTTGCATTGGATAGCTGAGGTGCATGCCGACAGCGCACCTTTTTTACTTTTTCGATTTTAGTTGCAGATATTTTTTACAAAGTTAGTTTCACTTTCAAAACCGGTTTCAAATCTGAAAGTACTTTTTAAAAAAATATCTGCAACCAAAATCGAAAAAGTAAAAAAGGTGCGCCGTCGGCATGCACCTCAGCTATCCAATGCAAAAAAAAAAAAAAAAAAAAAAAAATTCAAAAATGTCAAAATGCGAAAGAGTTATTAGAAAAATGCTTCCCCATAGGAATAGCATTAACTCGCGAGCGTTTCTTCGAGCGAGGACAGGGGCCTTAAGTACAGATAGAGAGCACGTAACGTTATCTTGTTTCAGAAACCTATCAGCGCCATCTATCGGGATCCATGAGTAACATTTTAGCTTTCTTCCTTGATGTTGCGGACTGCTCTATACAAATTTCTACCCCCACTTCCCCGGAAGTTGGGGGTTAGAAAGAGACAAAAAGTAGCCTATGTCATTATCCATCCCTTCGAATATCTCCACTTAAAAATCACGTCAATTCGTCACTCCGTTTTGTCGTGAAAGACGGACAAACAAACAGACACACACATACTCTTTCCCATTTGTAATATTACTATGGCTTTGTTATTTCGAAATAATAATAATCATAGTAATAATAAAAATAAAATACCCAATGACATTTGATGTTGCTATCTACAGTCAGAAATCAAAACAAGAAAGATCATCTTATTGTTAGGTTAGAAGCAGCAGCGCCACGAAACGATCATTATTTTTAAATTTTAGTCGTATGATGATATACCTATCTTCATTTTGTTCCCTTTACTATATTCTTTCCCCATGGTTTAAACATTTTGAACATTAATCGTACTTATTCAGTTATTATTGACGGGAGTTATATACTATAGTATATATATATTTATCTTTTTAGAATATATATATATATATATATATATATATATATATATATATATATATATATATATAAATTATTTTTTAGAAATACTTTTTTGTACAACTTTCGAAAAAAATTAAAAATGTTGTAATCAAACAACTTTCTTCAGTTTGAACGTGTGATGAAAACAATTCAATTTTAGATTTTTTTTTTTCTTTTATAAATACATACATTGTACATCGTGTTTTATTACCTGGATTTTGTTTCCTTCTTAATAGAAATGCTATGGTCTCTAAATTTCTTCATTTTTGTTTTAGAAAATAGCTATACGTAATTATATAATAACGAAATTTATCTAAAAGTTACAATAAAATCACTTAAGTTAAATTTATTTTCATAATATTGAAACATATAGAATTTATTTTTATAATATTGACATTTCTTTTACGTAAACCATATTATTAATGAGTATTATATAAAACCATATTTTTTATTAATTTTATACTAACAAAATACTCTAAAAATTACTATCTAAAAAATTGCATATTTTAGAGAGAGAGAGAGAGAGGGGGGGGGGGTCAGATATTTTGCTTTTAAAAAGTATGGTGCGCGCTCTATATATATATTATACATATTGTTTCAATTGCTTTTATCAAAAATATTATACATGAGTAAAAATGGGATGGAAAATATTGAAATATATATTATCTTAGAAGATAAAAATATTCATACATTTTACATTATTTACATGAGCAATATATTGTTTTTATTTTAACATGATGTATAAAAACATACGAAGCATTTGTTAACCGAAGGAATAAAAAGTGTCTCGCAGAAAATATTTCAGTCACGTAAACTTTTAAAGAAGTTGAAGTGTTTAAAAAATGCTCTTCGAGTTATTCAGATATTCTACTAAAACGTTCAGTTTAAGTGAAACATATACTGAACTAATATATCATAAAATCAATTTCTACTCTGGAAGCACGTACCAAGACCACTATGAATTTAAAACAAAGATTTCGAATGGAATATGTCTTCTGCCACATCAAACATATACTGTTTTTAATCTTAGTTTTAGAGCTCTATACACAAAATACATTCTTTCTCGATTTGTTTCTTTTACATGATTTTAAAAGAGATATCTAATTCTTAATTATGCTGAAAGTAGCTGCATGAACATGTGTATATTTAGTTTTCAATCTAGTTTTGAATTGTTGTAGGATTTTAATTCTTTTACAGTATCACAATCTCCGGCTTCGAGCCCAATTCGGACATTAAAAGTATTCCTAAATCAGCAACATTTCTGATTATTCAAACGCAATTATATTTGTACATTGTTTCCGTCTCAGCTTAGTTCCCTTTTCTTTCGAAAAAAAAAAACGCTGAAATATATAATTCACTATTTTTATGTTGTTCTTATTATCCTTAAGAGAGGAACGGTTAAATTTTGCGACATAGTTATGCAATTAATATTAATTTAAGATAAAGGTAGCCTTGTACGTTTTAAAAGGCAATATTGGGCAAATACCACATATATACCTATCGAAATCTGTTTTTCTTTTCAATTTACAATAATTGAGAATCTAGTTAAAGCTGTATTTGTTCCATCTCTCAAACTGGAAGTTTGTATTTAAATAATCGAATGTTGCTGTGTAAGGTTGTATCATTACTTATTGAAAGACATTTTGTGCATCTTATCACATCCATGTGATATAAATATAGCTAAAACCATATATTTTTTATATATATATATTAGCAATATACGGATATAAACATCTTCCAGTAAGAGATAATTAACTGAAATAAAATTTTTTTTTACACGGAATACTAGAATAAACTGCATTCTCTGCAAAAAATAACATCTCAAATACAAGAGAAATATGTGCATATAAGTATTAAAGGTACAGATGAAATGCGTAGAATAACTAAGCCCGAATACTTTCTATACCTACATTTAATATATAGAGCAGTTTAGACGGTGAATAAACTTCCACCCCAACCCGCGATATAAATGTTGGTCTTGCAGAAGAAATGAACTCTAGGCTATGATAAATAGCTGAGTGGCAAATGTGGCAGCTCAAATAAATTCCACCATTATGAAAATGGATTCAGTGGATTTTGTAGTTGAAGAACTACTTCAGCAGAAAGAAACTTCGTAAATGTTGTTTTTATTTTTCTGAAAAGAGTTAAAATTAAA